>JAUIZM010000067.1:0-469029 GCA_030848705.1 Heracleum sosnowskyi
GCAGCCAAAAATTCGTCGTAAATGGTCAGATTAACGACAGATTTGTAATTCCGTTATAAGTTCGGCGCACCCAACAATTTCGTCATAAGTTTTTCGTCGTAAATGGTCACATTTACGACAATTTTGTAATTCCGTCGGAAGTTCGGCGCGCCGAACAATTTCGTCATAAGTTTTTCGTCGTAAATGGTCACATTTATGACAGATTTGTAATTCCGTCTTAAGTTTGGCGCGCCCAGCGATTCCGTCATAAGTTTTCCGTCATAATTGCCCAGATTTGTTGTAGTGGAATTTTTCTTTATATTTATAATATGATTTAAATTAGTTGAGAAAGAAAATAATATGTGTTTAATAAAATTATAAACAAAATTAATTTTTAAATATTTATTGACTTGTGTTTAATAAAATCCTAAACAAGATTAATATTTGTATATTTGAAATTATCGACTTTCCTAAAAATTCGAATGTAAATAAGGAATTTATCTAAAAATTTGAATATAAATAAAAAATTCAATTTTATTGAATTAAAATTGAGGAGCTCCAGAAAAAAAGTTAAATATTTTTCAGACGATTTGAGAGCGCATGAGAGTTTTCCATTATATATAAAAGAAAGATTTCTAATTTTAGAGCATTTGCCTTTTTATAAATTAATAGTTTTATAAAATTTGATTAGATATATAATTTTTTGATGACTTATCTTTTATAAGTTTTACTTTTTCGATATATTTGAAGTTATAAAAGGAAATTCAAATTTCTAGTATAATTTCTCGACGATTTATCTTTTATAAGTATTAATTTTTCTAAATATTATTAGTTATAAAAGGAAATTTAAATTTCTAGATGTTATAAAAAAAAATTCAAAATTCTAATTTAAAATAGATAAGTTCTAGAAAAATATGATCCAATATAATATAAATTAGAGGCTATACTTACCTTTTATACAATGCTTTCTTTTATACAACTTAAAAAATGTTTTGACTTTATTTTCTAAAAAATAGGACTTAAACAATGAAGTTTAATTTTAAGTACTCCCTCCGTCTCATAATAAACGTCCTAATTTTTTTCAAGTTTGTTTCACGCATTTCTACGAATATAAAAAAAGTAGTTGTAGATATTATTTTTTCGAATTTCTTATTTTGTATAAAAGTTTAAACATCCTATTTTTATACAAAACAAAAAAAATTAAAAAAGAGTTTTCCTTTATATATATAAAATATATATATTGATGATCTATCCTTCCAACTTTTCATTGTGAACGGAACCGACAAGAACTCTAGTGTTGTGTTTGGTTGGGGTGAATTGAATGGAATGGAATGGAATTGATGAAATTAAAGTAAAGTAATGGGAGTTGGAGGGAAGATTTGAGAAAAAATGAGATAATGCAAAATTGTTATGATAAGAATTGTGAAGAAAATGAATGAGTTAAGGAATGAGCATTCAATCTCAAAGTGGGGTTTTTGAATTATAATGTAGGTGATTAAGAATGGAATGAGTTAAAGAATGAAAGTTGTGAATATTCCACTATTTTACACTTTAAATCTCATTCCATTCCATTACATTCCAATCATCCCAACCAAACACAACATAGGTGTCTTGGGTTGGTAGAGCTCTTTAAACGGGGATCTGAATACGGAGATGAATACGCAACTCACCTTGAGTTGCGTTTTGTTGTCTTCTAGGCCCTTCAAGGAAACACATCTGGTGGCACATTTAATTGCAGGACTATACATTCATGTCACTTCTCTACTGACATGATCAATGAGTGTCATCTTAATTGTGCTCGTGTTTATAGTAGTTACTAGATTAATTTAACATTGCAGAGATTTATAATTTGCTTCAGACGCCATTTTTTGTGTGTTTTGTCTAGCTTTCTCATATTTTTTGTAGTAAATCGGGTGTTTTTCCGGGACATCTTGTTGAAATTATAATTTTAACTATTAGTACATGCATAAGATGTTTCTAGATTCATCTAGATACATGTGAGAAAATTATAGAGACATTAATATATATTTATTTCTAAGTTCATTATATAGAGTTTGGGACATGAGTCTTTTGAGTTGTTGATGTCATCTACAAGTATCCCATAAATACTATATAAAACCATGTAATATGTCATTTGAATTTAGAGTAAAAATTAATATATTTTTCTCCAAATGTGTGTGCGAGTAAGAATCGAAGATTCTTCTCCGATATTATCAAGCTGCAATTTTGAGTTATGGTGAATATGGATCATCCTATACTTGATTCTCTTTACAGCTTCCCCTTTTTAGGTACCTTAATTGTCTTGTAGTTGAAAAAAAAGTATCTGATTTTTAAGCTAAGTTGCCTCCTTTTCTGAATTTAGAGCCTGTAATGTCAATTGTCAAATCGGAGACTTGGAAGATGGTTACAAAATAACGATTAATATCTGTTCATAGGCATCATATCAAATGGGGTTACTTTCCATAAAACTGAATATAGAGAAAGTCTCGCATTCTTGAACTGGTGAAGGACATGAAGAAAAGGGACAATAGACGAAGGAGTTTCATATCACGGAACAAATTTATGAAGTTTCTCAGCCAAAGCAGCTTGTTGCTGAGGTACCAAACCATCATACAAGGAATTGCTCTGTTTCTGGAGCTTGATGCCAACTAAATCCGCCTGACATTATGGGGGACTGGAAGACTTGTGCATGATAGGCATTGTAAATCTGATCATTAGGAAGTTGGAGTTGTTCTTGAGTCCAAATGAATTTCGAATCAGACGATATATGGAAATAATTATACTGCAACGATAACTGAATGAAACTCTGAATAAATATCGCAAATAAGACTAGTGAAATTTGTTCAGGATTGACAGATCTATTTTTTATTCCTCGTTTATTAGTTCTTCACACACATATACATAACCATGTATTTTAGGGCTTGAATACATAAACTTTATTTCGCGCGCACACATATACATAACCATGTATTTTAGGCCTTCAACATAATAATTTCTCATCGGCACTACCCAATCAACAATAACAAGAGTCGCTTTCTTGAGGGAGGCCAAACAGTAGTAGCTTTGAATCCAATGTCCCGGCTGCTGCAACGTATTTGGCATCCTTGCCGAACTTCACGCAAGATACATCACCTGACAACCATTCAGTTTCTTTTCAGGTAAGGATGCTGCTAATTGTTATAGGTAAATATGTTGAAAAAGATTATGTAAAAATTCATAAATTTTATGTAGGAGCAATACCTATGCCAGACATATCAGAAAAGGTTGCAATAGGATCGGGAGCAGCATCAATCTCGTAAATACTGCCAAAGCAAAGTATGTTAGGCAGTGTCCAGGGCAGAAGCCTAATGAATTAAGCTTAGCAGACTACCTTGAATGTTGGCAGAGGAAAATTATACAATATCCATGACATGTTAATTAAGTACTAAACCAACCTGATATGTGCACCATATTTACGATACATCGCGCCATGACCACACAGTGTAGAAATAGTCTTCCTAGACAATAGATCAAAGACAACGGCATTTGTATCAGCACCACCCGTAGCAATAATACCCTGATACACAATTAAAGAGAATGAAATGAGTTTTTGAGTTGCCCTTTTTATAGGAACATTAGGTATACATGCAGATTTTATTCCATAAACCTGAAGTGCTTAAAATTATAATAAGGCTATGTATGTCATGAGGACTCAACAAGTTTCCGACAGATTATATCTGGACTGAATGAAATTTCTAAGCAGGTCATAGTTATAATTTACCAAAAATATAGAATTATGCTTAGTATTTTAAATTCTAAATTATCAAAATAATGAGTCAACTTATGCAAGTTTGTAGGGATAATAATTGTTATTAGTTTTTCAAATGTAGCAGGATTTTAGGAAGATATCAAAGACAACGGCATTAGCATCAGCACCCCCGGTAGCAATAACATCCTGATACACAATTAGAGGAATGCATTGAGTTTTTGTGTTCCTCTTTGATAGGAACATTATACAACTAACAAATGGATTTTATTCCATAAATTATATCATGAGTATTGAACAAGTTTACTATGAAGATTATAGATGGAGTAGACTGGATGATTGTTGGTTTTAGAATGTAAAGATGATGAATTCAAGGATGCTACTTCATTCAGACTTGTTTTATTGCTTATCATATTTTCTGATAATTACAATAGGATTCAGTACATCAATTTATAGTTGCAAGGAGATCATTCTAGATAGCTAATTAATAATCTCTTACAGTGTGTACATGTATTGGGCTGGCAGTTACAAGAATTCGGACCAACAAACTATTCAAAGAAAAAAAGGGGAGAAACTCGTATGGATACAGAATCAAAATCAAGCAAAACAGAGTACGGGTACATACAAGAAAAGGATGCCAATTTTCAGTATAATAAGTGTACAATTTGCAAAGAAAATATACGAAATTGCATACCTTGAAATTGCGTTATAGTCTGGTGAAGTGTATAACCCTCGTTGAAGATGCGTCCCCGTAGAGCATCAACAGTAGCCAGAGATGGAGAGATCTAATCAATACTCTTTATTAATAAGCAAAACAACGTGAAAATGAAGCGGTACTAAAGTATCAAAGTACCAAATTTGGTTATCACTTAACCCGGTTTCGATTCTTCGCAACTACATAATTATACAAGATTTATTTACTTTAAATTCTTTAGCTTCATCCAGGGTTCGAATCCTTACAACTACGTAATTATACAAGATTTATTTGTTTACTTTAAATTCAATAGTTTCATCAAGCGTTAGATTCTTTGCAGTTACGTAATCGTACAAGATTTATTTAGTTATTTATTTATTATATATTTTTATCATTCAATTATCGAGAAATACATTTTTAAATAATATTTATTAATAATTTATTAATACTAACATTTTAATGTCGACTTATGCTCGGTCCGTGCTTGGCACGGGTAATAAGCTAGTAATATAGCAAGGGAACAAATAGAAGAAGATTCTTTAATGATGCATGCCAGCAGGAATACAAAAGAGTAAGACAACAAAGAAATTATATTATCACAGAGTACCTTTCTGTAACGTCTCCTCCTTGTCTGTGACAAACTAATCTTCTTGAATTCTATATCCTCAGCGATACTATCTGGAAATTGTGGGCATGCACTTTCCTCAGCAGCTGCTTCAAGGCATGGAAGAAAAAATGAATGTGCTTTAAATCAACAAATATTAGAGATAATATAAACAATTTTCAAAGAGGCGGAAAGTATAGGAACTACTTTTATCGTTACTTATAGAAGAATCATTCAGTGCCCCTGCATCAGATTTTAAATCCTGTAGAACAACCTAAGAACCAGGGTTTTGTTATCGTAAAGGTTAAGCATCAGTGCAATCCAAAATAATTCAATGCAATAGCGACACATATTTTTCTTTGAATCTTTTCGACAGGCTCTAAAACAAACTAGGGATTGAAATAGTTTTTTGGACTCAAAAAGCTACTTTGAGGAGCTTTTTCAATTAGATGGTTGTTAGTGTGTCTAGTTGATATACAAACAGCTAACTCAAACAACTAATTATCAAATAGTTTTATATAAAACAACTAATTGAATCCGCTAGTCAAAACAGCTAACCCAATCCGTTAGTCAAAACAACTAACTCAATCAGCTAACCGCTATCAGCTAACCTAATTGCCAAACAGGGCCAATATGAATCCTAAAAATATTTCTAAATAATGCCTAGCTTGTACGAAGGACAAGTCAATTAATATGGAATTGTGTGATTCCTATGAATTAACTCCGTGATCTATGCTAGAACTGAGTAAGAGTAGTTTGAAATGCAGACGAGTTGCGCATACATCCGTGGAGAAATCGGACACCTTTCTCTGAAACTACTCAAAAAAAGGTATAGGTATTGTCTAAACAAGTCAAGCTCAAAGAACTATATTCTTGAATTTTGCCTTTATATTCGAAGCATGACATACAACAAAGTATATACCTAAATGTAGTTAATAATACATTTAGGAAAACCCTAGTGACTTTATTCACAGAAAAATTCAGTATTAATATTAACCACTGAAATAGTATCCTTAAGGTGTTTAATACGTAGTTGTTGTGTGGAACTGAAACCAATTGTGAAATCGTCGAGCAAAACCAACGAAGGAGCACTAAAAAGCATCTATTTTGGGTACAGTACATCATCATTGAATGAGAATATACGCACAAATCCATGAAGGCGCTTGCAAATTTATTACCGGCAAACACAAACGATTCGCACATGAATTAGTGGAGAAATTGAACATCCTCTCCCCTTTCTCTGACACTGCTCAAACAAAAGGTATTGCGTTAACAAGTCAAGCATACTCTCTATTTTAAATTTTTTGCATTACTCTAAGTTTTGCACAACTTGGCTTTATTAAAATGCATCTTTTACCGAACATTTGTAAAGAAAAGTTATTATAATTTCAGTAAAGCAAAAGAAATTGCCAAGGTAATTATCATCCTTAAGTGGGTGGTTAGACTTTAATCAAGTTTCTAATCAATTTCCTACAGGAGTATTAAACATTCCGTAGAAAACTAGTATTTGTAGTGGACAATAAGACGACTAAAAACGCAACTTCAACTAGTAAAGCTCTGCACATACCATTGTTTGTTCTATTTCAGTTAAGCACCACCATTTTTCTTCCTATGGCTAGCACAAGTAATCTTCAGTTAAATTCCCCTTCTTCTTCTTCCTCTCCACCTAGTAGCTGGGATGTTTTCTTGAGCTTCTACGGAAAGGATACTCGTAGAAACTTTACTTCACATCTTTACTCTGCTTTGGTTCGAGCTGGAATTCTAACCTTCATGGATGACCCTGAACTCGAAAAGGGAGAAGAAATTTCACGTGGACTACTTGATGCAATCCATGGTTCTAAGTTACTAATCGTCGTTCTCTCACAGAACTATGCTTTTTCGAGATGGTGCCTTGATGAGCTCGTAGAGATCCTTACTTGCAAGAGAACCAGCGGGCATGTGGTCATTCCTGTGTTTTACTATGTTGATCCTTCAGATTTACGGCACCTGAAAAGGAGTTTTAAGGATGCTCTGGATATTCAACAGAAGCGTTACTCTGTTGATATTATAGAAAAGTGGAAATCTGCGCTTGCTGAAATCGCAGAGCTATCAGGATACCATCTCAAAACGGATGCAGATGAGTACGTTCCCTTTATTTGTAGTATTAGTGTATTACTAATTGAAAGAAATCTTAAGAAAAGTGTGTACAAGTTCTAAACTAGAATTTCTCTTCATATTGGAATAAAAAATACAAGTTCTGACTCCAACAAAAGTGTTTTTTCTTCAATATATTTTTTTTTTGCAGTTGTGACATAGATTGCAGTTCTCTTTAAGTTTTTTTTTGGAATCGTGAATGCTAGGTTATTTAACTTGTGCATATGTTAAGTATTACAACACACACTCACAGGCATAACAACTGGAATTACAATTATGTGCTATAAAATTGACAGGAACGAGTCGGACACTGTTCTAGAAATTGTGGAGAATGTGACACCACTTATTTCTACAAAGTATTTACTTCTTGGGGAATATCTGGTTGGCATAGATTCTTCTGTTGAAGAGATACATAAAAAACTGAGCATGGAGTCGAATGATGTCCGTGCCATTGGGATATGCGGCATGGGAGGAATTGGGAAAACTACAACTGCTAAAGCTTTCTACAATAAATATTTTGACAGTTTTGATATTAGTTGCTTTGTTGATGATGTGAAACAACATTCACAAGGAGGTAGTTATCTACTTCCGTTACTTCAGCAACTTTCATTTAAGTTTTTTGGAAGGATGGATAATAAGGTAACTGATGTTACAAGTGGAATAAGACAATTGAAGCAGTTTCTTTGCACTAAGAAAGCTCTCATTGTTTTGGATGATTTGGACCAATCAAGTAATTCAGAATTGCTGGTAACGGTTTGCAACTTGGTTTCTGCGGGAAGTAGAATTATTTTCACAACAAGAGATGCAAACTTGGCAAAACAATTAAAGGAAGATATATCAGAAGTAAGTACATACATGCTGAGGGAATTGAAACAAGTTGATTCATTGAAGCTCTTTAGCCATCACGCCTTCCGAAAACCAACACCACCTGAAAGCTTTAAAGAGATTTCAGTAAGCTTTATAACTTATGCTGGAGGTCTTCCATTAGCTCTCAAGGTGTTGGGTTCATCTTTGCTTGGTAGAATTGACATGTCATTCTGGAAAGATAAACTTGTAAAGGCTCAAGAAATTGGGGAGAATGGTATACAACAAATCCTTCGACTGAGCTATGATGAATTAGGTGATGATACACTGAAGGCAATTTTCCTTGATATTGCATTCTTCTTCGTCGGAGGGGACAAAGATGAGGCTGTTCATATATTCCAATCTTGTGGTTTCTTTCCAAATGTCGGAATACCAATTCTAGAAGAAAGATGTCTACTGACAGTTGATGAGAATAATAAGCTTCAGATGCATAATCTCATCCAACTCATGGGAGAAGAAGTTATTCGCGAAGAATCCAAGCATGGAAACTGTAGACGCTTGTACCTGCGTGGAGGAGATGCATGCATGGCTTTGCAAAATCTAGAGGTAAATTATAAATCTACGTTTTGAGTTGTAGTTCGTGTCAATTTTCACTGACTCATTTACGAAAATAAAATAGTTATCTTAGGCTTTAATGACAACCCTCAACTTCTTGCTCTCAAGAGAAAAGTAGAGGATACCCCCGATAATATGCTACGTATAAATAAAACTAGTTAAAGAGCTTCTGTTACCTCTATTATTTTGTTGATAACTTTAGTACCATAAATTGATACAGATTGTCAATTATCTCATATATTTTATTAATATTCATTTATGCACTTGTGTTTGTTTGCTTCACTTTATACTTTTCTCTTCACTTCATATTTATCTCTAATTAATGATCAAATCAGGGAATACAAAAAATTGAAGGACTCATCATAGACCGAACCAAGTCCAACAAAAGACATTTCAATGCCAAAATATTGAAAAGAATGCCCAACTTGAGGTTACTTGAAATAATTGGTGCACATAACGTCGAAGGAGATTTCAAAAATTTACTTCAGGAATTAAGGTGCATTCGCTGGAGTCATTGTCCTTGGAAGCATTTACCTTCTAGTTTCCATCCCCAAGAACTCGTCTCTCTTCACATGCCATGTAGCAACTTAAAGACATTGTGGAAGGACATGGAGGTATGAAATTTACATGCACTCAAGTTTAGATCGGGAAATTTTGTACCCAACACGATTATACAGTTTATCTTTCGGATGCATGACACATGAACGTATATTACATAAATATATTTTGATATTTGGTTTCACCCTTAAAAAAGGTTTTGGTTATTAATAAATGTCAAATATCTGCAAAACTTTTGCATAAAAGTTAATATATTGATTTATTTATATATATTTTATATTTTATTTATATATGTTTTTTTGCTAACCATTAAGTTCCTTGTCTTAACTTTGTATGCGTCTGTTGTTTAAATCAGCCTATGGTGAACTTGAAGACCATTAATGTCAGTCACTCAAGCAAGTTGAAAATCATGCCCGACTTCACTAACTTGCAATCAGTTGAGAAGTTAGTATTCCGTGGTTGTAAAAGCCTGCTAGTCCACCCATCAATTGGAAAATTGATTAATTTGAGTCATTTGGATTTGAGTGAATGCGATCATGTGAACCATTTAACTGAGCCAATCGGACAATTAACTAAATTGGGTCATTTGGATTTGGGCCAGTGTGTGAATCTGAAGCGCCTACCTGAGGCTATCATACAATTGACTACTCTGGGAAGTTTGAATTTGGGTTATTGCCGCAATCTGACACGATTGCCTGAGCAATTAGGTGATATGAAATGCTTAAAGATGATTGATGCAAGTTGTACATCAATTGAGCAACTGCCTGGTTCAATTGGTCATCTGAAGAAATTGGTTGATTTGAAGTTGTTTAATTGCAAGAAGCTTCGAAAGTTACCTGAGCAAATTGGAAATATGGAAAGCTTAAAATTGTTCGATGCAAGTCAAAGTGCAATTGAACACCTACCAGACACGTTCGGAGGCCTGGTAAATTTAGACCAATTGCATTTGAGATGGTGCAAAAACCTTACAAGTCTTCCAAATAGCTTGTGGAACCTCAAGGTTCTTCGAGTACTGGATTTGAATTGCTGCTCAAAGCTCGAGCAATTGCCTTGGCAGTTAGGGAAGATGCAATGCTTAGTAGAGCTTCTTGCATCTGGTACAGCAATTGAAGAATTACCAGATTCCATCGGACTACTGAGTAAGTTACAGGCGTTGGATTTGGCATGGTGCAACAAAGTTAGAAATCTTCCCAGCAGCATATGGAATCTTACATCACTTGCAAAATTATATCTTCAACAACATAACATGGATAAAATTAACTTGCCCAACATGGCAAAAGATATGAAGTTGAAAAGTCTGAGATGTAATGCAAGTTCTTGGCTGCCTCTGATTCCAAGTTTCTCTTCTTTGGAAGAGTTATTTCTTTGTGAAGAGAGCCAGAATTTCTCTCCAAATGAACCATATAGTCTTTCTAAACTCTCCAACCTACAAGATCTTACATTGCATTATTGTACACTTCGTGAGTGCTCCTTTCCGGAACTTCCTCTGAATCTAACGAAGTTGAGGATATATGACCATAAAACACTGGAGATGCTACCAGATTTATCGAGTTTGAAACAATTGAAGTTTTTGGATATATGTAATTGCATCAGCCTTCAATCAATTCCCCCACTCCCTCCTCATCTTGAAGAGCTTTATTTACATAATTGCACTAGCCTACAAGAACTACCAGATATGTCAATGTTGAAGGAATTAAGAACATGCTTAATGACCTTTTAGCCCCGAAGGTTTACTACCGTATATCCATCGGCCCTTGTATTTTAAAGTTGTACCTTTTAACCTCTGAGGTACTGAAATCATACCTTTTGATCCTTATAGTGATTCAGAATAAAAAACCGGTATAACTTCAATGGGTAAAACAAGCTTAAATCCATGTTTTAAGAATACTGATCGGGGTACTCTACACACGAGAGCTGTTGTTATTAATCAAACAAAGAATACTGAAAAGAACTATGACATTTACTTACCGCGGGATGCAGTGGTGGGTGAAGTACCATCTAATTGAAAAAGCTCCTCAAAGTACCTTTTTGTAACGTCTCCTCCTTGTCTGTGACAAACTAATCTTTTTGAATTCTATATCCTCAACAATACTGTCTGGAAATTGTGGGCATGCACTTTCCTCAGCAGCTGCTTTAAGGTATGGAAGAAAAAATGAATGTGCTTTAAATCAACAAATATTAGAGATAATATAAACAATTTTCAAAGAGGCGGAAAGTATAGGAACTACTTTTATCGTTACTTATAGAAGAATCATTCAGCCCCTGCATCAGATTTTAAATCCTGTAGAACAACCTATGTACATAATATGTTGTTTTCAAAATTTGAATCTTTTAAAAAATTTGAATATTAACCGTTCATATATATATGTACCAATGTTGTAAAAAGCGAAAATCGGTTCAATTTGGTTTTGTTCCGTAAAATGAGTACTTGGAAATTGAAGAGTACTCGGAATAAGTACTCAGGCAACTAATCGAATACTATTTTAATATTTTATTAAAAATATTAAATTCACATGTCATAATTTAGTGTATTAATGTTATAAATATATTTTTTTGTTATTTAATAATAAACTAATATAAATACCAAATTTTAAATTAGTAATATTTCTAACAATGTACTAACAACAGTAGTGTCCAAATATTAATACCATTTACTTGATAATTTTTATCGATACATCTAAAAATAAGCTACGATGATCAAATATATGTATTTTATAATAGCACTTAAAGTAATAATAAAAAAACTGAATAATTGAAAATCGGATTTAACTCATAGTACTCGGAGTTTAACTGAATATTGATCGATTCATATAAAAATCAGGTTTTGACATAATTTCATACGACTCGGATCATATCATACCCTAAAAACGAGTACTTGGAATGAGTACTCGGCCGACTCGGTAATTTACCAAAACCAATGTTTATTATTTAATATACTTTGTTAACCAATGAAATTTAAAATATTTTTTTTTTTTTAAAAAGAATCAACTGAAAATAGAATTTAATCAACTAAAATACTAAAGGAGGCCTTTAATACATAAACTACTACATGGCAAAAATACACTTTAGGCTTTAAACAAACATCAAATGAAGCCACCAATGCCCAATCAACAATTATCCTTTAGGAGGGCCAAAAAATATTAGCTTTGAATCCAATGTCCGAGCTGCTGCTACATATTTGGCATCCCTGCCGAATTTTACGCATGACATATCACCTGACAACCATTCAGCTTTTCTAGGTAAGTATGTTGCTTACTGTTATGTGTAAAGATGCCTCAAAAGATAATGTAAAAATTCATAAATTTTATGTAGGAACAATACCTCTGCCAGAAATATCAGAAAAGGTTGCGATTGGATTGGGCGCAGCAGCAATCTCGTAAATACTGCAAAGCAAAGTATGTTAAGGAGTTGTCCAGGGCAGAATCCTAATGATTCAAGGAGACTACCTTAAATGTTACCACTGGAGAAAATTATCAATATCCATGACATGTTAAGTACTAAACCAACCTGATATGTGCACCTCCCGTTGCAAGATACTTTCCGCTATGATCGAAATCAACTGCAGAAAACAAGAATATGGAATGAATTTCTCGACATGTTTCAGAAGATAAAAATGTGAAAAGTCATCAAAATCCCTAAAAGAGACAAGATGAAGTAACATATGGATTTCATAAGTGCAAGATCCTAATGGAAATAAATAACAAAAACACAGAAAACCATTGTCTGATAAGAAGGGAGTTTATAGCGCATAGAAGCACGCAATATATACCAGAACGTTTTCGTGTATTTTTATCATATGATGGCAACGTCTCCATAGTTCTTAAAAAACGTAGGTCCCAGAGCTTCACACCATCTCGAGCAGCAGTCTGACAAGTTGGCAAACAAATTTTCAGTTATCAATCATCAATGTGTAATATTGCATGAGCTCAATGAATGATACATGAACACATACCGCTAAGGTGTAACCATTTTCCGAAAACGCTATTGAGGTCACGTCTAACCCTTTATGAGCATCAATATTCAGAGTTTCATCCTGTATTAAAAAGAAAAAACTAAGAACACTTGAATCAGAAAGATGAAAACAAAATAACTTGGAGCTTAGACAGCATTATACTTGATTTGCTACATCCCAGAACCTCACAAGACCAAGATCTGTGTCGCAAGTCCCAAATATATGACCATCAGGATGGAAAACTGCTGTTGAAAAACTCTCAGATCCCATACCACAAGCAACCTGCACTATGCCATGTAGATTTAAGTACGGATGTGGGTATCGGGGAAACAACAATACCCAAGACATAACCATATAGACAAATATATGAAAGTAGTGATGGGGAATGTAAGAGACCCGGGACTCGGAAGACAGGTCATACAATTGCCATGTACGATCAAGCGACGCTGTTACAAAGTACTTCTGAGATGGATGGATGGTGACAGCTCACACCTGTTGATGACAGCGTCAACAGTTAAGGAAAAACAGAATAACATCAAAATCATTACATTTCTGAAGGATCAAATTACAAAAAACAATATTAGTAGATATAATATACTTATAATTGAAACTCAAATCAAGAACTAAAAATAACTACACTAACCTAATAGATAGTACTATATAATACTCCATTCGTTTCAAAATACTTGTTCATTTTTGATTTTCTGACACGTATTTTAAAGTGTATTGACCGGATAATTACATAAATTATTTTTTAAATTTTCTTTTTTTAATAAAATTTTGACTTTCTAGATAATCAACTCTATAAAATTTATATTGATGCAAAACAAAATAGGCAATAATGAAGTACAATTTCACCTCTGCAGTATGATGCTCAAAGATGCCCTTGAACTCGTAGCTCCCTTTCTCCGACTTTTTCCACACACGAATAGTCTGCAAAAGAATCTCTAGACTATGATTTTATCCAATATAAAAATGCCAAGTCCTACTGTGCAGAGCGCCATTTCATTAGTAAGACCAGTCCAAGCACATCATTAGGAAATTCTAGTTACACCATATTACAGGCCCGAGTTGAAAAATACTCCTTCCGTCTCATTTATTTTGATCACGTTTTATTGTCCGTTTCAAAATTGTTATTCACTTTCAATTAATTAAGTATTAATTATGTTAATTTATTTGAAAAATAATGTAATTTTTTGATAATTATTAATTTATTTGATATGATTGAATAAAATGTGAGATTCTAATTGGTGATAAAATGAGTAGGACGGAGGAGCAACTACAAAACCAGAAAGTAATGGCCACATCATCAAAATATAACAAATTTCAAGCCATATAAAAAGCGCAAAAAAAAAACGGAGCTTACATTATCACCGGATCCGGTAACTACCAGTTCACCTTTGTTTACAAATTTAACACTCGTGACCTGAAAAAGAGACATTTCTGTTTAAGTAAAACTACTAGTTCACACATAAGCAAAACTTCTGAAATTGCTGAAAATAAAAAATTGAATGATGCTGGAAAGACCTTCTCCGAGTGACCAGATAGTGTAGAAACAGTCTTTCCAGACGATAGATCAAAGACAACGGCATTAGAATCAGCACCACCGGTAGCAATAATATCCTGATACACAATTAATTAAGAGAATGCATTGAGTTTTTGAGTTGTCCTTTATAGTAATATTATACAAGTAAACACATAGATTTTATTCCATAAACATGCAAAGCTTAAGACTATAATAAGACCACATATCATGAGTAGTATTCAACAAGTTTTCTTCGAAGATTACATAAACAGTGTTGACTGAAATATGGGCCTGTTTGGCTGACGGGACTTATGGCTTATAAAGCCATAAGAACTTAGGGTGTGTTTGTCAACTCAACTTATGGTATCAACTTATAACTTATAACATTTCCTTGACTTAGAGCAAGTCCAACAGCTTACTTATATCATGTCCTAAGCTCAAATATAAGTAATCTAGCAAAAAATAGTGCTCCAACAATGTCCTAGTGGTTACTTAAATAACTAGGACATCCATCTCATTACCTATTAATAAGGGCATGTTTGGCTGCAACTTATTAAGTTGACTTATAGCTTAAAATGAGTAAGTGCTTTATAAGTGATAAGTAGAGCTGAGCTTTATAAGTCCTAGAGTGTTTGGTAAATCAGAACTTATAAGCAGTAGAGTGTTTGGGTAAATCAGAACTTATAAGTTAACTTTTTTTTATTATTTTTAAAATATTTATTTTTTAATATATATAAATGGATATCAATGGATAGATCTCGATGAGTAGAGAAATTTGATATATACATATCAATTTTTTAATGAACGGATCAAAAGATATATGGTTTTGAAGATTTGAAGGATATTATATACTGCGTGTATCGAGAATAAGTTATAAGTTGAATGTTAAGGATTCTTAACATTCAACTTATCCATTTTAAGTAGCCATAAGTTGGTTTCACTTATTTTGGCAAACACCCCCCATAAGCAATTTTGAATTTATAAGCCATAAGCTGCAACATTAAGTTGCAGCCAAACAGGCACTAAGTAACCACTAGTCATTACCTATTTAATTTCTAACAATAAAAAATTCACTTCCCTCCTCTTCTCTCTCTCTCTTTCACTCTTTTTCTCTCTCTTTCTTCTACTCTTTTTCTCTCTCTTTTCAAATATATTATTATAATAATAATAGGGAATGGATATAAGTAATGTTGTTGGAGTTTTTACAAGAAATCAAGTCTCTAAATCACTAGGACACATTATTATATAGTATTTATAAGTAACCAACTAGGACATTGTTGGACTTGCTCTTATTGCTTGATTTCTTTGGTTTTTAATACTTTATATTTTTACATTTGTGTTTTTAAATATATTTTTAATTTAAAATGCATGTGTTGAAATCATTGTATTTAAAAGTTTTTTTTTCTAATTTAATTTAGCAAATTTTTCACTAATTTATAAGTAAATTTATCCAAACACCCGTATAACTTATAAGAATTCATCAACTTATCACTTATATGACACTTACTCATTTTAAGTTATAAGTTTTGTGATACCCCAAACACACACTATATTTCAAGCAAGTGTATGAACCGAAACGAACAAAAAAAAAAGGATTCAGACCAACACAATATTCAAAAATATAAAATGGGAGTAATTCATCTCGATACAGAATTAAAATCAAGTAAGAAAAGATTTAAGTGCGCCATTTCAAAAAAAAAAAAGATTTAAGTGCGTGTTTGGGATCTCACAAAAAAGTTAACTTATAACTTAAAATGAATAAATGTCATATAAGTGATAAGTTGATGAATTCTTATAAGTTATACGGGTGTTTGGATAAATTTACTTATAAATTAGTTAAGAATTTGCTAAATTAAATTTGAAAAATTAATTATTAAACACAATGATCTCAATCCATGCATTTTAAATTAAAAAAAACATTCAAAAACCCAAATGCAAACAAAATAAAGTATTAAAAATCAAAGAAATCAAGTAATAAGTTAAGAAGGTAGGGAAAATATACGTTGTTACTAACATTCGACTTATAATCTTATAAGTTATAAATTGAGTTATAAGTTGAGGAGACAAACACCCCTCATAAGTTTTTATGGGATTATAAGCCATAAACTGGGGTAGCCAAACAGGCCTTAAGTAAGAAGTGTATTTACAATTTCAATATAAGATTTAAGAATATTGCATACCTTGGAATGGTCAATATCCAAAGATAGTACACCTGGCGTACTAGTCTCGTGAAGTGTATAAGACTTGTTGAAGGTGTATCCCCGTAGAGTATTAACATTAGCCCGAGATGGAGAGATCTGATAAATGATAATATAGCAAGGGAATAAAGAGACGAAGATTCTTTAATAATGCATGCCAACAGGAATAAATTACAAACCTTTCTGTAATCTTTGTGTAAGACAATAACAAAGAAATTATATCATCACAAAATACCTTTCTGTAATTTTTCCTTGTCTGTGATAAACTCTTACGATGGAACTCTATCACCTTAGTGAGACTACCTTCACTTTTCTCGGCAGCTGTTTTAACTTTAACTATTCTCTGGAAAGCTGCTTTAACATACCGGGAAAAAAAGGAATGTGTTTTAGACTTTTAGATATACAAGTATGCACAATTTGAAAGAGGCAGAAAATAAAGGAACTACTTTTAGTGTTAGTTGAAGAAGATGATATATCCATCCACGGGTTGTGCAGCAGAATTTAAACATGGTTCCTGTAAAACGACCAAACAAGCAAGGTTTCATTACGAAAAGGCTAAACTCTGAGATTTGTTGTAAGACAGGGACAAACCGGTGTCGGCGGTGCCATTATAATCGCTATAATGTCGTCCATGGTTAACCAGTCCCCAGTAACAGGACACTTTCCATAATCCTGCAGTATCAATCAATACAAACATGCATATGTAGTAATCAGCAACATATTTATGCGTGTGTGTGTGCATGTGAGATTCTAAGAATATTACTTACACGTATGTGTTTCTCGATTACTTCTTTCTCGAACAAAAGGCCCGAAGGTTTCGATACAACAGGGAATTTTGGAACCTTACCAGAAACTAGGGCAATTAAAACACAGATGATAAAATTAGCTTGAATATATTATTACTAATATATATTATTACTTCATATATAAAATTAACTGCACATACATAGAGGGGAGAGAAGGATTTACATGAACACGTCATCATCATGGTTTTTGCAGAGACAGGAAGATTGGAATCGTAAATTTCAAAGCACGTCGGAGAGAGAGAGAGAGAGAGAGAGAGAGAGAGAGAGAGAGAGAGAGAGAGAGAGAGCAACTTATATGAACAGTGCGTCGTGTGCTGAAACCAGGAAGTTCAAACTAGGGAGCGAGAATTGGGCCTGGACGTGTATATATCCGAAATAATTCGGCCTTGATACCAAAATTATTTGGAAAGAATTTTATATTAATACGAAATTTTATATTATTTTTATGTATTTTCGGATTACCCCAAATATCTAACTTGCTGTGTAATAAAAATTAACGAGATCTTGCAGAGTAGATTTTATCTCATTTATTTTTAATTAAAATTAATTAAAAATGTAAATATTTAGAAAAAATATATTATACTACGTAATTGATGAAATTCAGTTCATATGCATCTATTTATTTAATTAAAAGTAGTATAAAATATTACTATTTTCATAAAATATAAAAATATAAACTCTATTGATAAAATTATTCTTAGTTTATTTATATAAAGTTTCGTATTACATAATTATCAAAATTCATATCTTTGAAAATAATTTATTATCTATCTATTACTATATACTAGCTTAAAACTCGTGTGATGCACGGATTATTAATTGTTATTTTATTATTATATTATTAATATTTTATTAATTATATTTGTTAAAAAAATAAGTAGACATGTTAAAACAAATAAATACTTTTAATTAATTAAAAACATTAAAACAGATTTTAAAATAAATAAGTAAGGGTTTGTCCGTTATATTTTTGGAAAATGAGGGGTTTTAGTAAAAAAAATAAAAAATGTAACATATATTTAGTTTAAAAAGGTAAATGACCGTGATATTTTTGAAAAATGAAGTTTTAAAATTTAATATTTAAAATTATTTAAATACGTTTTAAAATAAATAAGTAAAAGATTTCCTGTGATATTTTTGGGGAAAAAAATAAATTTTAGTGAGAAAAATAGAAAAAAAAATTGAAAATGATAATTTCTCGTGATATATTTAGAAAAGGAGGAATTTTGTTAGAAAAAATCTATAATATGTTTTAGGTGAAAAGGTAATTGGTTATAAACAGATATTCAATTATTTATATTTTAATATTTTTACTGATTACATTTGTTAAGAAAAATAAGTAGACATGTTAAAATAAGTAAACTTTTAAAAAATAATTATAATATTATAGGTTTAAAAATAAATAACTAAAGGTTTGTTCGTGATATTTTTGAAAAATGAGGGGTTTTAGTAAGGAAAAATAGAAAAACTAACATGTTTTAGTTAAAAAATGTAATTGTTCGTGATATGTTTGAAAAAGTAGAGGAATTTGTTAGAAAAAATAATGTATTTTAGGAGAAAAAAGTAATTGGTTATAAATAGGTAATATTATTATTTAATAATATATGTCTATAAATAAGTAAGGTTAATTAAGTAAAAACACAAAATACGGTTAAGAACAATTAAGTAAAATCAAAATGTATCATAACGACCGACCAAACTTTTAATGTTTCGTCTATTATATAATAGTATTGATTATATGTCAACACAAGGACAATTCTTACTCATTAACTAAAATTTTTATATATGTGTATAAGTTCATGCAAAATCAAAAAAATGAGATTGAATCATAAAATGTCCGTGATTAAATGATCTATATTTTATATATTTTAATAAATTAAAAAAATATTTTTATGGGTTTTGTCGGATTCGGGTTATGCGAGTTGACCTGTAAGCCTTTTTTATGCGGGTCAATTTCGGGTCCGACCTGACCTATTTAGTACTAATCCAAACTTGTAAAATTCGTGTTCGGTTCGTTGGTCGTGTCCAATCTTGACAGTTTTAACCAAAATTGGTGGATCAGTTTCAGTTTCAAAATCCTTGTTTTGATTATAATCGGTTGGTTTTGATTATAAAACCACATCACATAAAATAAACATACTTTGTTTATTTTAAATTAACTTAAATTATATCCATAAATTCATTTATATTTTCAAAATAAATATACAATATACGAGTCTGAGAGCCATAAGACTTACTTTTTACTCTCAACTCATAAAAACATGCATCAATATTATGAACATAAGAAAATTATCGTAGCATATCCTTGAACATTGTGGCTTATTTGCATCTTCAGTTAATGCTTACTTAACCACCAAGTAATATCCTCTCTCAGAAATAAAAAAGTATAATCAATCTCAATCAATATGAAAATCTCTCCAAATAAAACCTTTCAAATCAAGAAGATATCACAACGCCGAGATAATATCAGATAAAATTAGTATATAATTTCACAAATTAACGAAATTTGTCCCTAAAATCTCATATTTATTGTTGCATTTGAATTGTGTTCAAAATATTTTTCTTGTCTCATCGCGATAATACATATACGTCAAAAATATTTTCAAACTTACGAACTGGATTTTCAAGTAGGGTAGTCTCGATAAGTTATAAGTCGCGCACTGCTATGGGCTTGAAGAAAAGAGTCATTGACCACTGGATTACAAAAGATCATAAGATTCTACTCTCTTAAGAGAGTTTAAGGTTAAACTTACATCATGGAAGACCTTACTCTCTTACTAGGAGTCCATGATGAAACTTATATTATTGAAAGTCTCGCTTTTCAAGAAAATCTAACGATTAAACTTATTTATTGAAGGCCCTGCCCAAGCTGGGGCTGAGGGGTAAACGAAGACCTGATACTACTACGACCTCATATGGTTGGGTTGTCACAATACTTGAAGAGCGTGTGCACCAGTTTGGACTATATACAAACACAGAGGTTCTAACATGTCTACGAGGATCACAATGGATCTCAAATGAATTATTTATGCTCGCACATTTGAAAACCTTGACATATATGAATTATATTTTGGTCATCGCATGTTGTCATACTTGCATCCGTATACTGATTATGGGTACTATAATACTCTGTATGGTAAACTATTTTTTTTTTTATTTTTAGTTGTTTTAGCGAACGAAAGTTTTTGGAAAATCAAGGAATTCTTAGTTTTCCACAACAACATCAAGTGTTTCGATTTCCTATTGTGAGTAATGATCGAAAATTTTCAGCGCTATCTTTGTATTTCAGCTGTGTTAGCGACCAATTTTTTTTGAAAAATCAAGGATTCGTGTTTTTACGAATTTCCTTCAACAACACTTGCTAGGAAAACTAGTACTTGCAGTAAGTCTTAACATAACACGAGTAATGACTAAAAAGCCTGAATCAAAATCTCTCCATGTTTATAGTGCTGATTAGGTCATACGTAACATAAAATACTTTATAAATGTAAGTATTTTTTTTTAAAACTTGATATAAAATATCATTTATTTATTTATTTTAATTATCAAATGGTTCGGTTCTAACTTATAACTAGAATTGAACAACCGATTTCAGTTGTAGTTATTAATTTTTATTTCTCGATTTCAGCTTCGATTCAGTTTTAGATCGATCAATCTTGAATGGATACTAAGAGCATCTCCAAGATCTCAAACCCTAGGCTAAAATGTGCAGAGGTGACCGTGTACAAGAACAATTATAGCCAACATCTCACACTTTTTCTTCTTCAACCACCGATTTCCCTTGTTTAAATTAATAGCCATTCTTGATTTGTTGGCTATATATGACCAAACACTACAAATCCCTAGCACAATCCACGTGAGCTTATTTCTCCTCTCCGCCTCTTGCCTCTTGCATATTCTTTTTCTCTTTTTTTTAATCAAATTAATTGTTTTAATGTTTGTTATAATCTAGTTTATCATAATGTAGAAATAAAAATTTAGTCATAATTTCAAATTCTAAATACATGACAACATTTTTAGATCAATTACTGTTAATATTAATTTATTAAAAAAATATTATTTAAAATAATAAAAAACAATTTTCAAAATATAGCCAACCATTATAGTCAACCCCATTGAAACACAATACCTTATATATTCAACAAATTTTAGCCAATCATCATTATTTTATACTCTCTCCGTCCCCCTCAATTCTTTACATTGAGAGGACGACACAAATATTAAGAAAAAATATAAATCAATAGGGAAAAGTAAAAAAAAATGAGTAAAGTAGCGGGACCAATCAATATTTAATGTATAAAGTGAGTATGAAGTAAGTATAGACGTATAGTGGAGGAAAATAGTGAATGTGATTGAATTTTATATTATAAAATATTACTATTTTTTATATGTAAAAAATGAGAAAAACGTATCAAAAAAGAAAGTATAAAGAAATGAGAGGAACAAAAGGTATTATTTTAGCCAACCACATTGAAGTTGGAGATGCTCTAACAGTTTCGATTTTGATGGATTCATTGAATTTTTCGCTCAAACTAATTTTAATAAACTAATTTTAATTTTTTGCTCACCACTAATTTTAATTGGAGTTGGTGTGCTCTAAAAAATATTTACAATTTTATAAGTGGAGACGGTCTCAAACACACCCGGTCCAAAAAATGGAAGTCGGCGGCCCTTATGAAAACTCAAAACATTTGGCGCCCAAAATCCCCCGCGTCCAATTTAATCAAAACACACACTTACATAAACACAGATCTCATCCTTTCACTTTCCCAAACCCCAGCCCAATGGAAAGCGATGATGATTATCAATCTTTCTCTCCTCCTTCTAATTCCCCCTCTCATTTCCCCAAATTCAAACGCCTCAAAAAGAAATCTTCGAAATCGAAACCGATTCGTAACGAACCGGTTTCGAGAAATGATGGGCCGGGATTTTTATCATCGGTTGATTTTAAGAAATTAGAAGCTTTAGAAGGTTCTAGAAGTGGAGATCTAGATGATTCGGAACCGATTCGTAACGAACCGGTTTCGAGAAATGATGGACCGGTTTTGCTTACGTCGGTTGATTTTGCGGAAATAGAGGCGCTAGAAGGTTCTAGAAGCGGTGAGGTGGATGTGGCGAAATCGATTCGTGATGAATTGGTTGATGATGGAGTGAATTTGTTTATGAATGTTGATTTTGCGAGATTAGAGGCGTTGGAAAGTTCGACAAGTGGAGAGGTGGATGGATTGGTTAGTTCTGTTGATTTTAAGAAATTGGAGGATTTGGAAGGTTCCAAGAGTGTGAGTTTTGATGATTCGGAGGATTTGGTGATGTCTCGGGATGAGAAGGATAGTGAGGATTTAGGGGAGAAGATTGCGGATTTGAAGATAGAGGTGACGAGGAAGAAGCGGAGTGCTAGAGGTGGATTGAGGGACAAAAAGAGGAAGATTGAGAGTGTTTTGTCGTTGCCACGGGTGGATTTTGAGAAATTGGAGGCTTTGAAAAATGTAGGGAGTGATGATTCGTCGAGGGAGAGTTTTGGTGATGGGGAGGAAAGGGGGAATGTGGATGGAGGAGTGCGGAAAGTGACTAAGAGAGTTTTGGATTTTGATGATGAGAATGGTGGAGGTGCGGAGAAGGGAGATGGAGAGGGGGAGAAGGTGAAGGTGAAGGTTAGTAAGTCGGAGAAGAAGCGGATTAGTGAAGGAGAGGGTAGTGAGAAGAAAGAGAAGAAGAAGAAGAGAGTTAAGGGTTCTTCTGAGGAAGGGAAATTAAAGGAAAAGCCTTCAAATAAAAGGAGGGAAGAGAAGGTATATTTTGGTGTTGATTTGTTTAGTTGTTAGTTGGATTCATTGACCTTGTTTTGTTTGCTAATTTAAATTTTTGTTGATTGCAGGAAAGAAAAGCTTATCTAGAGCAACTCCATGCTGAATCTCAAAGACTATTGCGAGGTTTTATACTTAATTTTGTGTACTTGATCATATTCTGTTTGTTTTAGTATGTTACATAAGATGTCCTAGATATTTTAGTATGCCAGGAGGGTAATGTGATTTCGAACTTAGGATCTTTGTTCAGAAAGGGGATGGGAAAGGAAAGGGCCAGTAACATTGTCGTTGGGCTATCAACTAAACCTTGATGTGTTGTTTTGGAATTTGGTGAATAGTTAATCAGGGATGATTATGGTTTTTGGGAAGTGTCTAAGACTCTTGCAAGATTTATACACACTTTTGCATACTCTATTATATTGTAAATTTATTTTGTATGTAGATATTTTTCAGCATCTAGTTTTTGTGTATATTTGGAGGGAGAAAGGATCTATAATAGTGCCCTGTCAGTTTTCACTGATTTTTGTCTCTCTATGATTTGTTATGATAGAAACCAGTGGGGCTGGATTTAAGCCCGTTCCTGTTGTGCAAAAACCCATATCCTCGCTTTTAGAGAAGATTAGACAAAGGAAGCTTGAGGTTTCAAAAAAGTAAGTCTCTTTCTGTTGTTTATCTTTGTATACTGCCTTGGTTTGCTTGCTATATGATTGTTGTGTTTTTGGATGCAGAATGTCTCTTTTGAACAATAGTGGTTATTCTACCGAAAATGATGATTCATTAATAGAGCCTATGACGGGCACAGATTCCAGGAAAGTTTCTACTAGAGGTAATTTATCAGACAAGGTCGAAGTGGACACCAAAATAGATGCAAGTTTGGAGGATATAAAGAGTAGTTTAGATGCTTCTATAACGGATGGAGTTAAAGGATTGAGGACACACTCAAGTCCTGAAAGTGAGAAGTCCCCAATGGTAAATAAAATTTAATATCTGGTCTTTAATATGTGGATATACAATTCCTTTGCTTTGGTCTTTAATGTTTTGAGTATTTTAATTTTCATAGTGTCACTTCAACTTGATGTTTCTTGTCAACATGAAGTGGTTCCTGATTCAATCTTATTATAGGCTGTCAGTGAAGAGCCTACTCCCACATTTCGAGCTCCAGTTGATGATACCCAGGTTTATTTTTTATTCGTACGAAGACAGTTTGGTTTATGCTTTTATAGTTTATTCTATTGTCACTAATAAAATTTCTCATCCATAAATGCAAATGATAGGATCTCTTTGGCAATTCTGAAACAATTGATGATAAAGATGATAAGCTAGACAACCAGCACAATAGTCCTATGGAAGAAGTTCTAGCGCCATCGTTACTTACAATGAACTTAAAGATTGACTCTGTGCCTCTTGATGATGACATGTAAGTACAGTTTAAAGATTTTTATGTGTTTTTAGGTGGAAAAGTTGATTTTTTGACTCATGAAGTCCTTCTGTTTGTTCAAGATGTCTCTAGTAAATTTGAAGTCTTTGATACGGCCACAAAGTATTCTATCTTAAATGGTGTCTTACAATTGGTTGTTGCCTTTTTATTTATGTAGTTCTTCTGATGAAGATGATAATGACAAGGAGAATCTTAAACCTATTACTTTCAAACCTAGTGATCCATGCCCTTCCCCTAAGGGAGATCCAGTAAAGGCTTTTGTTGATGATGAAGCTGAGGAAGAGGATGACAGTGACCATGATATCCGCTTCAATGAAAATGATGAAGACGACGGAAATGAAGACTCAGATGAACTTAATGATCTTATAGTCACTGGGTATGAAGAAAAATCAATTGATAATGAAAGGCGCAATGAACTTCATCAAAAGTGGCTTGAGCAACAAGATGCAGCTGGAACAGACAATCTTATGCAGAGGCTGGGATGTGGTCCAAAAGTGAAGGAGAACACACTGTTTGATGTCGAAATAGAAAGTGATGAGGATGATGAAGGGTCTAGTGATGATGAAGAGGATGTTGGACCAGCTAAAGCTGCCCGAATAAATGCAAGAAAAGCAAAACAAATGATCCCACAGATGTTTGCTGATAAAGAAGATCCTTTTGTATCATCTGATGATGAGGAGACTGAAAAAATGCTTGTTAAACAGCGACTGCTTGAAAAAGTTGTGAGTGTTCGTCTTTTCATATTGGATGTGTTGTAATTTATAGTTATGTGTTACGCTTAGTTAGTTCTGCTGTTTTTATATGTTGATCTGTTCTTGTCCTCACAAATTTAAATCTTTTTGGCGTGATTGTCTCAACGTCAAATTCGCAGGAGGATAAGGCAACCTTAATTCCACCAGCTGAGGATGAGAATTCCAGAGAGATTTTTGGTCTTATAAAGAAGCTGAATAATGCACCAATAGCCAAAAAGAAGCAGAAAGTGCCATGTAAGAATTTTTGATGTTCTCTACAGTCATGCTTGTTCTGTAGTTATGGTTTTCATCATAATGTAACATTTTCATATTTTACAGCATTCTTTGAGACCCTAATAACTGGAGGAAGTAGCAGCAGTAGCTCCTCAAAGGTGAGCTACAGGATGGTAGCTAAGAATTTTTTGTTTTGCTATCTGGATTTAACCCGAGTCTCTAATAATCTTTATATTGTAAAGATATTATCACACATCACACACACATTCAGTACTCGAAGGACCATTTGAAGTAAATGCTGCTGTCATTTTGGTAAAGTAACTAGACTAAATTGCTAGCCAAGTATAAGCTATATCACTACTTCTTTCCCTCAACGTAAACTCTTGAGATGTTCTGTATTATTAGTGGCTAGTAATCCCAAGCTTGACTATATCACACAGAACACTCTTTTCAATCATCAAAAAATAAAATAATAGAAATCCTAAGCTACACAATAATGAACATCTTTGGGTCTGATATATATATTTTTTTCAATCCCAAGATAACATGTTCAACAATGCCATTATACTCCAGGATTGACCTCTTATTTTTTGCGTTGCAAGTTACAGAGTCATGCAGTCATTAGACTCCAGAATCGACCTTTATTTATTTGTGTTACAAGTTAGAGTCATGTAATCAGGCTTTAAGTTACTGAATTTTGTCAATTTCTACTTGCAGTCATCTTTTCTTGGGCGGGTATCTAGTCATTCTCTTCCATCCAAGCAAAGAAGCAGCACAACTCGATCCTTTATTTTTGGAAGAGATGACAGTAATAGTCGGAGTTCCATCTCGATATCAGAAGATTCTTCGGATGCGGTAAGATATTTAAGTACTTAGTATATTATAGTGTTGCTTTCTGTATTTCCTGATTATGGTAGTTCATTGTCTTTGTAAATGCCACATGTTTACGGATATGTTGGTTACAGTCTGCTGCTATCACCCTCATAATATGCAGTGAAATTTATTACAAAATTTTTGTTGCATGCACAATCTGGCCGGGCTCTTACCAGTATTTTGTTTAAATGTAGGTTGCAAAAGAAATTAGACCAACACAAAAGGCTACAGCAAAGTTCACTAGCTCACAAGCCAAATCCTTTACTCAAAGTTCTCAGATTGTAGCTGAAACAACTCCTGGCACTTCACTGATTGAGATACTGAAGCGTTCATCAATGCAGTCTACTACCTGTAACCAGGATAATATGGTTGGCATGACCCAGACTATAATTTCTGCATTCAAAATCCCCAAAAAGCCAGTAAAACTAGAAGGAAGAACCAAATATTGATGTACCAACCATTGGTTGATAATAAATGATTTTGATTCTCTCGACATTCTATAATGAGGAGCTGACTACACAGGCCACATCATCTTGATTCATTTCTTACATGGAGTGAAAGGAGCTTGTTGGTCTTCCATAAAGTCGGCATGACTACAGATGTGCGAAGCTACCATGACTTTACTGGAAAAATCTGTAATTTTCTCTTTAAGAAGCAGTTTACTTGTGTTTAGATAAATTAAATGGCCTACATGAGATGGAGAACTGTAAAATAATTAGTTTTATACCAATATTGTTAATTTGTATGCTCTTTTACTTGGTGTTTCTATGTATCCATGAATTCATTATTCATATCAACTACTCTAGAATTCTAGCATTCTAGCTCAGTACTGTACAAAATTATTTTAACCAGGTGTTCTGTAACAATGACATTGCTAGTAGCTTCGTACTGATATTTAACATATATATTATTATCAATCTAAATTTTTCGGTAACATGTCTCTACTAGTGGCACATATCAAACCACTAGCAGAGCACGGGGCAATATTTACAATTGTAACATGTCTTTTAGGTGCTTAACTAGTGTGACTAATGATGGTTTTCATTTTGATCTTATGAGTCTCACCATCAATCTTCATCTTCCTCCTTTAGATTTTTATTACATAGCTCTTTTTACCTGCAACAAATCTAAAATACATAAATTTTGTTATATTTATTCAATAGAGATAAAAGAAAAAATCTATGTACACAGGGTTGTCATATTTCTCCTAACTTTTGTTACTTGTCTTAATTTTTTGTATGACCTTGAATATTTTTTTTCTTATAATTCGGTGCTCGAAATAGTTTTCGCGCACTTTTATTAATCCGATGAAATTGCTAACATACTCGTACTCATTGAGTGTGGCAGTCAATTTAATTACTTCCGCGCGCCGTAGAAGAATCAAACCTATGTCTTAGCCTCTTAGGTGGTAAGCATATAAATTACGGTCTCAATCAACTAAAACATCCGTGATGCTAACTTGTTTAAAGTTAAAAGTTACACAAATAAGCAGAGTATCCATTCTTCTCAGGACAATTTTAATAAAAGAATCTAAAACCAAGAAAAGCGCAGTTTATTTTATTAGCAGGGCTGTTCACGAACCGAGCCGAGCCGAGCTTTCTTATCGCACAAAATTCGTGTTCGAGCTCGAGCTCGTTAACTAACGAGACGAACACGAGCTTTTATCGAACAAAAACGAGCCGAGTCGAGCCGAACCGAGTCGAGCCGAGCTCATTAAAACTTACAATTTTAATAGATAATAAAGCCCAATTTTTCTTAACCCAACGAACTAAAACATTTTTTGTCGAAACCGAACCCAATTTCCCAATCAATTCTCAATAAACCTAAAATACACATACTATAAATTACAAAATTAATTTAAAATGTTAACAAATAATATAAAAATAAGTCAAATATATCTCTATTTTTTCGAGCTTTATCGAGCCGATCTCGAGTCGAGCGAGCTCGAGTCGAGCTCACTAATAGCTCGGCTCGAGCTCGTTTTCTTAACAAACAATTTTTTGTGTTTGAGCTCGAGCTCTAGCCCTTAACGAACCGAGCCGAGTCGAGCCCTTAACGAGCTGAGCTCGAGCTTGTTCACGAACAGCTCTATTCATTACTATTATTTTATTACAAGATAGTGGAGAAAAGGGTTAAATGGCTAATCGATCACTATACTCAGTAATAACTTGCAAGTGAGTCACCAAGTTAAAAAAACTTTTAAACGCATCACAAAATTACAATTAGTTTGCAATCACAATACTAAGCTATAAAATATTTTCACCACCGTTAAAATGCATTGACTTTTAACGGAGAACCGTTAAAAGTCGAAATATTTACGATTAGGTCACTGAACTATGTGCTAATTTTCAATTAGGTCACTGACTGAAAAATATATATTTAAAATATAGGAAATGAAATTAATTTTTTTTTACATTAAGATTTTTTAAATTTAAATCATTATTATTGAAAAAATGTGATAGCTAAATATTTGTTCACTTGTATTGATTTATAAACATATGAGTTAAAGATGTATATTCAAATTTAAATTTAATTAAAACGTAATTCGGAAAAAGTTTAAAATTCAAAAAAATACAATTTTGGTACGGTTTATCAATATTGGAAAAAAAATGAATTTAAAGATATGGTATTTTTTCTAAGTATATGAATTAAATGGGTATGTTCAATTTCAAATTTTATTTAATTTTAAAATTAAAATTAGATGATGACCTAATTGAAAATTGTTACAAAGTTGAGTAATGAATTAGTAACTACACTTAATGCATTGTGTCACGTCAGCATCCACGTCATTTTTCCGTCAGAGTTTTTAACGGAATTGACGACAATGACCAATTTGAAAGTTTTTAAGTACTTCATGAGTTGACTGTAAACTTTTTTAACTAAGTGACTTACTTGCAAGTTACTATCAACTACTACTGTGATAAATTAGCCATTTAACCCGCGGAGAAAGTACACCCGTACTTCAACAAAAACAAGCATCAAGTATTTAGCATCTCTGGAAGAAACAATTACTAATACGCCTAAACACAAAATGGTTATTTCGTGCAGGTATATCACATATGTTCTTCTCAGAGACCACTCTCTCCTCTATTCACTTTAGCTTTCTACTCTTCATCTTCTTACCTGCAATAAAACACCCATGCTATCAATTAAATTTATGTATAAATAAGTGAGAGCACATGTATAAATTGTCACTACGGGTAAGTTTAAGCAGTCGAATTTAGCCGTGTTTTCTTGTAGTGTGTATTATACGTACCACGGGTAAGTTTGGTGCAGGAAGAAGATGTGGATCAAGTCTCCATGCAATGATTTAACATGCATACCCGTGGGCAAAATGAGATTTCCACACTTTCAGTCAAGTACTTCAGAGATTGGCGCAAGTTGGGAGTACTGTTTTCTGTTGAAAAAATGCATATTAGAAATATGATTTTCAAAATCACCAAGAAAATCACTTTCTTCACTGCTATTACAATTTTCTTTAATTCTTATTTGTTTGTGACTTTGTGAAGAGTGAGTTGAGTTTCAAACAACTTTATATATACATTTTTTCGATTTGGAATGATTTCTTAGTAGTTTTCGACATTTATGTCAAATATCGTTGATAAGTCTACGTTCTTTTCTCTTGCATTCCTCTTCGGCTGTGACCGGGTAGGGGGTTAGGTTACGTCGGGATAGGTGTGGGATCCTCGAGTGCGGGCGTGAGGATAGAGGTACAACTCCTAGAGAGAGGGAGCTAGAGAGAAGGTAAAACTTATTATGCAGAGAATTCTGTATCTGTCCCGGGGTATTTATAGGCAGGGGGCATGTGACGGGAACATGGTGTGCCTGGCCCTTTCTTGGTCTGGGTCTGTGTTGGGTCTTTAGGGGTGCCTGCTTTGGCGCCTTTCCTGCCTGTTTGGGCTGGGTTAAATGGGCTCTTCCTGTCTGTTTAGGCTGGTCCGATTGGATCCACCTATCAATCATATTGTGATTTGTAACTGACGTTTTACATTAATATTTCACCAAAATCATATAAATTAGGACATGCTTTAATGTTAAAGATTTTTATAGAAACTTAAGTTTGAAGATAATGTTTTCTTTTCATTTAATAAGTTATGTTAGGCATATAAAATAAAAATATGTGCATTTTTAAGTCTCGCTGGTTGCAATCAAAATTCATCTTTCGCTTAACTCTTTTTACCTGGAAAAAAAATCTGGAAAAGCATAATTTTTGTTATACTTAAAGAAAATATTGGAAAAAAAGTAAAACTTGATTGAACATGTTTCATCCCAAATAGTAGTTTATTTGGTAAAAACACTCACTTACATAGAACATATGAGACTTATTAATTGGATTAATTATCAAGTTAGTGAACTTAAAAGTATCAAGTTGGTCACTAAATTAAAAACAATCTCAAACAGGTCATTAAGGATGATACATCTCATGCATGACATAAGTTTTCAAGTCCAAGGCAAAAAACAAAAAACTTGCGCCAATCTCTGACATATATTGTATTTGATGAGAAATATGTTTTGCTAGTAAGTCTTCACAATTGCAACAAAATGTCAGAAGATGGAGTAAGTTTTTTGGTCTCATTTTTGGCTCAAAAATTTATGTCAAACATCAAAAATATCAACCTCAAATAAAATAAGTAAGAAAAATTCATATATCAAGGAGATCTAATAAAAAATCAAGCTAGATTTGAAGAAAAATTGAGAGAAAAGGAACGTATGTATTGTTTAAGATTTAAAGAATTTCAGAATATCAGTGTTGAGATCTATTGAGAAATATATATATAGAGGAAACTGTTTGGCTTTAGTCAAGGAGAAATGTTAGGATAGTTTGGTAACATAGCAAGTTAATGTAAATTAAAGTACAATATAATTAAGTTTTATTTTAAATATTGCTTAAATCATGGCATTAATATTACTCCTTTTTTGAGAGATCATTACTACAGATTTGTGATCATTAATATTGTAGTGATGTTTTTCTTTCTAAAATCTAGTTTTAATGGAAATATTTGCGATAGAATGATTTTTTAATATTTGTAAAAGTACAATTTTGGAACTAAGACAACAAATTCAATGTCAAATTTTGAGACCCTAGTAACTGTTTACAAATTGATTGTCTCTACTTTGTGTTGTTAAATTAACTATTTACATTGTGCCTACAAATAAATATAATTATCTATTGTTAAATATTTACCTAACATAAATTTTGTTTTTATCTATAAATTAGAAAAGTGACTAACTAGATAGTTGCTATAATACACAAATGATCCGTTACTACCTTAGGAGTCGAAATCTTTATTCTCATATTCATAACATATTAATATTACATATTTCAAAAATTCACAAATAATTAAAATTTTGAATAATATAAATTTGAATAAATACACATAAAATAAATTTGAATAACTATCACATGGTAAATGCAACACGAAATAATTTATCAAAAAATATATTCTTACACCCCCTTCGTCCCACCCAATTTTTAACATTTGGGTGGGGGCACAAAAATTAATAAAGGTAAAGAAAAGGGAAGAAAAAATAGGAAAGTTGGTGGGACTTGCTAAAATTAATGAAGAAAAATATAATATTTTATGAAATGTTAATAATTGGATGAAACATCTTAAAAAAGAAAGTGTTGACAATCTGTTAGGACAGAGATAGTATATTTTATCCATAATTTTGGTTACAATAACATAAAAAATAAGAATAGTTCAACTTTAAATAAATACTACTAGTCTCAAAAATATTTAGTTCTCAAATGATAGATCGTAAATATATTGTTGACTAATTAGTAGTAGTATTTTGATTTATAAATTAAACTAAAGTCCCAAAGGACCGGGGTGTTACAAACTTATGTAAAATCCCGTAAATTTATTTTTATTTTATTACTTGATATTAGATATTAAGAAAAATTTTAGTGAGATAATTATTTATTTATTTATTATTATTATTTTTGTACAAGTTATTTGATTTCGGATATGATTCTTATTAGTGGAAAGAAGCGTGAATATATTTTAGAAAATTAATATCTTTTTATTTTAAGTAAATTGTGTATAAAATATTTATATTTTTAGAATTACTTAATTTAATCTTAGATTTTGTGTACCTTATATAAACACTCTTAAAAAGAAAAGAGGGGTACAACCGCTTAGTCTCTCCAGTCTCCGGTCTCTACGGTTGCTTCCGAAAATCAGTTATTGTGTTATCGTGTGTAAGCATGCTTTGAAACTGAGTTGAATTCTATGCTTAAATATGTGTTATGTGATTAAATGTTTATCCAAATATTATAATAGCATTCTAATAATAATAACTATTATAAAATATTATAATAGCATATTAATAAATGTTTGACTTATGTTTATAGTTTTATGTTAATATCTGAAATAAGTTAGAGACATTTTTGCATTTTACATGTTGATCTGGACCAGGCCGTGTACATGATTACAAGATTGAATCCTTTTGTTCTTTTCTATTTTTTTTAATGTTAAATTGCATAATCTCGGTTTCTGTCCAGGTCTTTGGTTGTAATTTTGCTATGTTGGGCTTTAAGTTTAAGGTCCGTTTGTGTTTTTAGTAAAACTAGCTTTATAGCCCGTGCGACATAAGATCCAGAGATAACCTATCTTTCTGAGAGAACCGAGAGAGCTAACCAATCACCCTTGATTTACCACACCATCCAAAGACTGATATGTTTAAAAAAAATTCTATTATACTTTTATTAGTATTTTAGGAATCTTTTAAGTGTTTTAATAATTTTATAAGATTCTTTTAAGTGTTTTAATAATTATATTAAAATTAGGATTCTGTTAAGTATTCTATAAAGTGTTTTATAATATATTTCAACATAAATTTATTTATAATAAATTTAATTGATAATTAAGATTCTTTTTAGTGTTTTATTAAGATTCATTAATTATATTATAGTATATCAACGGTCTTAAAAGGGTTCTCTCGGTTCTCTCTGGAACCTTACTATATATATATATATATTGTGTTTTAAGATGCAATTTCTTTCGTCTTGTATAGGGACTTGTCGTGCTAATGGATGATGTTTGTTAGAGATGTACCTTGAAAGCATTTAAACACTGCCTTAAAATTCATAATTTTCAAAGTATATCAACGACAAATCTATCCAAATATTATTTAAACATTGTCTTAAAATTATGTTTTTAGTCCTGCATAATGGGCATACTTTAAACACAAATATATTTTTATTCTTTTTTTAAAAATATATCCTATATCTAAACGTTAAATCTGCGATAAATTAAATATACGATAGTTAATATTGACATCAATATGTGTTGTGAAGTTAACGATCCCCTAATTTATGTGTGTGTGTGTGTGTTGGGTTTTAAGATGCAATTTTTTCCATCTTGTATAAGGACTTGTCATGCTACTGGATGATGTTCGTTAGAGATGTACCTTGAAAGAGTTTTAAAGTTTTGAATTTTACAGTTACCGTCATTCAGCATGGATGTTCATTGATTTGGTAAGATCGAGTTAGTTGATTAAGAAGAAATTATGTTAATTTGCATCCGTTTGTTCAATTTTTTTTCTGGGTATGTAGTTTGCATGCCAAAATAGTCTATCTATCATATGCGTGAGTTACATGAACTGAATTGTTCAGGTTATTGATTTGTTGGTTTTAAATTGAATAAGTTGTACCAAATTCTCAAAATATATCAACGACAAATCTTTGCAGATATTGTTTAAACACTGTCTTAAAATTATGTTTTTAGTCCTGCACAACGGGCGTGCTCTAAACACGAATATATTTTTATTCTTTTTTAAAAAAATATATCTTATATCTAAACGTTAAATCTGCGATAAATCAAATATACGATCGTTAATATTGACATCAGTATGTGTTGTGAAGTTAATGATCCCCTAATTTGTTGAAATGTTATGCTTATATAAATAAAAATTTGATATTCATAATCTCCATAGGAATTTAAGCTCATTTTACTATAAATGTAAATTAAAAGATAATAGCAGACACGTTGAATGCAATAATTGTACAGTTGTGGATATACTTTATTTATAAAACTATTAACTTACCTCTCAAGAAGCCGTTAAACTGATTCGTGATAAGTTACTCGTTTCACCTTACAATTGTCACTTGACACAAATAATTTAACAATTAATACTTTTAACATTTTATCATAGATATTCAAAAAATTTAAACCAATTTTAGTTAAGATTTAATTTAATCATACGATGACAATTTCAACTTTTCTGTAAAAATCTCTAACACAAACTTTTTTATTAGTATACAAAGAGAAAACTTTTTTGCATTTTTCGGGTTTAATACTTTATAGAATAATAGTGTATTTTTCGAAAATGATCAACATATAAAATTTATTTATTGAAGACGAGATTTATAATATATAGGATCGTAGATTTATAATATATAGGATCGTAGTAAAACTACAGTTTTAATCCATATTAGTATCTAAAATTTCAAAACTGCGTATATAATCTATAAGTTGTTAATATCTTATAATGAAGCATTAATAAATGTTAAATGATGAATAAAATCCGTTTTACGCTTATTATAGATAAAGATATAATTGGAATGGAGTAAATAGGTTGATAGTTTTAAATTTTAAAATAAAAATTAAAAAAGACTATAATAAGTGATAGTGGCTATATATGTCATCATTTGTCACATTATCACATAGGTCATGGTTCAATTCTCATTAAAAACAATTTTTTTATCATCAATATAAAATTAGAAGGGTAATTTAGTAATCTATTATCATCAATATAATATTGAAAAGATAATCAGGAATCTAATATATATAATCTGATAGTATATAGAATTTGTAATCTAATAGTATATATAATCTGAGTCATTATATATTTTATGCAAATAAACATGATTTACAATATTAAAATATTAATATAATCTTTTTTATGGGTCAATTCCAATTTTATAATATTTTGTATATCTTGCGCGAGTTTTTATCTAATCTGGTCAAAAATATGATTTTAAGGCACTTATGAAAATGAATTATCTACCTTACCAAGGAGATTACAAGAAGAGACCAAAATAGAATATAACATATTGAGTATTTGCGCATATTAATAAAGAGTTTTATAATATAATCAAAATTGATATGTAGCATAGTGGTAAAGAATGTTACTTCTAATCAAGAGGTCAAGTGTTCAATTCCCATTAGAAACAATTTTTTTTATCATTAATATAATATAGGAGGGGTAATTTAGTAATTCAACATTGAATAAATTGTCTCACTAAACCCCTAGTTGCTCTATTATATATATAGAAGTCTCAGTGAGGAACCGCTTATATGAGTAACTAAGTAACTTTCAATCATAACCCTTAGATTAAATAAAAAAAGAAACTGCTACATACAACTACAACCCCTGAACACGTGACGACTCTTTTACATAAAGCATGATACTGATACAGTACACAATATATTATATCACAATCAAAACAATTTGTACATACAAAATATATTTGACCAAATACAATAATTTACATATCCTGTAAAATCAATCTCATGTTTTGTATAAAAAATTGTTACTTCAATAAAGTATATAATATCATAGAAATAAATATATTCAGTAAAAGTACATAATAAAATATAAAAAAAATTTATAAAATTTTGTAAATATAAAAAATTTATAAAATTTTGTAAATATAAAAAATACTAACACTAGTTCTGTAAATTTATAGTGCACGTTAAAAATTATAAACTTTTCCAAGGAGAAAAACAATGAAGCGTAGATTTTATAAAATTATAAATAATTTTATTCTAAAATATAATGTTCAATAATAAATGAATATATTATTAATTAATTTGTGTTCTGTAAAAGTATAAACAATTTGAAGAATAAAATTATAAAACTAATTATGTTTTATATATAAAATTCTGTATTTATTCATTACAGAATTCTATGTTCTATATGTGAAAAACTGAAGGAAAATATACAGAACATACTTGAATCATACAGTACAAACTGATATCATAGTAAGTCATATTATAACTGATGTACATTCGGTTGCTCTTTCTTATGTGTTTAAACGTGGGATGATGATCACGTGTAACCTAATTCAAATTAACCAATAATAAAAAGTTACTAGATTACTCAAATAAACAAGTTACTCATTGAACCATCCTCTATATATATAATAGATAATAGATAATAGATGATTTGTTTGATTATGATCTGCCCGTTTGCTTTTATAGTTATGTGATTACTTTGTTTCGGTCCAGTAAGCATGTTTTTAGTCCCGGTCCTTATTACATTGATTTTATATACTTGTTTAGTTACTTTGCATGTATAAAGTACGTGTGAATTAAATGATTAATTAATTTGTGTTCTGTGAATTAAATTTTAGGATTTCATGGTGTATTAATTTGTGATTTTCAGTCGACTTCGAGATAAGTATTTTTTGACTTACTTTTATTTTCGGAAAAGATATTTTGACTCCATAATTTTCAGTTTTCGTATAAGATATAAGAAATATTGTTTCGAAATGTATAAGATATAAAATACGAGAATCTTCGAATTCCTCAGTCTCTAGGTTTCGAACCCGTCGTAATTTACGATATAGTTCCAGAACTAGCCTTAGATACCATTAGTAGGCGCACAACTGTGCAACTTTAGATACCTATTAAGAGGACGTAATTATTGAACTTTAGATGCCGGTCACTGGCAAAGTGTGTCGTATAAGAATAAGAATAAGATCCCGGCTACTGGGAAAGTGTGGCCGTAGAGCAAGACTGTGGTATTTATAAGAATTTCGTTTCTGTTTTTAATTCTGTTTCTGTTCTAGTTTTTAAAATATAAACTTTGGGTTGAATTCGTTTTCGCAAAGCTTTTCAAAATTATTATTGTTTTGAGAAAATTGGTTTTATTAAAACGCCCACTGATTTTTGTAAGAATATATGTAAGTCATTCTGTTACTTGCTGAGCCGTCTAGTTCACTCTTTTCTAATATTTCAGGTTCATACGTTCTGGAAGCATTTTGAGAATAAGGCTGTGAACTTGTGAATTTCGTGCTACGTGATTTGATGTAATTTATTGATATGATTTATCGTGCTATATAGAGGCAATTGTTTAGGTTTAGGTGAGGAGAAATAAATGAGGGGGAAGAAATGTTAGGATGGTTTCGTAACGGCAGTAAGTTAAAGTAAGTTAAGTACAGTAATTAAGTTTCAATTTTAATCTTGCTTAAATCATGGCATCAGTAATATTTTATGGGAGATCATTAATTTAATTAGTATGTCTAAGAATTAGTAAAGTTTGAATTTTTTATTGAAGAGGATGTTGGACCAGCTAAAACTGCTCGAATAAATGCAAGAAAAGCAAAAGAAGATGTTGCCGATAAACAATATCATTTTGCATTATCTCTGATGACGACGAGGAGACCGAAAAGATGCTTGTTAAACTGCTAACTACTTAAAGAAGCTGCGAGAGTGCGAGTGTTCGCCTCTTTCTATTGTTAAGTTGAATTCTGAGGAGGATCAGACAACCTTAATTCCACCAAGTCGTGCAATTAGAAGAAATCCATCATTTTTAGTGGCGCTTTTATCAGTATTTATGTGTTAGAAATCCAAGGTTCATCCGAATCTTGTATGACATTACTTTCAAGCAACACAAACACAATAAAGAAAGTTAGAAACAATTTGTAAATCTGCTGGTATTTCGTGGAGTTAAAGGAATACACAAAATTATATAGTGGTAAGAGGAAACTAAATATATATATTGCTTACATGTAGTGTTTGGCGAAACATTTTATAAGTCTGTTGCTTTTATATATAAGGTCGGCTCAAGTACTGATGAGGCTTAGTTGCATGGAATTACCATTAAGAAAAGTGGGGTTAGATTTTATGTTGGACAATGATTTTCAAATGTGGAGTTCAAGAAAAAAAATGGTAAATACTTTGAAGAGATATGCAATTGGAAGAAACCCACCATTTCCAGTGGCGCTTTTATCAATATTTATGTGTTAGAAATCCAAGGTCCATCCGAATCTTGGATGACATATCACTTTCGAATGGTGTTTCGTAGGGGTAGAGTAATTATATTTTAAAATTGGTACATATTATATAATAATAAAATTATACTATATAAACAAATTTAACTATATTATTATATAATATTTTATTTTATATTAAAACTATGTGAAAAATATTATTTTCTAAATTATAAAATTAATTTTCAGATTTAAATTACATCTTCAAATTAATAAGTTCAAACTTCAAATTTCAACTAAAACCAAGCCTAACAATAAAACTACTTCTTCAATAACTCTCAAACATAGTCATTCAACTTGGCTGGCGCTTTTCTTTCCCTCCTGAGCCGCATCACGGGCTCTGCCTCTGGGGTTTCTCTCCCTCAGCCTCCTCTCCCTCGGCCTCTTCTCCCTCTGCCTCCTCTCACTCTACTTCCCTCGGCCTCCTCTCCCTTGCCTTCCTCTCGCCCGTCCTCCTTGGTCTCTGGAGTCAGCTTTAAAGCTGAAATACCCGCACTTACGGCCTCATACGCCTCCTCAGAGAGGGCCCAAACGAATGGGAGAATGCGGTGGAGTAATCAGCGAGGTAGAAGTGGAGTGTGGACTGAGCCCTTGCTACTCTTGCTTTGATGGTTCACCATCAACATCACCATTGTTCGTCGTTGTAGCAGAAGCTATCTCAATTACAGAGGGATTAACAGAGGCTATGATAGAAGGATTTGTACCTGCTAGCCCTAGCTCTTGATCTGGCTCTTTCTCGCCTTCCTCTCCATTGGGTTCCTCCTCGACCTCTGGAAAACGATGTAAAAAAATTACATATAGAAGCACAAAAACGTGCATATAAACATAACAATGCAAAAACAATGTTAAGTAGCTTTGTGATTTGAAAAATAGAAGGAGAGTTGCACTTACTCATCTCACACTCAAATATCATTAAACTAGTTGGCATACGAGAAGGAAATAGATATTTATTAAGATTGGTAAAATAATTCGGCATACGCAAAATGATATCGAAAATTAGTCCCTTCACATATAGCATGTCTTCGTTTATAGTACCTCGGCGTTGTCCTCCCTCTAGTGTAACTATTTCGTACTCTGGTGTTATATCCTCATACTAGCCGATAACCCGTGCAAAGCACGAGCCGAGAATAAAATTTTAATTGAAACCGAAATGAAATTAAAGAAATTAAATCAAATAAATAAATCCTTAAATTATGTAGTTATAGAGAATCAAATACGTGGTGAAACCAAAGAAATTAATTCAAACAAATAAGTTTTGTTTAATCATGTAGTTGTAGAAAATCAAACCCGAATTTTGTGCTAATCAAACTTGCACTTTGATATTTTTACGCGTCATTTATACATTATTTTGCTTATTAATAAAGAGTATAGATTCCCAAGTACGTTGAAACAAAAAATTAAGGGATAATTAAAAGCTTGTCGAATCATATGAAAAAAATTACGTGCCACAGCTTTTAGTACAGCTCTCACCATGGCCAATCCTTTCTTGGTAGGACAAACAAATTTAAAGGGTGCATTGTTTTCTATCTTAAGTTATTGTACATGTCATAAGCTGGATTTATTCAAAATACTGAGGTATTACATGTTATATTAAATTTTTTGAGGAAGATTTTCTAAATCTGTATGATTTTCAAATAATTTAATAGTACTTTTAAGATTATGAATTTTAAGTTATAAATTTGAGTACAATCAAATATGTGGTTAATTGGAAGTCTTACGCATTTAAAAAATCTTCCTCGAAATTTTTGGTATTGTTTAATACCTCGAAATATTGAAAAAATCCAGCTTATAACTGTAAAATAACTTAAGATGGAAAAATCTTCATCTTTAAATTTGTTTACTAACTTACATGATTTCCCAGAAATTAAAATGTATTACCATATATTAAATATATGCTATGATCATCAAGAGTGGTGCTAGGAAATCACAAAATGTTCCCATAAAATTTACCAGAATGACGTGGTAGTGCTTACATGACAAAATGAAGAAATTTAATTGGTGTAAATATTGTGTATGCCAATTGGTGTAAATATTGTGTATGTAGGGGGCCCTATTTTATTTATTATATGTACAACCAATCACAAGAAGACATGTGTATTATGGTAATTTTTATGGGAACTTTTTTATGGTTGCCTGACATTTCTCATGAAATAAATGTCTACAAAAGTAAATTATTAAATTCAACTAATTCAGAAAAAATTTGTGTCTATACAGTAACACAAGGCTACAACAAAATTCACTAGCTCACAAGCCGAATCCATTACTCAAAGTTCTCAGGTTGTTGCTAAAACAACTATTGACAGTTCACCTATATATATATATTTTAAATTTGGTTTCTATTTCATCACTAACCTATATATAACGAAGCACAATGCAGTCTACTTCTTGTTACCACGAATCAGCTGGATAATATTGTTGGCATGACTCAGTGACTCAGACTATATTCCTCTCTGATATTCCTAATTAACTCTTTACTTTCTCAAATCATCAGCATGTGTGCTACTTTACGCGTGAAGGAACTGCGGCTATAAAGGACTATTTACTATTAAACACTGCTTTCTAATTAGTTAAAAAAACACTGCTTTCATGAAAATTTTATATATGGGTATGTAATCTATTGTATACATTTAATACGTAAAAATAACAACAATCTTTAAAGTTCTAAAGAGTAGTCCTAGTATGGAGGATGTATTTCAAGGCAATATTATGGTTATATATATGGAGAATTTTACAAGAAAATTAACAATGGTTGAAGAATCTTTTTGTTTTGCTATCTAGATTTAACCTGAGTCTTTAATAATCTTTATATTGTCAAGATTTTATCACACGTGTGCACACACACATCAGAACTCGAAAGACCATTTGAAGTAAATACTGCTGTCATTATACTCCAGGATTGTCTTCTTATTTTTTTTCGTTGCAAGTTACAAAGTCAGGCAGTCATTATACTCCAGAATCGACCTTTATTTCTTAGTGCAAGTTAGAGTCATGTAATCAGGCTTTAAGTTATTGAATTTTGTCAATTTATACTTGCAGTCATCTTTTCTGGGGCGGGTATCTAGTCATTCTCTTCCATCCAAGCAAAGAAGCAGCAAAACTTGATCCTTTACTTTTGGATGAGATGACAGTAATAGTCGGAGTTCCATCTCGATGTCAGAAGATTCTTCCGATGCAGTTAGATATTTCAGTACTTAGTATATTATAGTGTTGCTTTCTGTATTTCCTGATTATGCTAGTTCATTGTCTTTGTAAATGCCACATGTTTTCGCAGGAGGATAAGGCAACCTTAATTCCACCAGCTGAGGATGAGAATTCCAGAGAGATTTTTGGTCTTATAAAGAAGCCGAATAATGCACCAATAGCCAAAAAGAAGCAGAAAGTGCCATGTAAGAATTTTTGATGTTCTCTAAAGTCATGCTTGTTCTGTAGTTATGGTTTTCATCATAATGTAACATTTTCATATTTTACAGCATTCTTTGAGACCCTAATAACTGGAGGAAGTAGCATCAGTAGCTCCTCAAAGGTGAGCTACAGGATGGTAGCTAAGAATTTTATGTTTTGCTATCTGGATTTAACCCGAGTCTCTAATAATCTTTATATTGTAAAGATATTATCACACATCACACACACATTCAGTACTCGAAGGACCATTTGAAGTAAATGCTGCTGTCATTTTGGTACAGTAACTAGACTAAATTGCTAGCCAAGTATAAGCTATATCACTACTTCTTTCCCTCAACGTAAACTCTTGAGATGTTCTGTACTATTAGTGACTATATCACACAGAACACTCTTTTCAAATCATCAAAATATAAAATAATAGAAATCCTAAGCTACACAATAATGAACTTCTTTGGGTCTGATAATTTTTTTTTTTCAATCCCAAGATTACATGTTCCACAATGCCATTACACTCCAGGATTGACTTCTTATTTTTTGCGTTGCAAGTTACAGAGTCCTGCAGTCATTAGACTCCAGAATCGACCTTTATTTATTTGTGTTGCAAGTTAGAGTCATGTAATCAGGATTTAAGTTACTGAATTTTGTCAATTTCTACTTGCAGTCATCTTTTCTCGGGCGATATTTTATAAGTACTTAGTATATTCTAGTGTTGCTTTCTGTATTTCCTGGTTATGCTAGTTCATTGTCTTCGTAAATGCCACATGTTTACGGATATGTTGGTTACAGTCTCCTGCTATCACCCTCATAATATGCAGTGAAATTTATTACAAAATTTTTGTTGCATGCACAATCTGGCCGGGCTCTTACCAGTATTTTGTTTAAATGTAGGTTGCAAAAGAAATTCGACCAACACAAAAGACTACAACAAAGTTCACTAGCTCACAAGCCAAATCATTTACTCAAAGTTCTCAGATTGTTGCTGAAATAACTTCTGGCACTTCACTAATTGAGATACTGAAGCGATCGTCAATGCAGTCTACTACCTGTAACCAGGATAATATGGTTGGCAAGACCCAGACTATAATTTCTGCATTCAAAATCCCCAAAAAGCCAGTAAAACTGGAAGAACCAGATATTAACCAGGATAATCTGTAATTTTCTCTTTAAGAAGCAGTTTACTTGTGTTTAGATAAATTAAATGGTCTACATGAGATGGAGAACTGTAAAATAATTAGTTTTATACCAATATTGTTAATTTGTATGCTCTTTTACTTGGTGTTTCTATGTATTCATGAATTCATTATTCATATCAACTACTTTAGAATTCTAGCTCAGTACTGTACAAAATTATTTTAACCAGGTGTTCTGTAACAATGACATTGCTGGTAACATATATATCAAGTCAGAGCACTGGGAAATATTTACAATTGTAACATGTCTTTTAGGTGCCCAACTAGTGTGACTAATGATGGTTTTTGTTTTGATCTTATAACTTATAAGCCTCACCATCAATCTTCATCTACCTCCTTTAGATCTTTATTATGTAGCTCTTTTTACCTGCAACAAATCTGAAATATAGAAATTTCGTTATATTTATTCAATGGAGATACAAAAATAAAATCATACTATAGCGTGTTTGTAATTGTACCACATAGATTGTCCTACCATTGGAGTTGCTAAGGATTGAGGATGATACATATGATGTATGAGGTAAGTCTTCAAGTCCAAGGCAAAAAACAAAAAACCTATACCAACATCTGACATGTATTTGATGAGATTTGCAATTTCGGAATCCCAACAAAATATGTCAGAAGATGGAATAAGTCTTTTGATCTCTATCTTGGCTCAAATACTTGACTCAAACATCAAAAATATCAGCCTCAACTAAGAGTGAGGTGAATAGACATTTAGATGTAGGAGATCTAATAAAAATCGAGCTAAATTTGAAGAAAAATGAGAGAGAATGGGCCTGCATGTAGTGTTCAAGATTTATAAGATATTGAGATTTGTAATATTCTAGAATATATGGGTTGAGATTTATTGATAAATATATAGGGACCTTTTTTTTTAGTTTTTAGTCAAGGAGAAATAAATGAGAGGAGAGAAATGTTTGGGAGGGTTTTGTAACGGTGGTAAACTATGGTAAAATAAATTGTGCAGTAATTAAGTTTCAATTTTAATTTAGCTTAAATCATGGCATTAGTGTTATGGTAATTAAATTGTTCAGTAATTAAGTTTCAATTTTAATTTAGCTTAAATCATGGCATTAGTGTTAATGTTTTTAAAAGATCATCAGTACAGCTATAATTTTGTGAAGTTTGAAGGGAGAAAACACACATAATTGATATCAATTGTTAGTGTTGGCTGATGTTATGTAATGCGATCGTCGCTTTTAATTTTTTTTGTTTTTTAAATACACCATAATAATTGTCTGGATGTACAATAAAAACCTGGACATACTCCTTAGAGATACTTGTTCTGTTCCCTGATCAATTTCCAAAATAAATTGAAACTTTAGGTCGATAGATTGAAACATATTCAACATCCAATGCTAAGATTCTATTGTTTTTTGACTATGTAAGCTTATGCCTGCCTGCAAATGAGTATCTGTTTTCACATATTTTGAAGTGAGCGAGAATCGAATCGGACAAAATATAAACCCTTACCATAATTCTATTTTAAAAGTAAATTAAATTTACTTTATTGCAAATTGTATTGCAATTATTTTAGAAGCGCGGTTTATTTCATATATTACTAGTTTATTACAAAAATGGTAGAAGAAACACACGTACGTACTTGAACAAAAACAAACATCAAATATTTAGCATCTCTTACAAGAAACAATTATTAATAAGCCTACACAGAAAATGTAGATTTCGTGCAGGCATAAGTTCTTCTCATCAGACCACAGTCTCTTCTATTTACTTTAACTTCCTACTCTTCATCTTCTTACCTGCATGTTATCAAGATACACATATTATCAGTTAAATTTGCGTAAATAAAAGTGAGAGCACAAATATAAATTGTCGCTCGAATTTAGCCGTGTTTTCTTGTAGTGTATTTATACGTACCACGGGTAAGTTTGGTGCAGGAAGAAGATGTCGAGCAAGTCTCCATGCAATGATTTAACATGCATACCCGTGGGCAAAACGAGATTTCAACACTTTCGATTAAGTAGTTCAGATGTTGGTATAGATTAAGATCAGGAGTAGTACTGTTTTGGGCCGAAAAAATGTATATCAAAAATATGATTTTCAAAATCACCAACAAAATTACTTTCTTCATTGCTTAACAAGTTGTTTGCTTATTTGTTTGTGTAGAGTGAATTGAGTTTCAAACAACTTTATATATACATTTTATTTTAATTTGAAATGATTTCTTAGTACTTTCCCACATTTATGTCAAATATTGTGTTGTGATTTGTAACTGACTTTTTCATTCATATACACCAAAATCATGTAAACTAGTAAGCATGCTTTAATGTTAAAGATTTTTTATTGAAACTTAAAGTAGAAGATAACAGTTTCTTTCCTTTTTATTATAGTTTATCAGGCACATAAAATTAAAATATATGCATGTTTAAGTCTCGCCGGTCGCCATCAAACTTCATCCTCGCTAGCTCTTTTTGACGAGAAAAGGCAAATAAAAGTTGCTAAGGTGACAGATTGAAGCAGATACATCTCATATATAAGATAAGTTTTCAAGTCCAAAAAAGAATCAACAGACTTACACCAACCTCTGACATATATTTGACGAGAAATGTATTTTCCTAATGACACTTTTGATTCTCAAAATAAGTCAGAAAATGGAGTGAGTCTTTTGATTTCATTTTTGGCTAAAAGGTTATTTCAGACATCAAAAATATCAACTTCAATTGAATAACTAAGGGTATTGTGACAGTTGTGAAAGTGAATAGCATGTGTATATTTAGGAGATCTAGTGAAAAATTAAGCTAGATTTCAAGAAAGACGTAGAGAAAGGATACATAGTGAGTATGTATAGTTTAAGATTTAGAGAATTTTAGAATATCAGGGTTGTGATCCATTGAACGTTATATATAGAAGGAATTGTTTAGTTTTAGGTGATGAAAAACAAATGAGAGGGGAGAAATGTTAGGATGGTTTCGTAACGGCAGTAAGTTAATGTAAGTTAAGTAGAGTAATTAAGTTTCAATTTTAAGTAATATTTTATGGGAGATCATTAGTATGTCTAAAAATTATTAGTAAAGTTTGAATTTTTTTATTGAAGAGGATGTTGGACCAGCTAAAACTGCTCGAATAAATGCAAGAAAAGCAAAACAAGATGTTGCCGATAAACAATATCCTTTTGTATTGTCTCTGATGACGAGGAGGAGACCGAAAAGATGCTTGTTAAACTGCTGACTGCTAAAAGAAGCTGCGAGAGTGCTAGTGTTCACCTCTTCCAACTGTTAAGTTGAATTCCAAGGAGGATCAGGCAACCTTAATTCCATCAAGCGGTGCAATTAGAAGAAATCCACCATTTTTAGTGGCCCTTTTATCAGTATTTATGTGTTAGAAATCCAAGGTTCATCCGAATCTTGTATGACATCCATCTATTATATATATATAATAGAGCAACTAAAATTACCAAATTACCACTACTTATTATATTAATGATAAACTACTCCCTCGGTGCTAGAATCGTTTATCTAAGAACCTGCATACTGCTTCTGCTAGGTATACATTTTGTCTTGCGTAATGCAAGTTTGAGTCTTATCATTTGATAAGTTTATAATTGTCTTTCTGTGAGATTGTATTTTATTAAACTATGGCAAGGGATCAGCGTGCTATGGAGGAGATGTATGCTAATCTTTCTCTGGAGGATGAGGACGCAAATAGGGTGTTAGTAAGGGAGGATGAAGTGAGACCGACTACACAATCTTTCATCTTGGTGGGGCGTTTTTTGTCAGAGAAGAATATCAATTTTCAAGCAATGCGAAACGTAATGTCGACGTTATGGCGCCCAAAGGAGGGGATGGAAATCCATGATTTGGGAGGGCAACGATACACGTTTGTTTTCTATCATATTCTTGATTTACAGAAGGTTGTAGAGGGAGGTCCGTGGACATTTGAGCAAAGTTTACTATTGTTTCATAGACTACAGGAGGATGAAGATCCAAATGTTGTGCCATTAGATAAGATGGATATTTGGGTGCAATTGTATGATGTGCCTCAGGGGATGTTAACGGAGAGAATCATCCAGTCTATTGGTGAATCGGTTGGAACATTTGTTAAAGCAGATCCAAAAAATATGGATGGATTCTGGAAGCAGTATGTACGAGTTCGAGTGACAATGGACGTCAACAAACCTATTAAACGAAGAATGAAACTGATGCGCCAGGGGGGTGCGTCGAATTGGGTTAACTTTAAATACGAACGGTTAAGTACGTTCTGTTTTGTGTGTGGAAAGCTTGGGCACTCAGATAGGGATTGCGATGTGGTATATGCAAATCCAGAAAAGGAAGTAGTGAGGGCGTATGGAGTGTGGCTTCGTGCCCCTAGTAAGATAGTTAAAGATCAGAATACCAGGTCTAAGTGGCTTCGAAATGGAGGGCAACCATGGCAGACGGGAGGAGCAAGTGGTGGACAAGGTGGAGGAGGGGCGGAGGCGCAATTTAGGGAGAAGAATGGAATAGTTAGCATGATCCCAGGGAGAACGGATGCAGTTAGAGTAACTAACCGGATTGTAAGGGATGGATTGGATCAGGAAGTAATTCAAAATACCAATCAAGTGGATGTGATGGTAGAGGCGGGAGATACGGAATTACATGAGAGGGTAATACTGGAGGCTAAACGTAAGAGGGTGGATATGGACCCAAATGAGAATAATAATGGGCTGGATATGTCTAATATGGATGGGCTGTTGGGAAATGGATCAAAAAACGGACCAGAGGCGGGACCTGGATTCCAGGCCCGCCTAAATCAATGAGTGTGTTGGCTTGGAATTGTCGTGGTTTGGGTCAGCCACGCACAATTCGTCTTTTAAAAGAAATTACCCAGCAAAAGAAACCTAGTATAATTTTTCTGTCTGAAACATTAGTTAAAGAAAAAGTAATAAAGGAGTTGTGCCAGAGTTTACATTTTGCAGAGTACATGGCAGTAGACGTGCAGGGACATAGTGGAGGGTTAGCGTTATTGTGGAAGAATGAAGGTGGGTGTAAGATTTTGGAAGCTAGGAGGAATTTTATTGATTTTGAGGTTGAAAATGATCAATTAGGGCGTTGGAGGTATACGGGGTATTATGGGTATCCTGAACGTAGTCGTAGGATGGAGTCGTGGGAGATGTTAAAGATGCTAGCAGATAGATCAACGACACCATGGTGCGTTTTTGGGGATTTTAATGATATGATGTATGCTCATGAAAAAAGAGGGGGAAGGTGTCAACCTGTTAATTTGTTGCAAGGTTTTTCGGATACGTTACGGGAGTGTGGGCTCATGGATTTGGGTTTTGTGGGGGAGAAATTCACTTGGGAGAAATCTAGGGGGAAGTTTAATTGGATTCAAGAAAGGTTAGACAGGAGCGTAGCAAATAAAGCATGGCAGGAGTTGTTTCCGTCGGCGGAGGTTCAGGTTATTGAGGTGAGTACATCTGATCATTTACCTCTAATGATTGAGTTAAACAGGCAGGTGTATGTGATTAGAAGTCGCCGATTCCGGTTCGAGAATTTGTGGTTAAGGGAGCAGGAGTGTAAAAATATTGTGAGAAGTGAGTGGGTAAAGGCTGAGGGGCTTGATATTGAGGAAAAAATTAATAGATGTGGCATCATGCTCAAGGAATGGGGGGGAGGGCTAAGTCAGAAGTTTAAGCAGCAGTTGAAGGATTGTAAATTGAGGTTACAAAAGTTGAGATCAAGGAGAGATGTACAGGGGGCACAGCAGTATAATATGGCGCGATGGGAGTACTTGAATTTGCTGGATAAACAAGAAGTGTATTGGAAACAAAGGGCTAAACAGCATTGGTTACGTGAAGGAGATAAGAACACCCGATTTTTTCATCAGTATGCGTCTACAAGGAAAAAGAATAATAGAATAGAGAGGATAAAAAATAAAGAAGGGGAGTGGCAGGAGACGCCAGGAAGTGTTCAGTGCGTGATTGAGGAGTATTTTACTGAGTTATTCAGAACAGTAAACTTGGATGGAAGATTGTCGGAGTATGAACAAGTAAATCAGGTGTCAGCGGGGGAGAATGAAGAGTTAATAGCAGAGGTTACGGTGGATGAAGTTAAGCAGGCGGTGTTTTCGATGCATCCCGATAAATCGAGTGGCCCAGATGGATTTAATCCTGCATTCTATCAGGCATTCTGGGACATTGTCCAGGTAGATGTTGTGAAATTTTGTCGTACATTCATGGAAATAGGGGTTTTATCAGATGGTGTGAATGATGCTTTAGTGTGCTTGATTCCTAAAGTTAAGAAACCTCAAACGATGGGGGATTTGAGACCAATCTCATTATGCAACGTACTTGTTCGAATATTATCGAAGGTATTGTCTAATAGATTAAAAAAGTGTTTGGGGTCTATAATTTCGGATACACAAAGTGCGTTCATAGAAGGGAGATTGTTGACAGACAATGCATTGGTTGCCTTTGAAATTAATCATTATCTGAGGAGGAAAACACAAGGTAAAAAAGGAGTTGCGGGGTTAAAAATTGACATATCCAAGGCTTACGATAGATTAGAATGGGGTTTTATACAGAATATGATGCATAAGTTTGGATTCAGTCAGCAGTGGATTGAGAGGGTGATGTACTTCATTAGTTCAGTTAAATACAGTTTTATTCATAATGGTGAAATGTTTGGGAATCTCAGGCCGGAGCGGGGAATTCGTCAGGGGGATCCGATTTCTCCGTATATTTATATAATGTGTGCGGAGGGACTTAGTGCAATGATAAGAAGAAATGAGGAGGTTGGTCTGCTAAATGGGTGTAGGATTGCTAGGGGGGCGCCTAGGATCTCCCATCTTTTATTTGCGGATGACTGCTATTTATTCTTCACGGCTACGAAAATGGAAGCACAGGTAATGAAGGGGGTGTTGCGAAGGTATGCTGATATGTCTGGGCAGGTTATTAACTATAATAAGTCTGTTATTACTTTTTCAACGAACACTTTGAAGGAGGATCGTAATGAAGTGTGTGGTCAGTTGGGGGTGAAGGAGAAACATGACCCGGGTAAGTATTTAGGAATGCCTATGAGGGTGGGTCGTAATAAATCGGAGGTTTTTACTTTCTTGGTGGACAGGGTGAACCAAAAGTTGCAGGCGTGGGGTATGCAGAAGGTTTCGAAAGCAGGAAAGGTAACATTACTTAAGGCTGCAGCTCAGTCTATTCCAAACTTTTGGATGAGCTTATTATTGTTGCCTCAGGATATATGTGATCGAATTGAGAAAAGTATGAATGCATATTGGTGGGGTGGTGGAGGTAATGGGAAGGGGATTAAATGGTTGAGGTGGGATAAGGTGTGTGAGCCGAAGGAGATGGGGGGATTGGGTTTTCGTAAGTTGTTTGATTTTAATGTGGCTATGTTAGGCAAGCAGGCATGGCGTTTGATTACTGGTGCAAATCCATTGGTTACGAGGTTGATGAAAGCAAAATACTATCCTAAGACGAGTTTTTTGGAGGCAGAGTTAGGTCCAAATCCGTCGTATATGTGGAGAAGTATTATGGCTGCTCAACAGATTGTTAAGGAAGGGTGTAGGCGTAAGATTGGGGATGGGAAAGAGACGAGAGTATGGTATAACCCATGGCTACCTTGCCCAGAAAACGGGTGTGTTACAAGCGAGTATCATGTGGAGTTGGAGGATGCTGTGGTGCACAACCTTATGCAAGAGAATCAGAACAGGTGGGATGACGATATTCTGAAGGATTTATTTAATGAGCGGGATAGATTGCTGATTCAACAGGTGCCCATACCGGGTCGCAGCAGGTCTGATTCTTGGTATTGGTTGATGGAAGAGCAGGGGGTTTTTTCAGTTAAAAGTTGTTATAGATTAATTCGTGGAGAGAGTACAGGTGATGAGGGAGGTTTTTGGAAACAGCTTTGGGGACTTAAGTTACCTGGGAAAGTTATTAATCTCGTGTGGAGGGCCTGTAAAGAAGTGCTGCCTACTGCTACAGAGCTAGTGAAGAGAAAGGTGAATATGAGTCAGGTCTGTACGTGGTGTAATTTGGCTGTTGAAACACCGGCTCATGTGTTATTTACGTGTACTTTTGCTCAGGAGTTGTGGAGTAGAGTAGGAATGCAGGAGGTTCTGAGGTCAGGGAATGATTTTTCGGTGTTGCAGATGTTTAAACAAGTGTTCAGTAGTAGTTCCCGAAATAAAAAAGTAATGTTGGGTTTGTATTGCTGGAGCTTATGGTGGAGACGTAACTCATGGGTGTGGGATAGAAGAAATGTTTCTGCGTTTGGAGTACAGTCGATGGCGGAGGGGTTGTTACAGGAGTGGCAGCGGAGTCAAGAGGGGTTTGGATGGGCGAGAGATAGGACTGTTACTTGTAATAGACGGTGGTGCAGACCTCCCGAAGGGTGGATTAAAGTAAATGTTGACGCTGCGTGTCATGCTCAACAGGAATTTATAGGAGTTGGTTGTGTTGTTCGGGATGAGAATGGCCAGTTCCTTCGAGCTCGTGGGAGTAAGATAATGGGTCGATGGAAGGCTAGAGAAGCAGAGGCGTTAGGGCTCCAGGAAGCGTTGAAGTGGGTTGGGGAATGGAGAAGAAGTAAATGTGTGTTTGAGCTGGATGCAAAGGTGGTGGTGGACACGATCCATGGCGATGGGGGTAACTCAAATTTTCACACGATTATTGAAGATTGTGTGGATATTCTTAAACACTTTCATGAGGTGTTAGTTCGGTTTGAACATAGATCTGCGAATAAGTTAGCTCATGTATTAGCACAGGCTTCTTGTTCTATGACAGGTCCTATGGAGTGGATTGACACTGCTCCTGATTTTATGATTTGTAACCTTTTCTCGGATGAAATTTAATATATGCAAGTGCTTTTATTCAAAAAAAAAAAAGTTGTTTGCTTATTTGTTTGTGTAGAGTGAATTGAGTTTCAAACAACTTTATATATACATTTTATTTTAATTTGAAATGATTTCTTAGTACTTTCCCACATTTATGTCAAATATTGTGTTGTGATTTGTAACTGACTTTTTCATTCATATACACCAAAATCATGTAAACTAGTAAGCATGCTTTAATGTTAAAGATTTTTTATTGAAACTTAAAGTAGAAGATAACAGTTTCTTTCCTTTTTATTATAGTTTATCAGGCACATAAAATTAAAATATATGCATGTTTAAGTCTCGCCGGTCGCCATCAAACTTCATCCTCGCTAGCTCTTTTTGACGAGAAAAGGCAAATAAAAGTTGCTAAGGTGACAGATTGAAGCAGATACATCTCATATATAAGATAAGTTTTCAAGTCCAAAAAAGAATCAACAGACTTACACCAACCTCTGACATATATTTGACGAGAAATGTATTTTCCTAATGACACTTTTGATTCTCAAAATAAGTCAGAAAATGGAGCGAGTCTTTTGATTTCATTTTTGGCTAAAAGGTTATTTCAGACATCAAAAATATCAACTTCAATTGAGTAACTAAGGGTATTGTGACAGTTGTGAAAGTGAATAGCATGTGTATATTTAGGAGATCTAGTGAAAAATTAAGCTAGATTTCAAGAAAGACGTAGAGAAAGGATACATAGTGAGTATGTATAGTTTAAGATTTAGAGAATTTTAGAATATCAGGGTTGTGATCCATTGAACGTTATATATAGAAGGAATTGTTTAGTTTTAGGTGATGAAAAACAAATGAGAGGGGAGAAATGTTAGGATGGTTTCGTAACGGCAGTAAGTTAATGTAAGTTAAGTAGAGTAATTAAGTTTCAATTTTAAGTAATATTTTATGGGAGATCATTAGTATGTCTAAAAATTATTAGTAAAGTTTGAATTTTTTTATTGAAGAGGATGTTGGACCAGCTAAAACTGCTCGAATAAATGCAAGAAAAGCAAAACAAGATGTTGCCGATAAACAATATCCTTTTGTATTGTCTCTGATGACGAGGAGGAGACCGAAAAGATGCTTGTTAAACTGCTGACTGCTAAAAGAAGCTGCGAGAGTGCTAGTGTTCACCTCTTCCAACTGTTAAGTTGAATTCCGAGGAGGATCAGGCAACCTTAATTCCATCAAGCGGTGCAATTAGAAGAAATCCACCATTTTTAGTGGCCCTTTTATCAGTATTTATGTGTTAGAAATCCAAGGTTCATCCGAATCTTGTATGACATCCATCTATTATATATATAATAGAGCAACTAAAATTACCAAATTACCACTACTTATTATATTAATGATAAAAAAATTGTTTCTAATTTGAGTCAAACTCTTGACCTCTAAATTAGAAAGGACACTTCTAACCACTACGTTAGACATCAATTTTGGCTATATCATAAAACTCTTTATTAATAATAGCCTATAACCCCTATATCTTGATTTATATGATTTTAAAAAGTAATCAAATATAATAATATATGTATGATGTTATTCTATGTTTTTTTTGTATTTTGATTTTAAAAATTATTAATATGTTGTCGATGAAATAATATCTTGAACTTTTGAATGCAGCTTAGAAAAATAGATGATATAAATATTTAATAATAATATGTTGTTGACGGATTCGAACCTTAAACCCGTGCGAGCATTTTAGATATATAAAAAAGAATATTATTTTAATATTACATCCAACGGTTCTCATTTATCTATATTTACATCTAACGGTTATTATTTAGAGAACCAAACCAAATGACCATATTAGGGAAAAACTCATGCAAAATAGATTTACAAAATGTTATAAATTTAAATTAGTCCATTGAAAAAAGAATTATATTAATATTTTTATATTGTAAATCATGTTTATTTGCATTAAGTATATATTTGCACAGATTATATATACTATTAGATTACAAATTCTATATACAATCAACATATATTAAATTACTAAATTACCCTTTCAATATTATGTTGATGAAATCAAATTACTAAATTACCCCACCAATTGTATATTGATGATAAAAAACTATTTTCATAAGTGCCTTAAAATCATATATTTGACTATATTAGAGAAAAACTCATGCACAATAGATATACAAAATGTTATAAATTGAAATTAGTCCATAGAAAAAGAATTATATTAATATTTTTATATTGTAAATCATGTTTATTTGCAATACGTATATATTTTCTCAGATTATATAGACTATTAGATTACAAATTCTATATACTATCAATATATATTAAATTACCCTTTCAATATTATATTGATGAAATCAAATTACTAAATTACCCCACCAATTGTATATTGATGATAAAAAATTGTTTTTAATGTGAACTAAACCATGACCGGTGATAGTGTGACAAATGTTGACATCTATAGTCACTACCACTTATTATTTTCTTTTTTAATATTTATTTTAAAATTTAAAATATCGACATATTTACACTTTTCCAATTATATCCTTATATGTAATAAGCATAAAATGAATTTTATTGATGATATCAAATTACTAAATTACCCCATCAATTGTATATTGATGATAAATTTTTTTTCTTAATCGGTGATAGTGTGATAAATGTTGACATCTATAGTCACTATCACTTATTATTTTCTTTTTTAATATTTATTTGAAAATTTAAAACTATCGACATATTTACACATTTCCAATTATATCCTTATATGTAATAAGCGTAAAACGAATTTTATTCATTATTTAACTTTTATTACTGCTTCATTATAAGATATTAACAACTTATAATTATATACGCATTTTTGATATTTTAGTTACTAATATAAATTAAAACTGTAGTTTTATTATGATACTATATATCATAAATCTCGTCTTCAATAAAAAAGTCTGTGTTAAATTTTTTTTTATAAGAAAGTTAAAGTTGTCGTCCTACGACAAAATCAAACATAAACTAATATCGGTTTATATTTTTTGAATATCTATGATAAAATATTTAAACGTATTAAATGTTAAATTATTTTTGCCAAGTGGCAATTGTAAGGTGAAACGAGTAACTTATCACAAATCAGTTTAGCGGCTTATTGAGAGGTATAAGTAATAGTTTTCTAAAATAAAATATATCCACAACTAACAAAATCTAAACTAGATCTAAAAAATAATTCTACAATCGTAACATGTTTTGAAGTCCGTCTTCATCCATGAAAAGTACGAGTGATCTGCCACAAAGTCCTGGAACAAAACAAAAGTTGAGAAGAAAATGTGGAGAAGACGGGGAGGAAAGAGAAAAGGCGGACGAGGGAGGAATGAAAGAAAAGATAAAGAGACTAAAAGAAGGATATAGAGATAAGAGAGGGATCTCCGGACAGTGGCACCGAAGAAATCATCGGATGAAGGGAAGAGAATGAGGCTAAAGTTTTGGCATAGAAATCGAGTAAGAGACACCGGAGGAGGGGAAGAGAATGAGGCTAAAGTTTTGGCACAGAAACCGAGAGAGAGAAAAAGAGAGAGAGAAAGAGTGGGGAGGGGGAGAGTGAGAGGGGGAGATGAGAGCAGAGAGATATTTCGGGGGGATGCAATAATTTTTCAATGAACTAGGGAGTTCAATGAGTCAATTTATTTAATGCGAAATGACAATCATACTTTCAAATTACAAAATTAAATTTTAATCTATATTATAATTATCTCATATAAATATCTGTATTATTAGTTCCTCTTAATATCTCTACCCATTTGATGACTAATCTTCATTAAAATATACTAATTATTTTGTAATTAATATATATATATATATATATATATATATATATATATATATATAGGCAATTGATCAAATGAGACCCTCTCTTATAATGAGAAATGAGACTTAATCACAGCCGTCTAATTTTTTATAATATCTTTTAATCTGGTCCGTTCATCATTTTAACTGATATAACAGACAAAGACACATTAATATATGTATTTTTGTCTCTCTCATCTCTCTCATCGCATCTCTCTCTCATCGCATCTCTCTCACCGCATCTTGCTCGTTCTTCATCACATCTCTTATTTCGTTCTTCATCACATCTCAATCGCATCTCTTCATCTCAGTTTGTGCACTTTTGAAACTGTGTTTGTCAATTGAAACGAAATTGTTGGTGAAAGCTTGTTTTACAACTATATTCAACATGATTACAGAGGATTTGTTGCGAATTAGCTCTAATCAAGGTATCTTAAGTGATTTTTGATATTTTAGGTGTGTTACTTTGATTTTTAAAAGTGATTTTTGATGTTTATGTGTGTATTAGGTGCAATCTAGGTATTTATTTTTAAAATTTTTATAATTAAAATTGATATGTAACATGTTTATAGAGGATTTGTAGCGAATTGGCTCTAATCAAGTTATATTTGTTCAGCTTTTACTGTTGAAACAAAAAATACTTACGTTTTTTAAGTGAATCAGTATGTTAATTTGTTTTTGTCAAAAATATCAAGTTGTTGCTATTTTTGGATTTATTTTTGGTGATTTTGTCAGTATTCAAGTGAATTGCATACGTTTTCTGCAATTTTACAAATTGTAAATTATACGAGTACAATAAGATGTTGTTGCAGAACTACCTTTTGCTGTAGAATTTGCTTGAGTTGCTAATTTGCTTGAGATGATTGCAATTGAATTAAAATGCAGCTCCACAATGGAAAAATTCGAGTGATGAAAGAAAATTGAGAAAAAAAGTAAAGTCGGGATGGAGCAAGGAGAAAACCCTGAAAGATGAAGTAAGTTTAGAAATGATTTCCCAGTTCAACATAGTGGATGACGCTTTTGTGGAGGATTTGCCACAAGCCGCAGAAAAGGGGTAAAAAACTACAAGTTATATTGAAGGACCCTAAAGCGAACAAAGTGAATTCTAGTGGAGCAAGAAATATGAATGTGATCAAATTTGTCTAAATTATTTTGTAAATAGGTAGACCTAATTCGTTTATAATATTTGTGTTCTAAAACATATGTATTAAACTGCCATAAATTTTGGGTTAAATCTTTCGATTTCCGAGTATAAATAAATTTCATGTTTGTGTTTAATAAACACTTGTAAAAGTGTTTATTGCATTTTTTAAATGGATGATTGGATATGGTATTAAATTAAAGTGCAATACATTTAGCATCTATTTTGTGGATCGTAGATATGATGGAATGAGAATTGGAGGTCATTTCGAAAAATGTTGTACACAATAGGTGATCCGAATAGAAGTTCTGCTGCAGAACTTAGAAATATATTCTGCTGCAGAACGTACAAAATAGTAAAAAATATTTATATTATGAAACTAACATAATACATTTTATTAGTTTGCTTCAGTATTTAGAATAGACCATTAATAAAATGAAAAGAAAACAAATTAGAAATGCAAGAATAATTTCATTTAAAAATCGAATATGGTTACAAGTTTGTCTTTAAAATGCGTAATATTACTAAAATGGTGAATTGGTCTAAGGAAGATTGATCTAATTATATAAAAGTTGTCAGAAATTTTTTATTTATATAAATGTACATGGGTAGAATTCTACAATATACAACAGAGTTACAACTGAACACACTGAATTCTACAGCTGAACCTTGGGTTCTGCATTGTGTTTTGTACTAGAATACACAAGATTCTACAACAGTACACATTGAATCCTACTACTGAACCCTAGTATCTGCATTGTGTTACACAAAACTTTTTATATTTTTCTTATAAAATGTGGAGTAAAGTACCGTGTTTTGCAATAGAACACACAAGATTCTACAATAGAACATTATGTTCCGTTTTGAGATGGAACACATTAACCATTGAAAATTATGAACACATGATCAAGAGAGTGTTTAAGAGAAAACATAGAAAAAATCATTCAACTAAGAGAGTGCTTAAATATGCAAAGAGAGCAGAAGTGTGTTATACGATTTGCATAAATATATATGAATATGCATGTAAGTATATGTTTACAAAAAAAGAAAAGGTTGAGAAGGTAAACAAAGTGTTGGGGAAGAGATAAATGATATAATCAAGGTGATACATACAACTACTAGTTGTAAAACTAAGTACATTTTACTGATTCATTTTGATTGATCTTCAATTCAGTCAAACATATTGAATTACTTACATGCCCTTAATATTGATTTGTATAAATTTAATATTAGTTGTAATAAAATTTCTCTTGATTGCCTAAAATAATCTGAGTCATTAAATCTAAATGAATCTGACGGTGCATAATAGTTCTAAGGTTCTATTTTAAGAGTGGATTCTGTCTCGAGCCGGACCCATGAATATATTATATGATATTCATAGAATAATAGTTAAGAGTGGAATTTGACTCTTAAAATTGAAGAGATAGATGAAGCTCTTAGTAATTTTAAGAGCTACTAAGAGTCTCTTGGAATAACATTTTTCTTCTCTCCTTTATTTTTGAGTTAAGAGTCAAAATGAAGAGGCTCTCGGAGATGCTCTAATGTGTCTTTCCCACAATTATTTGTCTAGAGATTTTGTTTTAATTGGAGAAAGTTTATCATCTAACTGAAGGATATGTGACGTATCCCCGAAAGCTTAAACAATAAGATTTTAATGTCCGACAATATAAATCCTATAACTAAACTCCAAGCACATAGAGAAAGGACAACATTAAAACCTTAAAAAATATAGTTCTTTAAATTATAACTGACAGGATTAAAACTAGGTCCCGATGACAATACTGACAGCCCTACAGGTACTAGTAGACATTTTTACTAATTCAGCGTCTTTGAATATTTAAGAGTTCCAACGTCATGTACTGATAAAAAAATTCAGCGTCTTTTAAAATGTATATAAGATGTGCTTAAATGTGGTGACTCAAATGCTCTTCTCTGTGTTTTTGTGTTATTTCAGTTGTAGGTCATGGGTGATAGTTCCGATGATGAGGACGATGTGACGAACATTTCCGACGATGAAGGCGATGTTGAGACTGATTGTGAAGGTAACACTTGTGCAATGGAAGGTGCATGTGCAATGGAAGATGCAGAAGGAGATTTGGAAGGTGGAGATGGTGAATCTGAAGGTGAAGGCTCGGATAGTGAGGAAAGATTAAACCTTAAAACTCTTAATTTTAGTTGGATGTATAATGAAGTTGTTGGAAACTTGTTGGATGTTTTAATCTAATTGCAAGTAATTTTATTTACTAGTCATTGTATTTATAATGTATTGTTTGGTTTGGATGTTATGATTGATTTTGATGAATGTGGATTGTGGATTGTACAATTGTTTGTACAGGAAAGGACCAAAACAAAAAGAATTTTTCAAAAAGAAAAGCTACCATTTCCTACCAAATTTGCACATTTTCTACCAAGCTTACCATTCGAAACCCAGAATGGTAGGAAATGCTTGGTAGGAAATGCTAGTTTACATGGCTTCTGATATAAAACCAACCAATTGACATATTAGACATTGGTTGAAGTCAAATATGACGTGGAAAAAATGACGTGGACTGGTCCCACTTAACACGTGGATGACATGTCATCATTGGGGGACCACTTTAAGCTGACGTGGCTCTTGACGTGTCAAGTGACGTGTCTAGGCCCCACATGCCAAGTGGCTGCCACACGGGCAACCACTTGGCATGTGGGGCCTTTTAGAAACAACCTAGCAATTCCTACCATTAAGCATTTCCGACTTGAGCAATTCCAACCAACGAGTTTGGTTGGAATTGATTCCATTTCCGACCAAAATGTGGTCATTTCCAACCAATTGAATGGTAGGAAATGACCGTTTTTTCTTGTAGTGAGGGCATTATCTCCACTTCTACCGCATATTTTCATTAACCTTTTATTGCCTAGCTACTGTACAAAAATCTGTTTCTACTATATTAATTACTACATTCAATTAATTATGTTTGTGTTGTAATGGAAAGTGGCAGATGAAGAATGGTTCTTGGATTTAAACAAGGTGGCAACTCGCCCTAGGTTGCTGTATGATTTTTGCTTACTTTTTATTTGATTTCTTTATTAAATTTGAGTTATGTTCACTTCAGTCCTTGTATTTTAATTTTTTATATGGTTAATTAATTTTGAAATTTACAAAATTTTCTTTGATCTTTAGTTTTATTTTAAGACAATTTAACTCTTTTGGTTTGTTCTTCTGCCAATGGTGGTAGTATTCATATAACCTTTGTGTTATGGACATCAATGTTGCTCATCAGTGTGTACATTCTAAACAGCAGGACAGTCATCCCTGTTCATGCAAATAAAATCAAGAAGAATACATGGGAGATTAGTTAGCGTCTTTGGTCATATTATTCTATTTTTTTTTTTTTTTTAAATTTTAAAATTTCAAATATTAACAATTGGATATTCGTTTTGACATATTAAAAATATTAAAAGATATTTAAATTTATAAAGAAGAAAAAGTTGAATTTAGAAGAAAAATCTATAATTAATTTTTTTTAACCTATTCAAAATAGAAAGACATTCGAATTTATTAAATTTATATTCTTTACATTTGCATTGATATGAATATTTAATAATATTGATTTTGTTCAACTCCGTTGATTTTGATTTGTTAATATGTACAATATTTCTCATAATCAGATTGATCATTAACTTGGTGGCTATTCACTACAACAAATCTGAACAATTATGACGGAAAACTTATGACGGAATGTTGGGTACGTCTTACTTACGACGGAAATGAACATTTCATCGCAAATACTTATGACGGAAAAAACATTTCGTCGCATGTTTATTATTTTATTAATAAAAATTGGAACCAACCAAATAAAAAAAAGGAAAAATAGTAGTTCGAATTGATAAACTTTGCAATTCGTCTTTGCAAGGTTTGGTTAAAATCATCTTTATTTATTTTGGTAATTTATTAAAATTTAAGAATCTTTAGTATTGATAAAAAAATATTTGTTAATATATTTAAAGTAGAGTAAGTGTTCGAATCAATTTATAAATAAAAGAGTTCGAATATTTAGGGAAGATATATGACTAATTTTTTTTATTAAAAATAGAATAGGTAATCGAATTTATAAAGAACAGTAGAATTCGAATTTTATAGGTAATATGTATAATTAAAAGTTATATTTGAAGTAAAATAGGTGTTCGAATTTATAAAGGGTAATATTTCGAATTTATAAGTCAGATATATAATTGAAAGTTATATTAGAAATAGAATAAGTATTCGAATTTATAGGGAGAAGAATTCGAATTTATAGGTAATACATACAATTGAAAGTTATATTTGAAGTGTAAATTTATAAAAGAGAATAGTTCAAATTTATAGGTTAGACATATAATTTAAAGTTCTATTGAAAATATAATATTTTTTCGAATTTTTGAAGTAAAAGAGTTTGAATATATAACAAATACATATAATTAAAAGTTTTATTGAAAGTAAAATATGTGTTTGTAAGGCATAGTTGAAAGTTCTATTAAAAGTAAAATAGGAGCGTGAATTTATTTAGGTATTTTTTCAACGAGAGTGCGGCTCATTAGAAAAGAGTACGTTAACATGAAAATTCATATATAAGACAAGTATTTAATATGTTAAAATTGGATTTTCAATCTTAACGAAGAAAGCGTGTTTAACTGGAGAATTTCTTATTAGGGAGGAATAAGTAATTGTTGTAACTTTAAAAAATATCTTTTAACATATTAGAAGTTGAAAATGTGTTCGAATATAGAGGAGAAAGAATTCAAATTTACATGGAAGACACATAAATATAAGTTATATTAGAAGTTTGATATATGTTCAAAATTTATTAAGGTGAATAGTTCAAATTTTTAGGTTAGACATATAATTAAAAGTTCTATCGAAAGTAAAATAGGTTTTCAAACTTATGGAGTAGAAAAATTCGAATTTAAAAGAAATATATATAATTAAAAGTTTATTGAAAGTAGAATAGGTATTTTTAATACATAATTAAAAGGTTTATTGAAAGTAAAATATGAGTGAGAATTTATATATTTGTTTTTTCAACGAGAGAGCGGCTCATTAGAAAGAAGTATGTGAACATGAAAATTAATATATAAGACAAGTATTCAACATATGAAATTTGAAAATTTGATCTTAACATGAAAAACGTGTTTAACGGGATGACGAATTATTAGGAAGGAATGAATATATTATTATTGTAATTTTTTTGGTAGAGTTTTTAAAAAGAATTATAAGGCTGCCGCGAAGCGCGACTTTATCAACTAGTTTATATAAAAGTAAAGAAGTGATTCTATATATTTAATAAAATTTAGTAATTTTTATCATTTCAAGAAGTACAACATAAACCGAAATAATATAGGATATTTATCAAAAATACCACTTTTTTAAAGTTTTTTTGCGATTTTACCATCTTCTCAAAATATTTAAAAAATACCTTCTTTTTAAAAATAATTTGCGAAAATACCATCTGTTAAAAAGATTTTTACAAAAATACGTTCTGCAACTAAATACAACCTACGTAGGTTGCATCCGGTTGCATGTGTTATTGCAACTAGATGCAACTGGATGCAACTTTCCAAATACAACCTACGTAGTTTGCATCAAGTTGTATATGTGGTTGAAACTAGATACAACCAGATGCAACTTTTTAAAAAATAATTGAAAAAACAGCTAAGAATTCAAAAAAAATTATTAATAAAAGGGGTAAACTTGTGGTCTTGGTTTACCCTGGGGTTCAATAGTTAACTTTTGGGGTTCAATGTTTCTATTTTGGATTTTAGAAATATTAAGAATGACGAATAATTCGTATACGGACTTAGGGTTGTTTACAACGTTAAAATCAGGACGCCGGAAAAACACCATTATTAACAAGTTGCATCTGTGGTTGATTTTGGTTGCAGTTTACAGAAGGTATTTTTGCAAATAAGATGGTATTTTCGCAAAATATTTTTTTTTGAAAAGGTATTTTTGCAAAAATATTTCTGGAATGGGATATTTATGAAAAAAGCCCAATAATATATACATATGAAAAAACATATTATTAACTTAATTTATTATTAAAAAATTGTAATATAAAAATTAAATTTATATTTTTATGAAAATACACAAAGATATTAATAAATAAATGAAATTATAAAAATACTTAAATAAAATAACTTATTAAACGTCCCGGCATTGCACGGGTATAAAGCTAGTGAAATTAAGCTTGTTTAAAGAAGAACACATGTTATTACTTTATAGAAGGTGCAAATTAAATATGATAGTGATGAATGATGATGCTCTCAGCCGTTTGCTATCCTTTTTCTTTGAGTATTTATAATTGTTAATATTTTCTCGTCTTTTGGTTACTCTTAATATGTAAATTTAGTTGAACATAAATGTGTGTATTTTAACTTCTTTAATCTGAATGGCCTTTCAAAGGAAGTACCGTGCTATGAAGCAAGCTACGTCTGAGCTTAACAAAAAAATTGGGAAAAAGACGCAATAAGTAGGTGGAGAATTATTCTCAACTGGCCAGAAGAGAGAGATAAAACTCTTAGTGATTTTAAGAGTTATTAAGAGTCTCTTGGAATAATAGTTTTTGAGGTAAGAGTGAAAATGAAGAGGCTCTCGATGCTCTAATTGTCTTTCCCACAAATATTTGTCTAGAGATTTTGTTTTAATTGAGGAAATTTTTTGTATGAAGTTTTGGGTAAGTCTTTTTTTAATTTTTTATCAGGGGTATATAAATGTACAAGAATATACTCCACAAAGAGGAATTCCTTTCATTTAAGAAAGTTTATCATGTGACGTATCCCCGAAAGCTTAAACAATAAGATTTTAATGTCCGACAATATAAATCCTATAACTAAACTCCAAGAGAAAGGACAGCATTAAAACCTAAAAAAATATAGTTCTTTAAATAAAACTAAAAAAATCGTACAATAAAATTTGGATGAAAGGAAAATTAAAATTTAACAACTAATTAGAACGAAGTATAAATCTTACCAAAGAGGACCCCTTTGGTTAAACTCGTCAAATAACCAAATAGTATAAAATCAAGTGAAATAGAATTTTAATCTCCAACATCAATATAATTTAATAAAATTTAAAACAAGGTTAAAAATGAGTAGATCAGGAATCAATAGATTTCCTTATAGAGGATTATGAGTATATTTGAATACTAGAATTATCATTGTGTATTTTATGTAGGATTTTGAGTAAAACAAACCGAAGATGAACAATATCTTAACAAATTTGAGCAATTTCTTATCGAACGGAATATTTTTGTTCGAACTCTAGTTCGATAATATATGAAACCGAAGCTATTAAGTTTAAGCGAGCTGACTCAAAAAATAATTGAACGTTCAATATTTCTTCAACCTTATTCACAAATAAATTATATTTATAGTCAAAATTCGAACAATGCTTTAACGAACTGAGCCGTGTTTGAAAATTTTATTGAATATATTTTTTTTCCGAGCTCGACGGAGTCACTAGTTCAAAATGAGCTCGACGAGCTTGAGCCATACGATTATTGGGTATACTAGATCACTCGAACCTGTGGCCAAAAGTTGGTGCAGATCGGAAGTTTGTGAGATCTGGAGCATAACAATTACATAAGATTTTAAATTATACATTTTTAATCAAAATTCTGAGGCTTCAAAATTATAACGGACAGGATTAAAACTAGGTCCCGATGACATTACTGACAGCCCTACAGGTACTAGTAGACACTTTTACTAATTCAGCGTCTTGTAAGAAATTATAATATATAATAATAATTTCCTCATAAAGTGGTCTATAGGAAACTCAAGAGATAAAATACCTTACTTAATTAATTCTGATGTGTTAGGCCGAATACACAATATATAATCAAGTATGTATGAGAATAACAATCAAGAACACTTTATAAATCAACAAACTGTAATTATATTAACAGTTTCTCTCTTAGTGATGTTAATGAATCACAAAGAGCTACTAGGTTACAAGAATAATATATTTAATGTTCGCGTCCCTTCTAGGGATAACCTATCTGTGTTTATATAGTACACAGCTACATACAATCCTTATCTAATTGATACTCCTATAAATTAGCTATACAATTATTATCAATTAAGGATTGCTTCAGTCTTCTATTACGTTTCCTTAGCTGTATCAATATATTCTGCTTCTTTCCATCTTCAGAATATATTGCTTCTAGAATCTTTATCTTTGCACCGACAGCTAAGTCAACTATCACCCTGTCAGACTTTAACAAACTCTGACCGGTTTCTATATAAACTCTGATATGTACCTGGTACTTTAAACACTGATGAACAAACGTCAGCAATTATATCTAACAATCTCCCCCAACTTGTTCATATTAAAATGTACAAGTTAAAAAGATAATTGATGATGTCAAAACATATAACAAATGCAGTGTTTAAAATATGTCAGAGTTTAACTTTAAAACAGAGTTTAAATTTAACTTAGAACAGAAAACTAAAAAAAAACTTACAGTCAGACTTTACTTGACTTCTTGAACATCAGGTACTGTCCTGAGATAATCAATCAACAGTCTTCTTTCAGCATTCTCAAGTTCAGCTATCATAATCTCTTTCAGCTCCTTATACTCTGGATCTCCTTCACCAATTTGATATATGGCAGCCCTCAGAGAATAGATACTGTTTTTCTTCATGTCATTCCCTAGTCGAATGTAATGAGCTTTGTCTGACTCTAGGTTAAATTCTAAAACCTTTATTCCAAGTGCAGTTTTAAATCTAGCACTGTTTCTTTTCATTTCCACTATTTTTCCAGCATGATCCCTATACTTTGGAATATAAACACTTGACACTCCTCCTCCAAGCATAGCTTTAGATCTCAGCATCTTTTCTCTCAACACTTGAGCAACATCATGAGTGTGTCTGTTCTTGACTTTCAAAAGATAAAGTACATATTCAAGTTCTTCCCATGATTTGAGATTGACATCAGATTCTCCAACCTTATAAACTCTTCCATCACTCATGAAGTATAACAAAAATTGCTTCTTCAATACTCTGTGAAAAATCAACTGAACAGACTCTAACTTATCAAGGTTTTCTTGTGTAACCCCAATACCAGATTCTGCCAGTGAAATGTTGTCTTGAGATCTGTTATTTGTTCTTCTCTCTCTGTGTGAACCCAGTCCAGATTTATCAAAGGCTTCTTTTCCCAATACTGTTCTGGTTTCTGAGAAATTCACAGCTTCAAGCTTTAAGTCTTCAAGAATTTTTGGTTTGCTGAATCCTGGAAGTAGTGTAGATTTCTGTACAACTTGAGTAACGTCAGAGGTTGTCAAAACTTTGGTAATAACATCAACTTGAGCAGCGTCAAAGGTTGATTTAGCTAATCTTGTTTCAACTTGAGCAATGTCAGAGGTTGATTTAAACTTCTTATTCAGGTTAGGCTCTTCAAGCATCACGCCTTTACCTTTATCAGCATTTGAACAAATAGGCCTCCTTGAGTACTGTAAACTCTGATCAGAGTTTACATTCTCTTTGATAACAATTCCTTTTTCTTTTCTCCTTGGAGCCTTGATAACCTTCTGTTTGTAAATTCCAGCTTCAACATCTTTCCTGTGTTTTTCAGCAAGCAATTGCTCTTCTGCCTGGATATCTTCAATAGTAACATCTTTACCATGTTCGGCTAAGAATAACTGTGTAGCAACTTCTTCATCAGTAACTGGAGATTTAGAGGAAAGAAGTAAACTTCTAACCCTTGAAGAAGACTGCCCTCCAGTGTATAATCTTTTTCCATCAGCATTTGTCTGAGCATCAGAGTTTGACCCCCTCCCTTGCCTTTGAACATTCTTTGATCTTGGATGATGTTTGTCTCTTGCACCACCATCAGCAGTATCATCCTTCTGAGTCAGAGTTTGAGAGCTCTTGCATTTGTCTTTAGATACTCTCTCCCCCTTTTTGACATCATCAGACATCAAAACTGATGTGAGCAATTTAATGGAATTTGCAATTTCATCCAACTTAGTTGACATTGTGACTTGATTTTCTTCAACTTTGGACAACCTGGAATCAAAATTCTTCTGAGCTTTACACAAAGAAATATACAATGATTTATCCTTCTGTTGTATAAGCTCTCTTGTAGCTATATCATTCCTCAAACTTTCAATCACCTTGTCAGAAGCATCAAAACGATTGTTTAATGATTTGATTTGTACAATAGTTGCTTTGAGATGACTGAGAAGTTCTGGATTTTTAATCTCTTTGGAAGACTTTGTCACAAAATCTGCAGCTCGTTCATTGGAAAAGATAGTATCCTTGCTTGACCAATTTGAGAAGTACATATTCTGAAAATGTTCTGCAGTAGCACGATTGACCTCTCTTGCTTCATCAGAGTTAGCTTGAATATCAGATAACTCTACTTGAATATCAGGATTGGAATGAGTAGGACTAGCTTCAGCATTGTCATCCTCTGCTTCATTCTCTGTAATAACATTCTCTGCCACTTTTTCAGGATCATCAGAGTGTGCATTATTACTATACTCTGCTTCTCTTTGAACAATCTCAACAACAGATTGTTGTAGAGATTCAAGAACAAGAGCATCCTCAGAGTTTGCAACAAACTCTGCTTCAAAAGGAACATTTTCTGTTGCATCCTTTTCAACAACATCAGGACTTGCAGCAACAGGTTCTGTAGCATTAGCAGCAAAAGTCTGATTGACTTCCTCACCTTTCTCAACTTCGAAAGTAAGTATTTCTGTGTGAGAAGCCATAGATTCTTCAATTCTCACAGTATCTAGATCAGCTTCCAAACCCTCTGTGAAATGTTCAGAGTTTAAAGAGGTGTTTGCTTCAACTTCCATATGAAATTCTTGAGGCTCAAAAATCCTGCTATCAGAGTGATCAGCAGCTTCCTCAACTACATCATCAGCATTTGATGTAGGAGCTTCTGTTGCAGTATTTACTACAGCATTGGAAAAAATTTTCTCAGCACCAAATAGATGTGCTGCTACTAATCTTCTTTTTCTCTGATGAAGAGTTTCTTCATCAGTTTCACTATCCTCAACAGCAGCATCAGACTTTGCTCTGTTGGCTCTTCTTTTCTTTAGCCTTTTCTCCTGAGGCATACCATCAGGTTTTGATGCCCCAGCTTCAGCATTTGACTTAGCAACCCTGGCAGGTTTAGTACCAACATGCTTAGTCCTACCACCCCTTTTAGATTTAACCGAAGTTGACGGAGGCAGTTCTTGTTGTAGAGGATCAGGTTGAGAAGAAGCTTGTGGTGGTGGATTGACTTGAGCATTTAAAAACTGTTGCACAGATTGAGGTAGCAACAAGTCTCCAACAACCCCTTTCTTAACATCTTTATTAATAAGATCAGAAAATATTCTCTTATGTAATTTAAAACAAGAAACATCTTCTTCACCGACTTCCACTCCTTCAACACAGTAAGAAAACAAAGTCTGACAGAATCTAGAGAAATAGACTACTCCTCTATTCTCTGTCATTTTCTCTCCTAGATTATTCAAAACAAGTCGTGCAAAATCAAAATGATTATCGAATAAAAGAGAATACCCGATTTGCAGACTGTCTGTGGGAATAGCATCCCAGTTTGTGCATTTCTTGCTAAAAGTCCTTGTGATGCAATCAAAGAAGAAGCTCCACTCCTTCCTTAAGAATGGGCGTTTTAGCTGTCCAATCTTCGACAAGGGTCCAGAATACCCAATTTCTCGCATCATTCTTATCAAGTCCTCATCACCCATTCCAATTGTATACGAAGAAAATTCAGGAAACCCCATTGCAGCGCGAATGGTTCCAGCAGTTATTACATACTATGTATCTTCATATTCAAAAATAATCGATGGGTTACCTGTTTCACCACCATCATCATACAGTCCTGTTTCCCAGAACGCCTTTATCTGTGAACTAGAAAGTTTTTCAGGTTCCACCAAAGCATGCCCAATCGCTGACTGAGCAAGAAAGTTTTGTATGATATGAAACACCTCTGGTGCATTGACAGTGTTTAATGGGGCTGAATAATTATTAGGAACAAACTCTAACCCAGAAGCAACAAAAACTGTAGTAGCCATTAGTACGAATCGAGAAGAAAAATCAAAGAACCTGATTCAAAAGAGTTTGTGTGTAGAAAAGTGTTTGGGAATATGCTTGTGTGACAATTGATGTGTGTTGGAGTAAGATGTGAAAAGTTTTGACGAAGGTGTGTGTATTGTATAAATGGAAAATTCAAAATTAAAAACTGAACAGTTTTTAATCATTAATACACAACTGTCTTACTCCGTTAACTGTGTTAGTGGGACACGTGGCATACATGCAATGACTGACAGCAAATAATTGACAGTTTTCAATGCGCATGCGTTGTAAAAACAGCAATAATTACCGTCTGTTACACTTTTCTAGGCATTAACCTCTCTCCTCTGTTCAAAAACATCCTTGAACAACTGTCCAATCATACTCTTTTTAAATTTTCAAAACAAATGTCTTTTTCTCAAAATTATAATATGTCTGAAACCAACAAAATTTATTTTAACCATCAGAGATTAAAATTAAATTACCTCGGCGTAGAGTACACAAATCATCAGTGTTTATCAATTCTCCTCCTTTATACATAAACTCTTTTCACAAACTGTACAGGTGTGTGTATTTGTGTGTGAATTAGCAGAGTTTACTGAATATAAATATTTAGACCATCTCAAAGTGCATAAAATCCACAAACTAAAGCAGTAATAACTGGTTGCCTAAACTCTCATGTATAAAATAAAATCTGATTCTTATGTCTAAACTCTGTATACTGATATCCTTTCATTTGGATATATCTTTTATTTTTCACCCCCTTTCTATATATGCTGTCATATATAATTTTTTTTTTTTTATTTATTATATTTTTCCAGTAATCAGTGGTTGGCACTAGTCACCAAAAATCAAAGAATTTAGCCCTTATTTCATACAATAAGTTCCTGGATCTTCCTAGGCACAACATGATCTCAAAGGAATTTGTGCTCTTTTTGGCATCTTTTGATTTGAGGGTGAATTATTTGCAATTAATAATCAGAGTTTAGACTTTTCATCAGTTAATACAATTAATTTATGAGAGAAAATGCAAACAGCTAATACAATTTCAGTGTATATGATCAATAAACTAAGAGATGCTATAAATATAGAGACAGTATCATGCTGTGTAAAATTTCTGCACATTTTGTAATCAGAGTTTATAATACTTAGAAGGATTCATGATTACTTACTGAAAATCATGCTTCATACATTTTTCTTCATCGGTCCATGTGGTTCAGACAAAATTACAATCAGAGTATAACATTAGACTGTAACTATCAGAGTATGACTGTCAGAGTATGACTAACAGAGTTTACTTATCAGAGTATAACATGCTGGTACTAATAACAGATAAGACATGCAAGGAATCACGAGCATAAAAATCAAACATGTATAGTTTTCGAGTCTAACCCGTATCTCTAGTCGAAACCAGAGATCATTCCAAGTTCATTTACCAATCTTGTAAAAGTAGCTTCACTCAAAGGTTTGGTGAAGATATCTGCAAGTTGTTGGTCTGTAGACACAAAATGGAGCTCAATGTTTCCTTCTTCCACATGTTCCCGGATAAAATGATACCTTATGCTGATGTGCTTGGTCATGGAGTGCTGTACTGGATTTCCTGTCATAGCAATAGCACTTTGGTTATCACAGAAAATAGGTATTTTAGAGTACTTCAAACCATAATCCAGCAACTGATTCTTCATCCATAGAATCTGTGCACAACAGCTACCAGCAGCTATATACTCTGCTTCTGCAGTGGATGTAGAAATTGATTTCTGTTTCTTGCCATACCAAGAAACCAATCTGTCACCTAAGAATTGACAGCTTCCACTTGTACTTTTTCTGTCTATCTTACAGCCTGCAAAATCTGCATCAGAGTAACCAATTAGTTTAAACTCTGATTCTCTAGGATACCACAAACCCAAGGTTATGGTTCCTTTGAGATATTTGAAAATCCTTTTTACAGCTGTTAGATGAGGCTCTCTGGGATCTGCTTGAAATCTTGCACAAAGACATGTTGCATACATGATATCAGGTCTACTTGCAGTAAGATACAGTAAAGACCCTATCATTCCTCTGTAGTTTGTCATATCTACTGAGGCTCCTGTGTCTTTGTCTAGCTTTGTTGCTGTAGCCATGGGAGTTGAAGCAGATGAACTATCAAGCATGCCAAATTTCTTGAGAAGATTTCTGGTATATTTTGCTTGATTGATAAAAATACCATCATCTGTTTGCTTGACCTGTAAGCCTAGAAAATAACTAAGCTCTCCCATCATGCTCATTTGATACCTGGATTGCATAAGCTTTGCAAACTTCTTACAAAGTTTGTCATTAGTAGATCCAAAAATAATATCATCTACATAAATTTGAACTAAAAGCAAATCATCACCAGAATTGAAATAAAACAAGGTTTTATCAATTGTTCCTCTTGTGAACCCACTTTCTAAAAGAAATTGAGCAAGAGTTTCATACCATGCTCTTGGTGCTTGCTTTAGTCCATATAATGCCTTGTCAAGCCTGTAGACATAATCTGGATGCTTGGGATCTACAAATCCTGGTGGTTGTTCAACAAACACTTCTTCTTCAAGCTTCCCATTGAGAAAAGCACTTTTTACATCCATCTGAAAGACTTTAAACTTCTTGTGTGCAGCATAGGCCAAAAAAATTCTTATGGCTTCCAATCTTGCAACTGGAGCAAAGGTTTCATCATAGTCAATCCCTTCCTGTTGTGAATAACCTTTAGCCACAAGCCTAGCCTTGTTTCTTGTAATCACACCTTCACTGTCAGTCTTGTTTCTGAAAACCCACTTTGTACCTACTATTGATCTATTCTTTGGTCTAGGTACAAGTGTCCAGACTTCATTTCTTTCAAATTCATTTAACTCTTCTTGCATTGCTGTAATCCAATTAGCATCTTGAAGAGCTTCCTCCACTTTCTTTGGTTCTGTTTGAGACAAGAAAGCATGATACAGACACTCATTATTTGTTGCACTTCTAGTTCTCACACTAGCATCAGGATCTCCAATTATGAGATCAGGTGTGTGTGCCTGTGTCCACTTTCTTGCTGTTGGTAAGTGGTTTCTTGCATCATTATTGGATCCTCCCCCTTGATCCATGCTCTCCTGATTCATATGTTGACTTTCTGCAGTATCTGAGGCCCCCCCTGAATTGGATGGCTCAGAGTTTGAACTGTCAGAGTTTGAATCAGTTTCCTCAACTGACTCACTTGCTGTGTCTTGTTGAGCTTCTTCACGCTCCCCCTCAACTGGTTCTCTATTTTGTTCAATTTGAGAATTTCCAGTTTCTCCAGTATTTACCAGTAGAGGTTCAGAGTATGCTTCGTCAGAGTTTGTCAGACCAGCTTCATCAGAGTTTACATCATCAGAGAATAAATCTTCATTTTCAAAACGTAGTTGATCATATTCATTTTCATCTTCAAGTCCAGTTATTTTCTTGTCATCAAATGACACATGTATGGGTTCCATGATCACTTTAGTTCTCATATTGTAGACTCTGAATGCTTTTGTTGACAATGGATAGCCAACAAAGATTCCTTCATCAGCTTTTAACTCGAACTTGGTCAACTGTTCAGGATGAGTCTTCAACACAAAGCATTTGCATCCAAATATATGAAAATATTTCAAATTTGGCTTCTTATTTTTCACCATCTCATATGGTGTTTTACCATGCTTGTTGATCAATGTTGCATTTTGAGTAAAACAAGCAGTTTGAACAGCTTCTGCCCAGAAATAAGTTGGTAGTTTTGCTTCTTCAAGCATAGTTCTGGCTGCTTCAATTAAAGTTCTGTTCTTTCTTTCAACTACACCATTTTGCTGTGGAGTTCCAGGTGCAGAAAACTCTTGTTTCACTCCTCTTTCCTTGCAGAAAGCTTCCATGATTGAGTTTCTGAATTCAGTTCCATTATCACTCCTTATAATTTTGACTTTGTGCTGTGATCCTTTGTCCAGTAGACTTACATGATCCATCAGAGTTTGAGCAGTTTCATCCTTCTTTGATAAGAAATACACCCATGTATATCTAGTATATTCATCAACTATTACTAGAGCATATTTCTTTCTGCCCATAGACATCACATTCACTGGTCCAAAGAGATCAACATGTAGAAGATGATAAGGTTCCACTACTGAAGATTCAGATTTGCTCTTGAAAGATGACTTCCTTTGTTTAGCCTTTTGACAAGAATCACATAGGCCATCTAGACTGAGTATTGATTTTGGGAGTCCCCTTACAAGATCCTTTCTTATTAGCTCATTGATGTTGTTCAAATTGAGATGAGAGAGCTTTTTATGCCAATTCCAACTCTCTTCATTTGACATTCTTGCAGTCAGACACACTGTTTTTCCATCAGAGTTTGTTACCAAACTTGCTTCATAAATGTTGTTGCGCCTGTGTCCAACTAGAACAACTTTTCCAGTAGATTTACTGATAACTTCACAGTATTCAGTGTGAAAATCTACATGGTTTCCTCTGTCACAGATTTGACTCACAGATAGCAGATTATGCTTGAGTCCTGAGACTAGAGCTACATTAGTGATGATGACACTTCCAAGATTAATATTGCCATATCCCAGAGTGTGTCCTATGTTGCCATCTCCATAGGAAACCTTTGGGCCAGCCTTCTCCTTAAAGTCTGATAGCAGGGCTTTATTTCCAGTCATATGTCCTGAGCATCCACTGTCCAAGATAAGTGTGCTCTCTTTTATACCCTGCAATCACAAATAAACACTAAGTGTTAGTTTTAAGGACCCAGACTTGCTTGGATCCTTTGTCTTTCTTAACAGTGTTAGTTTTTGCAGCGAAATTACTATTAACAGAGTTTAAACTAACATTGTCAGACTTTACACTTGCAGAGTTTGCTCTAACCCATTTCAGATTGGGTTTTAGCTCATAATAGTTGTGATAAATAGCATGATAACTCTTGCAAGTATAAATGGAATGCCAAGTGCTCCCACAGTGTGTGCATAAAGTCTGTGGTCTAACCCTAACATAATCATTCTTTACTCCTGATGTAGAAGGTAAAGAATTGATATTTTTATTCTTTGTGCAGTAATTAGCAAGATGATTAGAACTTCCACAATTATAACATGTTTTCTTTAGAGCAGCAGCATTAGGCAAATGATTATTTCTTTTATTTATGCCTATCTTTCCATTCCTATTCTTCTTGGACCCTTTTGGTTTCATGGCAGACTTTACCTCTTTTAGCTTATGATTGAACTGTTTTCCTGTCATCAAGCCAACATTAACCTGTTTTTCACAAGTTTTTACTGGCTTTCTAACAGCTTCTATTTCCATAAGATTTTCTGTTATAATATTTTCCTGTCTTTCACAGGTTTCATCTGATTCCATATCAGCTTCTCTTACTACAACAGATTTTAACTTATTGGCTTCTGGAACAAATATCACAGGTTTAAGTTGTGGTTTAACCTTAACCTTGTCTTTAAACCTAAGTTCATCATTTTCACAATAGCCTAAACCTACAGAGTCTGTCTGAAACACTTGATGAGTGTCTCTCCCAGAGTCTGTCCAAGTCTTGATTATTTTTCTTTCTTTTTCTAGATCAGATTCTAATTGCTTATATCTTTTGAGCAATTCCTGTTCTACATAAACAACATCATCTCTTTCTTTTTGAATCTGCTTCATATTTTCAAGTTCTCCTTCAAGAAACTTGTTTCTATCTTTAAGACTAAGACTCTCAGCTTTAATTCTCTCATTCTCTAAAGTCTGATCCCTATAGCTAACATGTACGCTTTTCAGATATACTCTTAACTCAGATATATTATCAGTATCATAAGCATAAGTAGTTAGGGGTACCTTATTTTCAGATGATTCAGTCTCATCTCTGACAGTTGCCATAAGAGCATAATTTTCTTCATCATCAGAGTCTGAAGTATCTGCCCAGTCTTTGCCTTTAGAGATGAGAGCTTTCTCAGATTTGCCTTTCTTGCACTCTGGAGCATAGTGACCCATCTCCTTACACCTGTAGCACTGGATTTCAGATTTATCCTTCTTGCCAGACTTGGTCTCTCTTCCATCAGACTTTCTAAAACTTTTCTTTTCAGAGTTTGAGTCTTTCCTTGAGAATCTCTTTCCTTTCTTGAAGTTCTTGAATCCCATCTTCTTGAAGGTCTTCACCATCAGTGCAGCCATTTGCATCATCTGTTCTTCATCATCCTCAGAGTCAGAAGCTTCATCAGAGTTTGAGTCATCATCAGAGTTTGATGACTCACTTTCAGATTTAATGACTAAAGCCTTTCCCTTGGCTTTCTTCCTTGATGATTCCTTCTTAATGGGCTTCTCCTCAACTTTGAGAGCAACAGATTTTGTCTTTTTACTCAATCTTCTATTCCTTTGTTCTATCTCCAGTTCATGAGTTTTCAACAACCCATAGATTTCATCAAGATCTGTATCAGCAAGCTCATAATTATCTCTTATTGTGGTTGTCTTTAAATCCCACTTTTCAGGTAGAGATAACAGAAACTTGAGATTTGACTCTTCAAGCTCATATTCTTTATCAACCAGAGACAGATCATTCAACAGTTTGCAAAATCTGTCATAAGTCTCAGTCAAGGTTTCATTAGTTCTTGAATCAAAGTGCTCATACTCCTGTGTGAGTATTGTCTTTCTGTTCTTCTTGATAGCACCTGTTCCCTGGCATCTGACTTCTAAAGCATCCCATATTTCTTTGGCAGTTTTGCAGCCAATTACTCTGTTAGACATAACATTATCTAAAGCACTGTGGAGAAGATGTCTAACCTTTGCATCTTTTGCAATTGATGAGATGTCCTCAGGAGTCATATCTTTCTTTTCCTTTGGAACAGTCTTTTGTTCTTGTCCATCAACAACAGGGGACAATTTAGTCGGCATATGAGGACCATCGTAGATTCTGTCAAGGTATTCTGGATCTGTAGCCTCCAGAAACATGGTCATCTTCACCTTCCAAATCGGATACTCTACTGGCCTGAGTATTGGAACCCTGATTGTTTCATATCGACTCACAGAATTAGGCTTAATCTGTTCAGCCTTGGGAGCAGTTTGATTTTCTTCAGACATGATTATTACTGTGATTGAATCATAAAACTGTATATATTAAACATCCTTGGCTCTGATACCAATTGTTAGGCCGAATACACAATATATAATCAAGTATGTATGAGAATAACAATCAAGAACACTTTATAAATCAACAAACTGTAATTATATTAACAGTTTCTCTCTTAGTGATGTTAATGAATCACAAAGAGCTACTAGGTTACAAGAATAATATATTCAATGTTCGCGTCCCTTCTAGGGATAACCTATCTGTGTTTATATAGTACACAGCTACATACAATCCTTATCTAATTGATACTCCTATAAATTAGCTATACAATTATTATCAATTAAGGATTGCTTCAGTCTTCTATTCCGTTTCCTTAGCTGTATCAATATATTCTGCTTCTTTCCATCTTCAGAATATATTGCTTCTAGAATCTTTATCTTTGCACCGACAGCTAAGTCAACTATCACTCTGTCAGACTTTAACAAACTCTGACCGGTTTCTATATAAACTCTGATATGTACCTGGTACTTTAAACACTGATGAACAAACGTCAGCAATTATATCTAACATGATGGGTAATTAATTAAGAGGTAAAATGAATTAAGGTGAGCTGAATGGTCCTCTCTCTATCTATATATACTTCCAGCATTTCCATCAAATGTGTTGGATTAAGAATATAGACTACACATAAATTAACATATATATAGAGAAGATAGAGAAATCCATACTTCTCCATTGGAGCATAAGCGTACAAGACCTTGTTGCTATCAACTAATCGTCACCATGTCAGGAGGTATGTTTTTTGTGATGATCATATAGTTCAAGATCCGTGAATTCTTGTAAGTGTTCTATTTTCTGTATGTTCTGTTCACTGTTCTTTTGGAACACTTGTTCTTATCTTATATGTGGTATCAAAGCCACGGTTACCGGACATATGATCATTCCTATCAGTACAAGCATCCTTATATGAATACTATCTTGTCCATGGATTATGTTTATATTCTTACGTGATAGTGTTTTAACATGTGTATTATGTTGTTATGCATATCGACGTCTTTTATTACGCAATCATGTTTATGATATGAATTTTTGATTTTCCTGTTGTCATAATGTTTGATCATCATCTTGTAAAACTTGGTTCATGCCTTATGCCAAATATGTCTTACACCTGATCTTTTCATTAGTTATTACATTTTGTTGGACTTTATGTGCATTTCGAGTACTACCCACAGGAGTACTTGGAATCTTAAAAAAAAAAAAAAATTGATGAAAACATTTAAATGCTACCCACAGGAGTATTTAAACTTATGAAGAATTTAGAAAAAAAACTACCCACAGGAGTGTTCAAAATTCTTGACTAAAAGGATTTATTTTATGTGTTACTTAAGATTAAATTTGTGTATCTCTATTTACAGTCCATGCGCCTTCGGCTTTCAGTTCTTATGCTACATCTGTTGTTAAGCTCAATGGAACCAACTACTCAGAATGGAAAGAGCAAGTTGAGTTCTCATTGGGAGTACTTGAATTGGACATGGCTCTTCTCAAAGATCAGCCAAGTCCACTTACTGACTCAAGCACTCCCGAAGAAAGAAAGTTTCATGTTGATTGGGAAAGATCCAACAGATTGAGCATGATGTTTATGCAGATGGTGATTGACACCAACATTAAGTCATCACTTCCCACCGCTGAAAATGCTAAGGAATACTTGAAGAACATTGAAGAAAGGTTCAAGACAGCTGACAAGTCCCTTGCGGGAAAGCTGATGACGGATCTTGTAACCATGAAGTTCGATGGTTCTCGCACCATGAGTGCTCATGTCATTGAGATGATTAACCTTGCTGCCAAACTGAAGAATTTGGGATTAAAGATGGACGATGCTTTCCTCGTTCAATTTATTCTGACTAGTTTGCCTCCACAATATGAACCGTTCAAAATTCATTACAACACTATTACGGAAAAGTGGAGTTTGAATGAGTTGACTAATAAATTGGTTCAGGAGGAATCTAGACAGGGATCACAAGGCATTAAGATTGCTCATTACACTCAAGGAACTGCTAAACAAGCTGGGAAAAAGGACAGAAAGGCACCATTTAAGTCTGATGGGTCTGATCAACCAATTAAGAAGAAAATGAAGGATAATGTTTGCAAATTCTGTAAGAAACCTGGACATTTTCAGGTGGACTGCAATAAACGTAAGGCTTGGTTCGAAAAGAAAGGTAACCCGATGGGTTTTGTAAGTTATTTTGAATCGAACCTAACTGATGTACCTTCCTCTACTTGGTGGATAGACACTGGTGCTAATGTTCATGTTTCGAATTCCATGCAGGGATTCAGTACGATCCAAACTACAAATCTAAGTGATCAGGATTTTATTTTTATGGGAAATAAAGACAAAGCTCCAGTGAAAGCTATTGGAACTTATCGACTTACTTTAAGTAGTGACTATGTGTTGGACTTGTGTCAAACACTTTATGTACCGTCTATTTCTCGTAATCTTATTTCCGTTAGTGCACTGGATAAGTTTGGATATTCGTTTGAGTTTGGTAATGGATATTTCAGCTTATTTAAAAATTCTAGTTGTATTGGTTCTGGAATTTTGATTAATGGTTTTTACAAGCTGGTGCTTAAAACTCCAAATGCCGAAATTAATTTTACCCTGCATGATAAAGAAACAAAACGTAAGTCATCAAAAGATGACACTTACTTCGTGTGGCATAAAAGGCTGGGACACATATCCATTGAAAGAATCAAATGATTAGTTAAAGATGGTATTCTTCCACAATTGGATTTTAATAATGTTCCAGCATGTGTTGATTGTATAAAGGGAAAAACAACAAAGAACACAAAGAAAGGAGCCACAAGAAGTACCCAGCTTCTTGAAATCATACATACAGACATTTGCGGACCTTTTGATGTTCCGACTTTTGGAGGAGAAAAATATTTCATCACATTTATCGACGATTACTCACGCTATTGTTATGTCTTTCTATTACATGAGAAATCTCAATCGGTGGATGTTGTGCAAGTGTTCATCGCTGAGGCAGAGAGACAGACAAAGGAAAAGGTGAAAATCATCAGGTCAGATAGAGGTGGTGAATTTTATGGGAGGTATGATGAAACAGGACAACATCCTGGACCATTTGCTAAACTTCTTCAGAGACTTGGAATTATTGCTCAGTACACAGCCCCTGGATCTCCATGGCAGAATGGTGTTGCTGAAAGAAGAAATCGTACATATATGGAGATGGTGAGATCCATGATAAGTCACGCTAATTTGCCAATGTTCTTGTGGATGGAAGCCTTACGTACAGCCGTTTACATCTTAAACAGGGTTCCAAGCAAAGCAGTTCCGAAAACACCATTTCAACTGTGGAAAGGCTGGAAACCTAGTTTAAGACATCTCCAGGTTTGGGGTTGTCCGGCTGAGGCTAGAATATACAATCCACAAGAAAAGAAGTTGGATTCTAGGACGGTTAGTGGATATTTTATTGGATATCCGGAAAATACAAAAGGATATCGAATTTACTGTCCAAGCCATAGTACGAGAATAGTTGAAACTGGTAATGCTAAGTTCTATGAGAATAGTGAGATTAGTGGGAGCATAAAGCAAAGTGATGCGATCATTCAAGAAGTAAGGGTACAGGTCCCTTTACCCATTATTTCGAAAGACATTGGGAACTCCTCTGTGAACACATATGAGAACACTGAGGAGAACACAATGAATGATCAGCTCAATGATGAGGTTCTCACAAATGAAAGCATTGATGGGGAGTCATCGGAAACATCGTTAAGAAGATCTCAAAGACAAAAGAGATCGGCCATTTCTGATGATTTCTTGCTTTATCACATAGAGTCTGATGCACATAATGATCCGGTTTCTTATGCTCAAGCCATAAAGAGCCCTAATTCTGACAAATGGGTTGATGCGATGATGGATGAATTAAAATCTATGAGTGATAATCAAGTCTGGGAGATCGTTCAACTCCCACCAGGTCATAAAGCGATTGGTTGTAAATGGGTATTTAAAACCAAACGAGATTCTAAAGGCGATGTTGAACGATATAAAGCTCGACTTGTGTTTAAAGGTTTTCATCAGAAGGAAGGCATCGATTATTTTGAGACTTTTTCTCCAGTTTCCAGGAAAGATTCTTTAAGAATCATCATGGCATTAGTGGCTCATTATGATCTTGAGTTACACCAAATGGACGTGAAAACCGCGTTCCTGAATGGAGACTTGGAAGAGGTAATTTATATGTGTCAACCCGAGGGCTTCATAAATGAAGGGCAGGAGCATATGGTCTGCAAACTTAAGAAATCAATATATGGACTAAAACAAGCTTCCAGAGATTGGTATCTAAAATTTCATAAAACCATTACGAATTTCGGTTTCGTTGAAAATGTCGTCGATACTTGCATATACCTTAAAATTAGTGGGAGCAAATTCATATTTTTGATTTTGTATGTTGATGACATATTATTGGCTTGTAGTGACCTCGGTTTGTTGCGAGAGACAAAAGACTATCTCTCAAAGAACTTTGAAATGAAAGATATGGGAGAGGCTTCATATGTTTTAGGCATAGAAATCTTTCGTGATAGAAGCCAAGGAATTCTAGGCTTGTCTCAGAAGGCCTATATCGATAAAGTTCTTAAGAGATTTAACATGTCGGCTTGTTCCGCTAGTCCTGTTCCATTACATAAATGAGACATACTTGTTCTTAAGCAATGTCCAAGGACACCTATCGAACGAGAAGAAATGCAGAATTATCCTTATGCATCTCTCGTGGGGAGCCTGATGTATGCACAGGTCTGTACCAGGCCTGACATTAGCCACGCTGTTGGCATGTTGGGAAGATTTCAGAGTGATCCAGGGATCGCTCATTGGAAGGCTGCAAAGAAAGTATTGAGATACCTAAAGGGAACCAGAAATCATATGCTTACGTACAGAAGGACAAGACATCCACAGATGATTGGCTATTCTGATTCAGATTTTGCTGGATGTCCTGATACTAGACTATTGCGAGGTTTTATACTTAATTTTGTGTACTTGATCATATTCTGTTTGTTTTAGTATGTTACATAAGATGTCCTAGATATTTTAGTATGCCAGGAGGGTAATGTGATTTCGAACTTAGGATCTTTGTTCAGAAAGGGGATGGGAAAGGAAAGGGCTAGTAACATTGTCGTTAGGCTATCAACTAAACCTTGATGTGTTGTTTTGGAATTTGGTGAATAGTTAATCAGGGATGATTATGGTTTTTGGGAAGTGTCTAAGACTCTTGCAAGATTTATACATACTTTTGCATACTCTATTATATTGTAAATTTATTTTGTATGTAGATATTTTTCAGCATCTAGTTTTTGTGTATATTTGGAGGGAGAAAGGATCTATAATAGTGCCCTGTCAGTTTTCACTGATTTTTGTCTCTCTATGATTTGTTATGATAGAAACCAGTGGGGCTGGATTTAAGCCTGTTCCTGTTGTGCAAAAACCCATATCCTCGCTTTTAGAGAAGATTAGACAAAGGAAGCTTGAGGTTTCAAAAAAGTAAGTCTCTTTCTGTTGTTTATCTTTGTATACTGCCTTGGTTTGCTTGCTATATGATTGTTGTGTTTTTGGATGCAGAATGTCTCTTTTGAACAATAGTGGTTATTCTACCGAAAATGATGATTCATTAATAGAGCCTATGACGGGCACAGATTCCAGGAAAGTTTCTACTAGAGGTGGAGGGGAAGATAATTTATCAGACAAGGTCGAAGTGGACACCAAAATAGATGCAAGTTTGGAGGATATAAAGAGTAGTTTAGATGCTTCTATAACGGATGGAGTTAAAGGATTGAGGACACACTCAAGTCCTGAAAGTGAGAAGTCCCCAATGGTAAATAAAATTTAATATCTGGTCTTTAATATGTGGATATACAATTCCTTTGCTTTGGTCTTTAATGTTTTGAGTATTTTAATTTTCATAGTGTCACTTCAACTTGATGTTTCTTGTCAACATGAAGTGGTTCCTGATTCAATCTTATTATAGGCTGTCAGTGAAGAGCCTACTCCCACATTTCGAGCTCCAGTTGATGATACCCAGGTTTTTTTTTTATTCGTACGAAGACAGTTTGGTTTATGCTTTTATAGTTTTATTCTATTGTCACTAATAAAATTTCTCATCCATAAATGCAAATGATAGGATCTCTTTGGCAATTCTGAAACAATTGATGATAAAGATGATAAGCTAGACAACCAGCACAGTAGTCCTATGGAAGAAGTTCTAGCGCCATCGTTACTTACAATGAACTTAAAGATTGACTCTGTGCCTCTTGATGACATGTAAGTACAGTTTAAAGATTTTTATGTGTTTTTAGGTGGAAAAGTTGATTTTTTGACTCATGAAGTCCTTCTGTTTGTTCAAGATGTCTCTAGTAAATTTGAAGTCTTTGATACGGCCACAAAGTATTCTATCTTAAATGGTGTCTTACAATTGGTTGTTGCCTTTTTATTTATGTAGTTCTTCTGATGAAGATGATAATGACAAGGAGAATCTTAAACCTATTACTTTCAAACCTAGTGATCCATGCCCTTCCCCTAAGGGAGATCCAGTAAAGGCTTTTGTTGATGATGAAGCTGAGGAAGAGGATGACAGTGACCATGATATCCGCTTCAATGAAAATGATGAAGACGACGGAAATGAAGACTCAGATGAACTTAATGATCTTATAGTCACTGGGTATGAAGAAAAATCAATTGATAATGAAAGGCGCAATGAACTTCATCAAAAGTGGCTTGAGCAACAAGATGCAGCTGGAACAGACAATCTTATGCAGAGGCTGGGATGTGGTCCAAAAGTGAAGGAGAACACACTGTTTGATGTCGAAATAGAAAGTGATGAGGATGATGAAGGGTCTAGTGATGATGAAGAGGATGTTGGACCAGCTAAAGCTGCCCGAATAAATGCAAGAAAAGCAAAACAAATGATCCCACAGATGTTTGCTGATAAAGAAGATCCTTTTGTATCATCTGATGATGAGGAGACTGAAAAGATGCTTGTTAAACAGCGACTGCTTGAAAAAGTTGTGAGTGTTCGTCTTTTCATATTGGATGTGTTGTAATTTATAGTTATGTGTTACGCTTAGTTAGTTCTGCTGTTTTTATCTGTTGATCTGTTCTTGTCCTCACAAATTTAAATCTTTTTGGCGTGATTGTCTCAACGTCAAATTCGCAGGGGGATAAGGCAACCTTAATTCCACCAGCTGAGGATGAGAATTCCAGAGAGATTTTTGGTCTTATAAAGAAGCTGAATAATGCACCAATAGCCAAAAAGAAGCAGAAAGTGCCATGTAAGAATTTTTGATGTTCTCTACAGTCATGCTTGTTCTGTAGTTATGGTTTTCATCAAAATGTAACATTTTCATATTTTACAGCATTCTTTGAGACCCTAATAACTGGAGGAAGTAGCAGCAGTAGCTCCTCAAAGGTGAGCTACAGGATGGTAGCTAAGAATTTTTTGTTTTGCTATCTGGATTTAACCCCAGTCTCTAATAATCTTTATATTGTAAAGATATTATCACACATCACACACACATTCAGTACTCGAAGGACCATTTGAAGTAAATGCTGCTGTCATTTTGGTAAAGTAACTAGACTAAATTGCTAGCCAAGTATAAGCTATATCACTACTTCTTTCCCTCAACGTAAACTCTTGAGATGTTCTGTACTATTAGTGGCTAGTAATCCCAAGCTTGACTATATCACACAGAACACTCTTTTCAATCATCAAAAAATAAAATAATAGAAATCCTAAGCTACACAATAATGAACATCTTTGGGTCTGATATATATATTTTTTTCAATCCCAAGATAACATGTTCAACAATGCCATTATACTCCAGGATTGACCTCTTATTTTTTGCGTTGCAAGTTACAGAGTCATGCAGTCATTAGACTCCAGAATCGACCTTTATTTATTTGTGTTACAAGTTAGAGTCATGTAATCAGGCTTTAAGTTACTGAATTTTGTCAATTTCTACTTGCAGTCATCTTTTCTTGGGCGGGTATCTAGTCATTCAATTCCATCCAAGCAAAGAAGCAGCACAACTCGATCCTTTATTTTTGGAAGAGATGACAGTAATAGTCGGAGTTCCATCTCGATATCAGAAGATTCTTCGGATGCGGTAAGATATTTAAGTACTTAGTATATTATAGTGTTGCTTTCTGTATTTCCTGATTATGGTAGTTCATTGTCTTTGTAAATGCCACATGTTTACGGATATGTTGGTTACAGTCTGCTGCTATCACCCTCATAATATGCAGTGAAATTTATTACAAAATTTTTGTTGCATGCACAATCTGGCCGGGCTCTTACCAGTATTTTGTTTAAATGTAGGTTGCAAAAGAAATTAGACCAACACAAAAGGCTACAGCAAAGTTCACTAGCTCACAAGCCAAATCCTTTACTCAAAGTTCTCAGATTGTAGCTGAAACAACTCCTGGCACTTCACTGATTGAGATACTGAAGCGTTCATCAATGCAGTCTACTACCTGTAACCAGGATAATATGGTTGGCATGACCCAGACTATAATTTCTGCATTCAAAATCCCCAAAAAGCCAGTAAAACTAGAAGGAAGAACCAAATATTGATGTACCAACCATTGGTTGATAATAAATGATTTTGATTCTCTCGACATTCTATAATGAGGAGCTGACTACACAGGCCACATCATCTTGATTCATTTCTTACATGGAGTGAAAGGAGCTTGTTGGTCTTCCATAAAGTCGGCATGACTACAGATGTGCGAAGCTACCATGACTTTACTGGAAAAATCTGTAATTTTCTCTTTAAGAAGCAGTTTACTTGTGTTTAGATAAATTAAATGGCCTACATGAGATGGAGAACTGTAAAATAATTAGTTTTATACCAATATTGTTAATTTGTATGCTCTTTTACTTGGTGTTTCTATGTATCCATGAATTCATTATTCATATCAACTACTCTAGAATTCTAGCATTCTAGCTCAGTACTGTACAAAATTATTTTAACCAGGTGTTCTGTAACAATGACATTGCTAGTAGCTTCGTACTGATATTTAACATATATATTATTATCAATCTAAATTTTTCGGTAACATGTCTCTACTAGTGGCACATATCAAACCACTAGCAGAGCACGGGGCAATATTTACAATTGTAACATGTCTTTTAGGTGCTTAACTAGTGTGACTAATGATGGTTTTCATTTTGATCTTATGAGTCTCACCATCAATCTTCATCTTCCTCCTTTAGATTTTTATTACATAGCTCTTTTTACCTGCAACAAATCTAAAATACATAAATTTTGTTATATTTATTCAATAGAGATAAAAGAAAAAATCTATGTACACAGGGTTGTCATATTTCTCCTAACTTTTGTTACTTGTCTTAATTTTTTGTATGACCTTGAATATTTTTTTTCTTATAATTCGGTGCTCGAAATAGTTTTCGCGCACTTTTATTAATCCGATGAAATTGCTAACATACTCGTACTCATTGAGTGTGGCAGTCAATTTAATTACTTCCGCGCGTCGTAGAAGAATCAAACCTATGTCTTAGCCTCTTAGGTGGTAAGCATATAAATTACGGTCTCAATCAACTAAAACATCCGTGATGTGCTAACTTGTTTAAAGTTAAAAGTTACACAAATAAGCAGAGTATCCATTCTTCTCAGGACAATTTTAATAAAAGAATCTAAAACCAAGAAAAGCGCAGTTTATTTTATTAGCAGGGCTATTCACGAACCGAGCCGAGCCGAGCTTTGATGTAAACGAGCCGAGCTTTACTTTTTTCTCTGACGAGCCGAGCCGAGCCGAGCTTTCTTATCGCACAAAATTCGTGTTCGAGCTCGAGCTCGTTAACTAACGAGACGAACACGAGCTTTTATCGAACTAAAACGAGCCGAGTCGAGCCGAACCGAGTCGAGCCGAGCTCATTAAAACTTACAATTTTAATAGATAATAAAGCCCAATTTTTCTTAACCCAACGAACTAAAACATTTTTTGTCGAAACCTAACCCAATTTCCCAATCAATTCTCAATAAACCTAAAATACACATACTATAAATTACAAAATTAATTTAAAATGTTAACAAATAATATAAAAATAAGTCAAATATATCTCTATTTTTTCGAGCTTTATCGAGCCGATCTCGAGTCGAGCGATCTCGAGTCGAGCTCACTAATAGCTCGGCTCGAGCTTGTTTTCTTAACAAACAATTTTTTGTGTTTGAGCTCGAGCTCTAGCCCTTAACGAACCGAGCCGAGTCGAGCCCTTAACGAGCTGAGCTCGAGCTTGTTCACGAACAGCTCTATTCATTACTATTATTTTATTACAAGATAGTGGAGAAAGGGGTTAAATGGCTAATCGATCACTATACTCAGTAATAACTTGCAAGTGAGTCACCAAGTTAAAAAAACTTTTAAACGCATCACAAAATTACAATTAGTTTGCAATCACAATACTAAGCTATAAAATATTTTCACCACCGTTAAAATGCATTGACTTTTAACGGAGAACCGTTAAAAGTCGAAATATTTACGATTAGGTCACTGAACTATGTGCTAATTTTCAATTAGGTCACTGACTGAAAAATATATATTTAAAATATAGGAAATGAAATTAATTTTTTTTTACATTAAGATTTTTTAAATTTAAATCATTATTATTGAAAAAATGTGATAGCTAAATATTTGTTCACTTGTATTGATTTATAAACATATGAGTTAAAGATGTATATTCAAATTTAAATTTAATTAAAACGTAATTCGGAAAAAGTTTAAAATTCAAAAAAATACAATTTTGGTACGGTTTATCAATATTGGAAAAAAAATGAATTTAAAGATATGGTATTTTTTCTAAGTATATGAATTAAATGGGTATGTTCAATTTCAAATTTTATTTAATTTTAAAATTAAAATTAGATGATGACCTAATTGAAAATTGTTACAAAGTTGAGTAATGAATTAGTAACTACACTTAATGCATTGTGTCACGTCAGCATCCACGTCATTTTTCCGTCAGAGTTTTTAACGGAATTGACGACAATGACCAATTTGAAAGTTTTTAAGTACTTCATGAGTTGACTGTAAACTTTTTTAACTAAGTGACTTACTTGCAAGTTACTATCAACTACTACTGTGATAAATTAGCCATTTAACCCGCGGAGAAAGTACACCCGTACTTCAACAAAAACAAGCATCAAGTATTTAGCATCTCTGGAAGAAACAATTACTAATACGCCTAAACACAAAATGGTTATTTCGTGCAGGTATATCACATATGTTCTTCTCAGAGACCACTCTCTCCTCTATTCACTTTAGCTTTCTACTCTTCATCTTCTTACCTGCAATAAAACACCCATGCTATCAATTAAATTTATGTATAAATAAGTGAGAGCACATGTATAAATTGTCACTACGGGTAAGTTTAAGCAGTCGAATTTAGCCGTGTTTTCTTGTAGTGTGTATTATACGTACCACGGGTAAGTTTGGTGCAGGAAGAAGATGTGGATCAAGTCTCCATGCAATGATTTAACATGCATACCCGTGGGCAAAATGAGATTTCCACACTTTCAGTCAAGTACTTCAGAGATTGGCGCAAGTTGGGAGTACTGTTTTCTGTTGAAAAAATGCATATTAGAAATATGATTTTCAAAATCACCAAGAAAATCACTTTCTTCACTGCTATTACAATTTTCTTTAATTCTTATTTGTTTGTGACTTTGTGAAGAGTGAGTTGAGTTTCAAACAACTTTATATATACATTTTTTCGATTTGGAATGATTTCTTAGTAGTTTTCGACATTTATGTCAAATATCGTTGATAAGTCTACGTTCTTTTCTCTTGCATTCCTCTTCGGCTGTGACCGGGTAGGGGGTTAGGTTACGTCGGGATAGGTGTGGGATCCTCGAGTGCGGGCGTGAGGATAGAGGTACAACTCCTAGAGAGAGGGAGCTAGAGAGAAGGTAAAACTTATTATGCAGAGAATTCTGTATCTGTCCCGGGGTATTTATAGGCAGGGGGCATGTGACGGGAACATGGTGTGCCTGGCCCTTTCTTGGTCTGGGTCTGTGTTGGGTCTTTAGGGGTGCCTGCTTTGGCGCCTTTCCTGCCTGTTTGGGCTGGGTTAAATGGGCTCTTCCTGTCTGTTTAGGCTGGTCCGATTGGATCCACCTATCAATCATATTGTGATTTGTAACTGACGTTTTACATTAATATTTCACCAAAATCATATAAATTAGGACATGCTTTAATGTTAAAGATTTTTATAGAAACTTAAGTTTGAAGATAATGTTTTCTTTTCATTTAATAAGTTATGTTAGGCATATAAAATAAAAATATGTGCATTTTTAAGTCTCGCTGGTTGCAATCAAAATTCATCTTTCGCTTAACTCTTTTTACCTGGAAAAAAAATCTGGAAAAGCATAATTTTTGTTATACTTAAAGAAAATATTGGAAAAAAAGTAAAACTTGATTGAACATGTTTCATCCCAAATAGTAGTTTATTTGGTAAAAACACTCACTTACATAGAACATATGAGACTTATTAATTGGATTAATTATCAAGTTAGTGAACTTAAAAGTATCAAGTTGGTCACTAAATTAAAAACAATCTCAAACAGGTCATTAAGGATGATACATCTCATGCATGACATAAGTTTTCAAGTCCAAGGCAAAAAACAAAAAACTTGCGCCAATCTCTGACATATATTGTATTTGATGAGAAATATGTTTTGCTAGTAAGTCTTCACAATTGCAACAAAATGTCAGAAGATGGAGTAAGTTTTTTGGTCTCATTTTTGGCTCAAAAATTTATGTCAAACATCAAAAATATCAACCTCAAATAAAATAAGTAAGAAAAATTCATATATCAAGGAGATCTAATAAAAAATCAAGCTAGATTTGAAGAAAAATTGAGAGAAAAGGAACGTATGTATTGTTTAAGATTTAAAGAATTTCAGAATATCAGTGTTGAGATCTATTGAGAAATATATATATAGAGGAAACTGTTTGGCTTTAGTCAAGGAGAAATGTTAGGATAGTTTGGTAACATAGCAAGTTAATGTAAATTAAAGTACAATATAATTAAGTTTTATTTTAAATATTGCTTAAATCATGGCATTAATATTACTCCTTTTTTGAGAGATCATTACTACAGATTTGTGACCAAGTTTGAATTTTGATTGAAAAAAATAGTACTGGTAAATGATTTTAATAAATTGTAGTGATGTTTTTCTTTCTAAAATCTAGTTTTAATGGAAATATTTGCGATAGAATGATTTTTTAATATTTGTAAAAGTACAATTTTGGAACTAAGACAACAAATTCAATGTCAAATTTTGAGACCCTAGTAACTGTTTACAAATTGATTGTCTCTACTTTGTGTTGTTAAATTAACTATTTACATTGTGCCTACAAATAAATATAATTATCTATTGTTAAATATTTACCTAACATAAATTTTGTTTTTATCTATAAATTAGAAAAGTGACTAACTAGATAGTTGCTATAATACACAAATGATCCGTTACTACCTTAGGAGTCGAAATCTTTATTCTCATATTCATAACATATTAATATTACATATTTCAAAAATTCACAAATAATTAAAATTTTGAATAATATAAATTTGAATAAATACACATAAAATAAATTTGAATAACTATCACATGGTAAATGCAACACGAAATAATTTATCAAAAAATATATTCTTACACCCCCTTCGTCCCACCCAATTTTTAACATTTGGGTGGGGGCACAAAAATTAATAAAGGTAAAGAAAAGGGAAGAAAAAATAGGAAAGTTGGTGGGACTTGCTAAAATTAATGAAGAAAAATATAATATTTTATGAAATGTTAATAATTGGATGAAACATCTTAAAAAAGAAAGTGTTGACAATCTGTTAGGACAGAGATAATATATTTTATCCATAATTTTGGTTACAATAACATAAAAAATAAGAATAGTTCAACTTTAAATAAATACTACTAGTCTCAAAAATATTTAGTTCTCAAATGATAGATCGTAAATATATTGTTGACTAATTAGTAGTAGTATTTTGATTTATAAATTAAACTAAAGTCCCAAAGGACCGGGGTGTTACAAACTTATGTAAAATCCCGTAAATTTATTTTTATTTTATTACTTGATATTAGATATTAAGAAAAATTTTAGTGAGATAATTATTTATTTATTTATTATTATTATTTTTGTACAAGTTATTTGATTTCGGATATGATTCTTATTAGTGGAAAGAAGCGTGAATATATTTTAGAAAATTAATATCTTTTTATTTTAAGTAAATTGTGTATAAAATATTTATATTTTTAGAATTACTTAATTTAATCTTAGATTTTGTGTACCTTATATAAACACTCTTAAAAAGAAAAGAGGGGTACAACCGCTTCGTCTCTCCAGTCTCCGGTCTCTACGGTTGCTTCCGAAAATCAGTTATTGTGTTATCGTGTGTAAGCATGCTTTGAAACTGAGTTGAATTCTATGCTTAAATATGTGTTATGTGATTAAATGTTTATCCAAATATTATAATAGCATTCTAATAATAATAACTATTATAAAATATTATAATAGCATATTAATAAATGTTTGACTTATGTTTATAGTTTTATGTTAATATCTGAAATAAGTTAGAGACATTTTTGCATTTTACATGTTGATCTGGACCAGGCCGTGTACATGATTACAAGATTGAATCCTTTTGTTCTTTTCTATTTTTTTTTAATGTTAAATTGCATAATCTCGGTTTCTGTCCAGGTCTTTGGTTGTAATTTTGCTATGTTGGGCTTTAAGTTTAAGGTCCGTTTGTGTTTTTAGTAAAACTAGCTTTATAGCACGGGCATGCTCTAGACTCAAATGTTACTAAAATGTGTACATAAGATCCAGAGATAACCTATCTTTCTGAAAGAACCGAGAGAGCTAACCAATCACCCTTGATTTACCACACCATCCAACGACTGATATGTAATCTTTTAAGTGTTTTAATAATTTTATAAGATTCTTTTAAGTGTTTTAATAATTATATTAAAATTAGGATTCTGTTAAGTATTCTATAAAGTGTTTTATAATATATTTCAACATAAATTTATTTATAATAAATTTAATTGATAATTAAGATTCTTTTTAGTATTTTATTAAGATTCATTAATTATATTATAGTATATCAACGGTCTTAGAAGGGTTCTCTCGGTTCTCTTGATATAATGGTTCTCTCTGGAACCTTACTATATATATATATATATATATATATATATATATATTGTGTTTTAAGATGCAATTTCTTTCATCTTGTATAGGGACTTGTCGTGCTAATGGATGATGTTTGTTAGAGATGTACCTTGAAAGCATTTAAACACTGCCTTAAAATTCATAATTTTCAAAGTATATACGACAAATCTATCCAAATATTATTTAAACATTGTCTTAAAATTATGTTTTTAGTCCTGCATAATGGGCATACTTTAAACACAAATATATTTTTATTCTTTTTTTAAAAATATATCCTATATCTAAACGTTAAATCTGCGATAAATTAAATATACGATAGTTAATATTGACATCAATATGTGTTGTGAAGTTAACGATCCCCTAATTTATGTGTGTGTGTGTGTGTGTTGGGTTTTAAGATGCAATTTTTTCCATCTTGTATAAGGACTTGTCCTGCTACTGGATGATGTTCGTTAGAGATGTACCTTGAAAGAGTTTTAAAGTTTTGAATTTTACAGTTACCGTCATTCAGCATGGATGTTCATTGATTTGGTAAGATCGAGTTAGTTGATTAAGAAGAAATTATGTTAATTTGCATCCGTTTGTTCAATTTTTTTTCTGGGTATGTAGTTTGCATGCCAAAATAGTCTATCTATCATATGCGTGAGTTACATGAACTGAATTGTTCAGGTTATTGATTTGTTGGTTTTAAATTGAATAAGTTGTACCAAATTCTCAAAATATATCAACGACAAATCTTTGCGATATTGTTTAAACACTGTCTTAAAATTATGTTTTTAGTCCTGCACAACGGGCGTGCTCTAAACACGAATATATTTTTATTCTTTTTTAAAAAAATATATCTTATATCTAAACGTTAAATCTGCGATAAATCAAATATACGATCGTTAATATTGACATCAGTATGTGTTGTGAAGTTAATGATCCCCTAATTTGTTGAAATGTTATGCTTATATAAATAAAAATTTGATATTCATAATCTCCATAGGAATTTAAGCTCATTTTACTATAAATGTAAATTAAAAGATAATAGCAGACACGTTGAATGCAATAATTGTACAGTTGTGGATATACTTTATTTATAAAACTATTAACTTACCTCTCAAGAAGCCGTTAAACTGATTCGTGATAAGTTACTCGTTTCACCTTACAATTGTCACTTGACACAAATAATTTAACAATTAATACTTTTAACATTTTATCATAGATATTCAAAAAATTTAAACCAATTTTAGTTAAGATTTAATTTAATCATACGATGACAACTTCAACTTTTCTGTAAAAATCTCTAACACAAACTTTTTTATTAGTATACAAAGAGAAAACTTTTTTGCATTTTTCGGGTTTAATACTTTATATAATAATAGTGTATTTTTCTAAAATGATCAACATATAAAATTTATTTATTGAAGACGAGATTTATAATATATAGGATCGTAGTAAAACTACAGTTTTAATCCATATTAGTATCTAAAATTTCAAAACTGCGTATATAATCTATAAGTTGTTAATATCTTATAATGAAGCATTAATAAATGTTAAATGATGAATAAAATCCGTTTTACGCTTATTATAGATAAAGATATAATTGGAATGGAGTAAATAGGTTGATAGTTTTAAATTTTAAAATAAAAATTAAAAAAGACTATAATAAGTGATAGTGGCTATATATGTCATCATTTGTCACATTATCACATAGGTCATGGTTCAATTCTCATTAAAAACAATTTTTTTATCATCAATATAAAATTAGAAGGGTAATTTAGTAATCTATTATCATCAATATAATATTGAAAAGATAATCAGGAATCTAATATATATAATCTGATAGTATATAGAATTTGTAATCTAATAGTATATATAATCTGAGTCATTATATATTTTATGCAAATAAACATGATTTACAATATTAAAATATTAATATAATCTTTTTTATGGGTCAATTCCAATTTTATAATATTTTGTATATCTTGCGCGAGTTTTTCTCTAATCTGGTCAAAAATATGATTTTAAGGCACTTATGAAAATGAATTATCTACCTTACCAAGGAGATTACAAGAAGAGACCAAAATAGAATATAACATATTGAGTATTTGCGCATATTAATAAAGAGTTTTATAATATAATCAAAATTGATATGTAGCATAGTGGTAAAGAATGTTACTTCTAATCAAGAGGTCAAGTGTTCAATTCCCATTAGAAACAATTTTTTTTATCATTAATATAATATAGGAGGGGTAATTTAGTAATTCAACATTGAATAAATTGTCTCACTAAACCCCTAGTTGCTCTATTATATATATAATAGATAATAGATGATTTGTTTGATTATGATCTGCCCGTTTGCTTTTATAGTTATGTGATTACTTTGTTTCGGTCCAAAACAGTAAGCATGTTTTTAGTCCCGGTCCTTATTACATTGATTTTATATACTTGTTTAGTTACTTTGCATGTATAAAGTACGTGTGAATTAAATGATTAATTAATTTGTGTTCTGTGAATTAAATTTTAGGATTTCATGGTGTATTAATTTGTGATTTTCAGTCGACTTCGAGATAAGTATTTTTTGACTTACTTTTATTTTCGGAAAAGATATTTTGACTCCATAATTTTCAGTTTTCGTATAAGATATAAGAAATATTGTTTCGAAATGTATAAGATATAAAATACGAGAATCTTCGAATTCCTCAGTCTCTAGGTTTCGAACCCGTCGTAATTTACGATATAGTTCCAGAACTAGCCTTAGATACCATTAGTAGGCGCACAACTGTGCAACTTTAGATACCTATTAAGAGGACGTAATTATTGAACTTTAGATGCCGGTCACTGGCAAAGTGTGTCGTATAAGAATAAGAATAAGATCCCGGCTACTGGGAAAGTGTGGCCGTAGAGCAAGACTGTGGTATTTATAAGAATTTCGTTTCTGTTTTTAATTCTGTTTCTGTTCTAGTTTTTAAAATATAAACTTTGGGTTGAATTCGTTTTCGCAAAGCTTTTCAAAATTATTATTGTTTTGAGAAAATTGGTTTTATTAAAACGCCCACTGATTTTTGTAAGAATATATGTAAGTCATTCTGTTACTTGCTGAGCCGTCTAGTTCACTCTTTTCTAATATTTCAGGTTCATACGTTCTGGAAGCATTTTGAGAATAAGGCTGTGAACTTGTGAATTTCGTGCTACGTGATTTGATGTAATTTATTGATATGATTTATCGTGCTATATAGAGGCAATTGTTTAGGTTTAGGTGAGGAGAAATAAATGAGGGGGAAGAAATGTTAGGATGGTTTCGTAACGGCAGTAAGTTAAAGTAAGTTAAGTACAGTAATTAAGTTTCAATTTTAATCTTGCTTAAATCATGGCATCAGTAATATTTTATGGGAGATCATTAATTTAATTAGTATGTCTAAGAATTAGTAAAGTTTGAATTTTTTATTGAAGGGGATGTTGGACCAGCTAAAACTGCTCGAATAAATGCAAGAAAAGCAAAAGAAGATGTTGCCGATAAACAATATCATTTTGCATTATCTCTGATGACGACGAGGAGACTGAAAAGATGCTTGTTAAACTGCTAACTACTTAAAGAAGCTGCGAGAGTGCGAGTGTTCGCCTCTTTCTATTGTTAAGTTGAATTATGAGGAGGATCAGACAACCTTAATTCCACCAAGTCGTGCAATTAGAAGAAATCCATCATTTTTAGTGGCGCTTTTATCAGTATTTATGTGTTAGAAATCCAAGGTTCATCCGAATCTTGTATGACATTACTTTCAAGCAACACAAACACAATAAAGAAAGTTAGAAACAATTTGTAAATCTGCTGGTATTTCGTGGAGTTAAAGGAATACACAAAATTATATAGTGGTAAGAGGAAACTAAATATATATATTGCTTACATGTAGTGTTTGGCGAAACATTTTATAAGTCTGTTGCTTTTATATATAAGGTCGGCTCAAGTACTGATGAGGCTTAGTTGCATGGAATTACCATTAAGAAAAGTGGGGTTAGATTTTATGTTGGACAATGATTTTCAAATGTGGAGTTCAAGAAAAAAAAATGGTAAATACTTTGAAGAGATATGCAATTGGAAGAAATCCACCATTTCCAGTGGCGCTTTTATCAATATTCATGTGTTAGAAATCCAAGGTCCATCCGAATCTTGGATGACATATCACTTTCGAATGGTGTTTCGTAGGGGTAGAGTAATTATATTTTAAAATTGGTACATATTATATAATAATAAAATTATACTATATAAACAAATTTAACTATATTATTATATAATATTTTATTTTATATTAAAACTATGTGAAAAATATTATTTTCTAAATTATAAAATTAATTTTCAGATTTAAATTACATCTTCAAATTAATAAGTTCAAACTTCAAATTTCAACTAAAACCAAGCCTAACAATAAAACTACTTCTTCAATAACTCTCAAACATAGTCATTCAACTTGGCTGGCGCTTTTCTTTCCCTCCTGAGCCGCATCACGGGCTCTGCCTCTGGGGTTTCTCTCCCTCAGCCTCCTCTCCCTCGGCCTCTTCTCCCTCTGCCTCCTCTCACTCTACTTCCCTCGGCCTCCTCTCCCTTGCCTTCCTCTCGCCCGTCCTCCTTGGTCTCTGGAGTCAGCTTTAAAGCTGAAATACCCGCACTTACGGCCTCATACGCCTCCTCAGAGAGGGCCCAAACGAATGGGAGAATGCGGTGGAGTAATCAGCGAGGTAGAAGTGGAGTGTGGACTGAGCCCTTGCTACTCTTGCTTTGATGGTTCACCATCAACATCACCATTGTTCGTCATTGTAGCAGAAGCTATCTCAATTACAGAGGGATTAACATAGGCTATGATAGAAGGATTTGTACCTGCTAGCCCTAGCTCTTGATCTGGCTCTTTCTCGCCTTCCTCTCCATTGGGTTCCTCCTCGACCTCTGGAAAACGATGTAAAAAAATTACATATAGAAGCACAAAAACGTGCATATAAACATAACAATGCAAAAACAATGTTAAGTAGCTTTGTGATTTGAAAAATAGAAGGAGAGTTGCACTTACTCATCTCACACTCAAATATCATTAAACTAGTTGGCATACGAGAAGGAAATAGATATTTATTAAGATTGGTAAAATAATTCGGCATACGCAAAATGATATCGAAAATTAGTCCCTTCACATATAGCATGTCTTCGTTTATAGTACCTCGGCGTTGTCCTCCCTCTAGTGTAACTATTTCGTACTCTGGTGTTATATCCTCATACTAGCGGATAACCCGTGCAAAGCACGAGCCGAGAATAAAATTTTAATTGAAACCGAAATGAAATTAAAGAAATTAAATCAAATAAATAAATCCTTAAATTATGTAGTTATAGAGAATCAAATACGTGGTGAAACCAAAGAAATTAATTCAAACAAATAAGTTTTGTTTAATCATGTAGTTGTAGAAAATCAAACCCGAATTTTGTGCTAATCAAACTTGCACTTTGATATTTTTACGCGTCATTTATACATTATTTTGCTTATTAATAAAGAGTATAGATTCCCAAGTACGTTGAAACAAAAAATTAAGGGATAATTAAAAGCTTGTCGAATCATATGAAAAAAATTACGTGCCACAGCTTTTAGTACAGCTCTCACCATGGCCAATCCTTTCTTGGTAGGACAAACAAATTTAAAGGGTGCATTGTTTTCTATCTTAAGTTATTGTACATGTCATAAGCTGGATTTATTCAAAATACTGAGGTATTACATGTTATATTAAATTTTTTGAGGAAGATTTTCTAAATCTGTATGATTTTCAAATAATTTAATAGTACTTTTAAGATTATGAATTTTAAGTTATAAATTTGAGTACAATCAAATATGTGGTTAATTGGAAGTCTTACGCATTTAAAAAATCTTCCTCGAAATTTTTGGTATTGTTTAATACCTCGAAATATTGAAAAAATCCAGCTTATAACTGTAAAATAACTTAAGATGGAAAAATCTTCATCTTTAAATTTGTTTACTAACTTACATGATTTCCCAGAAATTAAAATGTATTACCATATATTAAATATATGCTATGATCATCAAGAGTGGTGCTAGGAAATCACAAAATGTTCCCATAAAATTTACCAGAATGACGTGGTAGTGCTTACATGACAAAATGAAGAAATTTAATTGGTGTAAATATTGTGTATGCCAATTGATGTAAATATTGTGTATGTAGGGGGCCCTATTTTATTTATTATATGTACAACCAATCACAAGAAGACATGTGTATTATGGTAATTTTTATGGGAACTTTTTTATGGTTGCCTGACATTTCTCATGAAATAAATGTCTACAAAAGTAAATTATTAAATTCAACTAATTCAGAAAAAATTTGTGTCTATACAGTAACACAAGGCTACAACAAAATTCACTAGCTCACAAGCCGAATCCATTACTCAAAGTTCTCAGGTTGTTGCTAAAACAACTATTGACAGTTCACCTATATATATATATTTTAAATTTGGTTTCTATTTCATCACTAGCCTATATATAGCGAAGCACAATGCAGTCTACTTCTTGTTACCACGAATCAGCTGGATAATATTGTTGGCATGACTCAGTGACTCAGACTATATTCCTCTCTGATATTCCTAATTAACTCTTTACTTTCTCAAATCATCAGCATGTGTGCTACTTTACGCGTGAAGGAACTGCGGCTATAAAGGACTATTAACTATTAAACACTGCTTTCTAATTAGTTAAAAAAACACTGCTTTCATGAAAATTTTATATATGGGTATGTAATCTATTGTATACATTTAATACGTAAAAATAACAACAATCTTTAAAGTTCTAAAGAGTAGTCCTAGTATGGAGGATGTATTTCAAGGCAATATTATGGTTATATATATGGAGAATTTTACAAGAAAATTAACAATGGTTGAAGAATCTTTTTGTTTTGCTATCTAGATTTAACCTGAGTCTTTAATAATCTTTATATTGTCAAGATTTTATCACACGTGTGCACACACACATCAGAACTCGAAAGACCATTAGAAGTAAATACTGCTGTCATTATACTCCAGGATTGTCTTCTTATTTTTTTTCGTTGCAAGTTACAAAGTCAGGCAGTCATTATACTCCAGAATCGACCTTTATTTCTTAGTGCAAGTTAGAGTCATGTAATCAGGCTTTAAGTTATTGAATTTTGTCAATTTATACTTGCAGTCATCTTTTCTGGGGCGGGTATCTAGTCATTCTCTTCCATCCAAGCAAAGAAGCAGCAAAACTTGATCCTTTACTTTTGGATGAGATGACAGTAATAGTCGGAGTTCCATCTCGATGTCAGAAGATTCTTCCGATGCAGTTAGATATTTCAGTACTTAGTATATTATAGTGTTGCTTTCTGTATTTCCTGATTATGCTAGTTCATTGTCTTTGTAAATGCCACATGTTTTCGCAGGAGGACAAGGCAACCTTAATTCCACCAGCTGAGGATGAGAATTCCAGAGAGATTTTTGGTCTTATAAAGAAGCCGAATAATGCACCAATAGCCAAAAAGAAGCAGAAAGTGCCATGTAAGAATTTTTGATGTTCTCTAAAGTCATGCTTGTTCTGTAGTTATGGTTTTCATCATAATGTAACATTTTCATATTTTACAGCATTCTTTGAGACCCTAATAACTGGAGGAAGTAGCATCAGTAGCTCCTCAAAGGTGAGCTACAGGATGGTAGCTAAGAATTTTATGTTTTGCTATCTGGATTTAACCCGAGTCTCTAATAATCTTTATATTGTAAAGATATTATCACACATCACACACACATTCAGTACTCGAAGGACCATTTGAAGTAAATGCTGCTGTCATTTTGGTACAGTAACTAGACTAAATTGCTAGCCAAGTATAAGCTATATCACTACTTCTTTCCCTCAACGTAAACTCTTGAGATGTTCTGTACTATTAGTGACTATATCACACAGAACACTCTTTTCAAATCATCAAAATATAAAATAATAGAAATCCTAAGCTACACAATAATGAACTTCTTTGGGTCTGATAATTTTTTTTTTTCAATCCCAAGATAACATGTTCCACAATGCCATTACACTCCAGGATTGACTTCTTATTTTTTGCGTTGCAAGTTACAGAGTCCTGCAGTCATTAGACTCCAGAATCGACCTTTATTTATTTGTGTTGCAAGTTAGAGTCATGTAATCAGGATTTAAGTTACTGAATTTTGTCAATTTCTACTTGCAGTCATCTTTTCTCGGGCGATATTTTATAAGTACTAAGTATATTCTAGTGTTGCTTTCTGTATTTCCTGGTTATGCTAGTTCATTGTCTTCGTAAATGCCACATGTTTACGGATATGTTGGTTACAGTCTCCTGCTATCACCCTCATAATATGCAGTGAAATTTATTACAAATTTTTTGTTGCATGCACAATCTGGCCGGGCTCTTACCAGTATTTTGTTTAAATGTAGGTTGCAAAAGAAATTCGACCAACACAAAAGACTACAACAAAGTTCACTAGCTCACAAGCCAAATCATTTACTCAAAGTTCTCAGATTGTTGCTGAAATAACTTCTGGCACTTCACTAATTGAGATACTGAGGCGATCGTCAATGCAGTCTACTACCTGTAACCAGGATAATATGGTTGGCAAGACCCAGACTATAATTTCTGCATTCAAAATCCCCAAAAAGCCAGTAAAACTGGAAGAACCAGATATTAACCAGGATAATCTGTAATTTTCTCTTTAAGAAGCAGTTTACTTGTGTTTAGATAAATTAAATGGTCTACATGAGATGGAGAACTGTAAAATAATTAGTTTTATACCAATATTGTTAATTTGTATGCTCTTTTACTTGGTGTTTCTATGTATTCATGAATTCATTATTCATATCAACTACTTTAGAATTCTAGCTCAGTACTGTACCAAATTATTTTAACCAGGTGTTCTGTAACAATGACATTGCTGGTAACATATATATCAAGTCAGAGCACTGGGAAATATTTACAATTGTAACATGTCTTTTAGGTGCCCAACTAGTGTGACTAATGATGGTTTTTGTTTTGATCTTATAACTTATAAGCCTCACCATCAATCTTCATCTACCTCCTTTAGATCTTTATTATGTAGCTCTTTTTACCTGCAACAAATCTGAAATATAGAAATTTCGTTATATTTATTCAATGGAGATACAAAAATAAAATCATACTATAGCGTGTTTGTAATTGTACCACATAGATTGTCCTACCATTGGAGTTGCTAAGGATTGAGGATGATACATATGATGTATGAGGTAAGTCTTCAAGTCCAAGGCAAAAAACAAAAAACCTATACCAACATCTGACATGTATTTGATGAGATTTGCAATTTCGGAATCCCAACAAAATATGTCAGAAGATGGAATAAGTCTTTTGATCTCTATCTTGGCTCAAATACTTGACTCAAACATCAAAAATATCAGCCTCAACTAAGAGTGAGGTGAATAGACATTTAGATGTAGGAGATCTAATAAAAATCGAGCTAAATTTGAAGAAAAATGAGAGAGAATGGGCCTGCATGTAGTGTTCAAGATTTATAAGATATTGAGATTTGTAATATTCTAGAATATATGGGTTGAGATTTATTGATAAATATATAGGGACCTTTTTTTTTAGTTTTTAGTCAAGGAGAAATAAATGAGAGGAGAGAAATGTTTGGGAGGGTTTTGTAACGGTGGTAAACTATGGTAAAATAAATTGTGCAGTAATTAAGTTTCAATTTTAATTTAGCTTAAATCATGGCATTAGTGTTATGGTAATTAAATTGTTCAATAATTAAGTTTCAATTTTAATTTAGCTTAAATCATGGCATTAGTGTTAATGTTTTTAAAAGATCATCAGTACAGCTATAATTTTGTGAAGTTTGAAGGGAGAAAACACACATAATTGATATCAATTGTTAGTGTTGGCTGATGTTATGTAATGCGATCGTCGCTTTTAATTTTTTTAATTTTTTTTGTTTTTTAAATACACCATAATAATTGTCTGGATGTACAATAAAAACCTGGACATACTCCTTAGAGATACTTGTTCTGTTCCCTGATCAATTTCCAAAATAAATTGAAACTTTAGGTCGATAGATTGAAACATATTCAACATCCAATGCTACGATTCTATTTTTTTTGACTATGTAAGCTTATGCCTGCCTGCAAATGAGTATCTGTTTTCACATATTTCGAATCGGACAAAATATAAACCCTTACCATAATTCTATTTTAAAAGTAAATTAAATTTACTTTATTGCAAATTGTATTGCAATTATTTTAGAAGCGCGGTTTATTTCATATATTACTAGTTTATTACAAAAATGGTAGAAGAAACACACGTACGTACTTGAACAAAAACAAACATCAAATATTTAGCATCTCTTACAAGAAACAATTATTAATAAGCCTACACAGAAAATGTAGATTTCGTGCAGGCATAAGTTCTTCTCATCAGACCACAGTCTCTTCTATTTACTTTAACTTCCTACTCTTCATCTTCTTACCTGCATGTTATCAAGATACACATATTATCAGTTAAATTTGCGTAAATAAAAGTGAGAGCACAAATATAAATTGTCGCTCGAATTTAGCCGTGTTTTCTTGTAGTGTATTTATACGTACCACGGGTAAGTTTGGTGCAGGAAGAAGATGTCGAGCAAGTCTCCATGCAATGATTTAACATGCATACCCGTGGGCAAAACGAGATTTCAACACTTTCGATTAAGTAGTTCAGATGTTGGTATAGATTAAGATCAGGAGTAGTACTGTTTTGGGCCGAAAAAATGTATATCAAAAATATGATTTTCAAAATCACCAACAAAATTACTTTCTTCATTGCTTAACAAGTTGTTTGCTTATTTGTTTGTGTAGAGTGAATTGAGTTTCAAACAACTTTATATATACATTTTATTTTAATTTGAAATGATTTCTTAGTACTTTCCCACATTTATGTCAAATATTGTGTTGTGATTTGTAACTGACTTTTTCATTCATATACACCAAAATCATGTAAACTAGTAAGCATGCTTTAATGTTAAAGATTTTTTATTGAAACTTAAAGTAGAAGATAACAGTTTCTTTCCTTTTTATTATAGTTTATCAGGCACATAAAATTAAAATATATGCATGTTTAAGTCTCGCCGGTCGCCATCAAACTTCATCCTCGCTAGCTCTTTTTGACGAGAAAAGGCAAATAAAAGTTGCTAAGGTGACAGATTGAAGCAGATACATCTCATATATAAGATAAGTTTTCAAGTCCAAAAAAGAATCAACAGACTTACACCAACCTCTGACATATATTTGACGAGAAATGTATTTTCCTAATGACACTTTTGATTCTCAAAATAAGTCAGAAAATGGAGCGAGTCTTTTGATTTCATTTTTGGCTAAAAGGTTATTTCAGACATCAAAAATATCAACTTCAATTGAGTAACTAAGGGTATTGTGACAGTTGTGAAAGTGAATAGCATGTGTATATTTAGGAGATCTAGTGAAAAATTAAGCTAGATTTCAAGAAAGACGTAGAGAAAGGATACATAGTGAGTATGTATAGTTTAAGATTTAGAGAATTTTAGAATATCAGGGTTGTGATCCATTGAACGTTATATATAGAAGGAATTGTTTAGTTTTAGGTGATGAAAAACAAATGAGAGGGGAGAAATGTTAGGATGGTTTCGTAACGGCAGTAAGTTAATGTAAGTTAAGTAGAGTAATTAAGTTTCAATTTTAAGTAATATTTTATGAGAGATCATTAGTATGTCTAAAAATTATTAGTAAAGTTTGAATTTTTTTATTGAAGAGGATGTTGGACCAGCTAAAACTGCTCGAATAAATGCAAGAAAAGCAAAACAAGATGTTGCCGATAAACAATATCCTTTTGTATTGTCTCTGATGACGAGGAGGAGACCGAAAAGATGCTTGTTAAACTGCTGACTGCTAAAAGAAGCTGCGAGAGTGCTAGTGTTCACCTCTTCCAACTGTTAAGTTGAATTCCGAGGAGGATCAGGCAACCTTAATTCCATCAAGCGGTGCAATTAGAAGAAATCCACCATTTTTAGTGGCCCTTTTATCAGTATTTATGTGTTAGAAATCCAAGGTTCATCCGAATCTTGTATGACATCCATCTATTATATATATAATAGAACAACTAAAATTACCAAATTACCACTACTCATTATATTAATGATAAAAAAATTGTTTCTAATTTGAGTCAAACTCTTGACCTCTAAATTAGAAAGGACACTTCTAACCACTACGTTAGACATCAAGTTTGGCTATATCATAAAACTCTTTATTAATAATAGCCTATAACCCCTGTATCTTGATTTATATGATTTTAAAAAGTAATCAAATATAATAATATATGTATGATGTTATTCTAAGTTTTTTTTGTATTTTGATTTTAAAAATTATTAATATGTTGTCGATGAAATAATATCTTGAACTTTTGAATGCAGCTTAGAAAAATAGATGATATAAATATTTAATAATAATATGTTGTTGACGGATTCGAACCTTAAACCCGTGCGAGCATTTTAGATATATAAAAAAGAATATTATTTTAATATTACATCCAACGGTTCTCATTTACCTATATTTACATCTAACGGTTATTATTTAGAGAACCAAACCAAATGACCATATTAGGGAAAAACTCATGCAAATTAGATTTACAAAATGTTATAAATTGAAATTAGTCCATTGAAAAAAGAATTATATTAATATTTTTATATTGTAAATCATGTTTATTTGCATTAAGTATATATTTGCACGGATTATATATACTATTAGATTACAAATTCTATATACAATCAACATATATTAAATTACTAAATTACCCTTTCAATATTATGTTGATGAAATCAAATTACTAAATTACCCCACCAATTGTATATTGATGATAAAAAACTATTTTCATAAGTGCCTTAAAATCATATATTTGACTATATTAGAGAAAAACTCATGCACAATAGATATACAAAATGTTATAAATTGAAATTAGTCCATAGAAAAAGAATTATATTAATATTTTTATATTGTAAATCATGTTTATTTGCAATACGTATATATTTTCTCAGATTATATAGACTATTAGATTACAAATTCTATATACTATCAATATATATTAAATTACCCTTTCAATATTATATTGATGAAATCAAATTACTAAATTACCCCACCAATTGTATATTGATGATAAAAAATTGTTTTTAATGTGAACTAAACCATGACCGGTGATAGTGTGACAAATGTTGACATCTATAGTCACTACCACTTATTATTTTCTTTTTTAATATTTATTTTAAAATTTAAAATATCGACATATTTACACCTTTCCAATTATATCCTTATATGTAATAAGCATAAAATGAATTTTATTGATGATATCAAATTACTAAATTACCCCATCAATTGTATATTGATGATAAATTTTTTTTCTTAATCGGTGATAGTGTGATAAATGTTGACATCTATAGTCACTATCACTTATTATTTTCTTTTTTAATATTTATTTGAAAATTTAAAACTATCGACATATTTACACATTTCCAATTATATCCTTATATGTAATAAGCGTAAAACGAATTTTATTCATTATTTAACTTTTATTACTGCTTCATTATAAGATATTAACAACTTATAATTATATACGCATTTTTGATATTTTAGTTACTAATATAAATTAAAACTGTAGTTTTATTATGATACTATATATCATAAATCTCGTCTTCAATAAATGAATTTTATACGTTGATCATTTTCAGAAAAATACACTATTAGTATATAAAGTGTTGAACCCGAAAAATGCAAAAGAGTTTTCTCTTTGTATACTAATAAAAAAGTTTGTGTTAATTTTTTTTTTATAAGAAAGTTAAAGTTGTCGTCCTACGACAAAATCAAACATAAACTAATATCGGTTTATATTTTTTGAATATCTATGATAAAATATTTAAACGTATTAAATGTTAAATTATTTTTGCCAAGTGGCAATTGTAAGGTGAAACGAGTAACTTATCACAAATCAGTTTAGCGGCTTATTGAGAGGTATAAGTAATAGTTTTCTAAAATAAAATATATCCACAACTAACAAAATCTAAACTAGATCTAAAAAATAATTCTACAATCGTAACATGTTTTGAAGTCCGTCTTCATCCATGAAAAGTACGAGTGATCTGCCACAAAGTCCTGGAACAAAACAAAAGTTGAGAAGAAAATGTGAAGAAGACGGGGAGGAAAGAGAAAAGGCGGACGAGGGAGGAATGAAAGAAAAGATAAAGAGACTAAAAGAAGGATATAGAGATAAGAGAGGGATCTCCGGACAGTGGCACCGAAGAAATCATCGGATGAAGGGAAGAGAATGAGGCTAAAGTTTTGGCATAGAAATCGAGTAAGAGACACCGGAGGAGGGGAAGAGAATGAGGCTAAAGTTTTGGCACAGAAACCGAGAGAGAGAAAAAGAGAGAGAGAAAGAGTGGGGAGGGGGAGAGTGAGAGGGGGAGATGAGAGCAGAGAGATATTTCGGGGGGATGCAATAATTTTTCAATGAACTAGGGAGTTCAATGAGTCAATTTATTTAATGCGAAATGACAATCATACTTTCAAATTACAAAATTAAATTTTAATCTATATTATAATTATCTCATATAAATATCTGTATTATTAGTTCCTCTTAATATCTCTACCCATTTGATGACTAATCTTCATTAAAATATACTAATTATTTTGTAATTAATATATATATATATATATATATATATATATATATATATATATATATATATATATATATATATATATATATATATAGGCAATTGATCAAATGAGACCCTCTCTTATAATGAGAAATGAGACTTAATCACAGCCGTCTAATTTTTTATAATATCTTTTAATCTGGTCCGTTCATCATTTTAACTGATATAACAGACAAAGACACATTAATATATGTATTTTTGTCTCTCTCATCTCTCTCTCATCGCATCTCTCTCTCATCGCATCTCTCTCACCGCATCTCGCATCTCTCGCATCTTGCTCGTTCTTCATCACATCTCTTATTTCGTTCTTCATCACATCTCAATCGCATCTCTTCATCTCAGTTTGTGCACTTTTGAAACTGTGTTTGTCAATTGAAACGAAATTGTTGGTGAAAGCTTGTTTTACAACTATATTCAACATGATTACAGAGGATTTGTTGCGAATTAGCTCTAATCAAGGTATCTTAAGTGATTTTTGATATTTTAGGTGTGTTACTTTGATTTTTAAAAGTGATTTTTGATGTTTATGTGTGTATTAGGTGCAATCTAGGTATTTATTTTTAAAAATTTTATAATTAAAATTGATATGTAACATGTTTATAGAGGATTTGTAGCGAATTGGCTCTAATCAAGTTATATTTGTTCAGCTTTTACTGTTGAAACAAAAAATACTTACGTTTTTTAAGTGAATCAGTATGTTAATTTGTTTTTGTCAAAAATATCAAGTTGTTGCTATTTTTGGATTTATTTTTGGTGATTTTGTCAGTATTCAAGTGAATTGAATACGTTTTCTGCAATTTTACAAATTGTAAATTATACGAGTACAATAAGATGTTGTTGCAGAACTACCTTTTGCTGTAGAATTTGCTTGAGTTGCTAATTTGCTTGAGATGATTGCAATTGAATTAAAATGCAGCTCCACAATGGAAAAATTCGAGTGATGAAAGAAAATTGAGAAAAAAAGTAAAGTCGGGATGGAGCAAGGAGCAAACCCTGAAAGATGAAGTAAGTTTAGAAATGATTTCCCAGTTCAACATAGTGGATGACGCTTTTGTGGAGGATTTGCCACAAGCCGCAGAAAAGGGGTAAAAAACTACAAGTTATATTGAAGGACCCTAAAGCGAACAAAGTGAATTCTAGTGGAGCAAGAAATATGAATGTGATCAAATTTGTCTAAATTATTTTGTAAATAGGTAGACCTAATTCGTTTATAATATTTGTGTTCTAAAACATATGTATTAAACTGCCATAAATTTTGGGTTAAATCTTTCGATTTCCGAGTATAAATAAATTTCATGTTTGTGTTTAATAAACACTTGTAAAAGTGTTTATTGCATTTTTTAAATGGATGATTGGATATGGTATTAAATTAAAGTGCAATACATTTAGCATCTATTTTGTGGATCGTAGATATGATGGAATGAGAATTGGAGGTCATTTCGAAAAATGTTGTACACAATAGGTGATCCGAATAGAAGTTCTGCTGCAGAACTTAGAAATATATTCTGCTGCAGAACGTACAAAATAGTAAAAAATATTTATATTATGAAACTAACATAATACATTTTATTAGTTTGCTTCAGTATTTAGAATAGACCATTAATAAAATGAAAAGAAAACAAATTAGAAATGCAAGAATAATTTCATTTAAAAATCGAATATGGTTACAAGTTTGTCTTTAAAATGCGTAATATTACTAAAATGGTGAATTGGTCTAAGGAAGATTGATCTAATTATATAAAAGTTGTCAGAAAATTTTTATTTATATAAATGTACATGGGTAGAATTCTACAATATACAGCAGAGTTACAACTGAACACACTGAATTCTACAGCTGAACCTTGGGTTCTGCATTGTGTTTTGTACTAGAATACACAAGATTCTACAACAGTACACATTGAATCCTACTACTGAACCCTAGTATCTGCATTGTGTTACACAAAACTTTTTATATTTTTCTTATAAAATGTGGAGTAAAGTACCGTGTTTTGCAATAGAACACACAAGATTCTACAATAGAACATTATGTTCCGTTTTGAGATGGAACACATTAACCATTGAAAATTATGAACACATGATCAAGAGAGTGTTTAAGAGAAAACATAGAAAAAATCATTCAACTAAGAGAGTGCTTAAATATGCAAAGAGAGCAGAAGTGTGTTATACGATTTGCATAAATATATATGAATATGCATGTAAGTATATGTTTACAAAAAAAGAAAAGGTTGAGAAGGTAAACAAAGTGTTGGGGAAGAGATAAATGATATAATCAAGGTGATACATACAACTACTAGTTGTAAAACTAAGTACATTTTACTGATTCATTTTGATTGATTTTGATTGATCTTCAATTCAGTCAAACATATTGAATTACTTACATGCCCTTAATATTGATTTGTATAAATTTAATATTAGTTGTAATAAAATTTCTCTTGATTGCCTAAAATAATCTGAGTCATTAAATCTAAATGAATCTGACGGTGCATAATAGTTCTAAGGTTCTATTTTAAGAGTGGATTCTCTCTCGAGCCGGACCCATGAATATATTATATGATATTCATAGAATAATAGTTAAGAGTGGAATTTGACTCTTAAAATTGAAGAGAGAGATGAAGCTCTTAGTAATTTTAAGAGCTACTAAGAGTCTCTTGGAATAACATTTTTCTTCTCTCCTTTATTTTTGAGTTAAGAGTCAAAATGAAGAGGCTCTCGGAGATGCTCTAATGTGTCTTTCCCACAATTATTTATCTAGAGATTTTGTTTTAATTGGAGAAAGTTTATCATCTAACTGAAGGATATGTGACGTATCCCCGAAAGCTTAAACAATAAGATTTTAATGTCCGACAATATAAATCCTATAACTAAACTCCAAGCACATAGAGAAAGGACAACATTAAAACCTTAAAAAATATAGTTCTTTAAATTATAACTGACAGGATTAAAACTAGGTCCCGATGACAATACTGACAGCCCTACAGGTACTAGTAGACATTTTTACTAATTCAGCGTCTTTGAATATTTAAGAGTTCCAACGTCATGTACTGATAAAAAAATTCAGCGTCTTTTAAAATGTATATAAGATGTGCTCAAATGTGGTGACTCAAATGCTCTTCTCTGTGTTTTTGTGTTATTTCAGTTGTAGGTCATGGGTGATAGTTCCGATGAGGAGGACGATGTGACGAACATTTCCGACGATGAAGGCGATGTTGAGGCTGATTGTGAAGGTAACACTTGTGCAATGGAAGGTGCATGTGCAATGGAAGATGCAGAAGGAGATTTGGAAGGTGGAGATGGTGAATCTGAAGGTGAAGGCTCGGATAGTGAGGAAAGATTAAACCTTAAAACTCTTAATTTTAGTTGGATGTATAATGAAGTTGTTGGAAACTTGTTGGATGTTTTAATCTAATTGCAAGTAATTTTATTTACTAGTCATTGTATTTATAATGTATTGTTTGGTTTGGATGTTATGATTGATTTTGATGAATGTGGATTGTGGATTGTACAATTGTTTGTACAGGAAAGGACCAAAACAAAAAGAATTTTTCAAAAAGAAAAGCTACCATTTCCTACCAAATTTGCACATTTTCTACCAAGCTTACCATTCGAAACCCAGAATGGTAGGAAATGCTTGGTAGGAAATGCTAGTTTACATGGCTTCTGATATAAAACCAACCAGTTGACATATTAGACATTGGTTGAAGTCAAATATGACGTGGAAAAAATGACGTGGACTGGTCCCACTTAACACGTGGATGACATGTCATCATTGGGGGACCACTTTAAGCTGACGTGGCTCTTGACGTGTCAAGTGACGTGTCTAGGCCCCACATGCCAAGTGGCTGCCACACGGGCAACCACTTGGCATGTGGGGCCTTTTAGAAACAACCTAGCAATTCCTACCATTAAGCATTTCCGACTTGAGCAATTCCAACCAACGAGTTTGGTTGGAATTGATTCCATTTCCGACCAAAATGTGGTCATTTCCAACCAATTGAATGGTAGGAAATGACCGTTTTTTCTTGTAGTGAGGGCATTATCTCCACTTCTACCGCATATTTTCATTAACCTTTTATTGCCTAGCTACTGTACAAAAATCTGTTTCTACTATATTAATTACTACATTCAATTAATTATGTTTGTGTTGTAATGGAAAGTGGCAGATGAAGAATGGTTCTTGGATTTAAACAAGGTGGCAACTCGCCCTAGGTTGCTGTATGATTTTTGCTTACTTTTTATTTGATTTCTTTATTAAATTTGAGTTATGTTCACTTCAGTCCTTGTATTTTAATTTTTTATATGGTTAATTAATTTTGAAATTTACAAAATTTTCTTTGATCTTTAGTTTTATTTTAAGACAATTTAACTCTTTTGGTTTGTTCTTCTGCCAATGGTGGTAGTATTCATATAACCTTTGTGTTATGGACATCAATGTTGCTCATCAGTGTGTACATTCTAAACAGCAGGACAGTCATCCCTGTTCATGCAAATAAAATCAAGAAGAATACAGGGGAGATTAGTTAGCGTCTTTGGTCATATTATTCTATTTTGTTTTTTTTTTTAAATTTTAAAATTTCAAATATTAACAATTGGATATTCGTTTTGACATATTAAAAATATTAAAAGATATTTAAATTTATAAAGAAGAAAAAGTTGAATTTAGAAGAAAAATCTATAATTAATTTTTTTTAACCTATTCAAAATAGAAAGACATTCGAATTTATTAAATTTATATTCTTTACATTTGCATTGATATGAATATTTAATAATATTGATTTTGTTCAACTCCGTTGATTTTGATTTGTTAATATGTACAATATTTCTCATAATCAGATTGATCATTAACTTGGTGGCTATTCACTACAACAAATCTCAACAATTATGACGGAAAACTTATGACGGAATGTTGGGTACGTCTTACTTACGACGGAAATGAACATTTCATCGCAAATACTTATGACGGAAAAAACATTTCGTCGCATGTTTATTATTTTATTAATAAAAATTGGAACCAACCAAATAAAAAAAAGGAAAAATAGTAGTTCGAATTGATAAACTTTGCAATTCGTCTTTGCAAGGTTTGGTTAAAATCATCTTTATTTATTTTGGTAATTTATTAAAATTTAAGAATCTTTAGTATTGATAAAAAAATATTTGTTAATATATTTAAAGTAGAGTAAGTGTTCGAATCAATTTATAAATAAAAGAGTTCGAATATTTAGGGAAGATATATGACTAATTTTTTTTATTAAAAATAGAATAGGTAATCGAATTTATAAAGAACAGTAGAATTCGAATTTTATAGGTAATATGTATAATTAAAAGTTATATTTGAAGTAAAATAGGTGTTCGAATTTATAAAGGGTAATATTTCGAATTTATAAGTCAGATATATAATTGAAAGTTATATTAGAAATAGAATAAGTATTCGAATTTATAGGGAGAAGAATTCGAATTTATAGGTAATACATACAATTGAAAGTTATATTTGAAGTGTAAATTTATAAAAGAGAATAGTTCAAATTTATAGGTTACTATTGAAAATATAATATTTTTTCGAATTTTTGAAGTAAAAGAGTTTGAATATATAACAAATACATATAATTAAAAGTTTTATTGAAAGTAAAATATGTGTTTGTAAGGCATAGTTGAAAGTTCTATTAAAAGTAAAATAGGAGCCTGAATTTATTTAAGTATTTTTTCAACGAGAGTGCGGCTCATTAGAAAAGAGTACGTTAACATGAAAATTCATATATAAGACAAGTATTTAATATGTTAAAATTGGATTTTCAATCTTAACGAAGAAAGCGTGTTTAACTGGAGAATTTCTTATTAGGGAGGAATAAGTAAATGTTGTAACTTTAAAAAATATCTTTTAACATATTAGAAGTTGAAAATGTGTTCGAATATAGAGGAGAAAGAATTCAAATTTACATGGAAGACACATAAATATAAGTTATATTAGAAGTTTGATATATGTTCAAAATTTATTAAGGTGAATAGTTCAAATTTTTAGGTTAGACATATAATTAAAAGTTCTATCGAAAGTAAAATAGGTTTTCGAACTTATGGAGTAGAAAAATTCGAATTTAAAAGAAATATATATAATTAAAAGTTTATTGAAAGTAGAATAGGTATTTTTAATACATAATTAAAAGGTTTATTGAAAGTAAAATATGAGTGAGAATTTATATATTTGTTTTTTCAACGAGAGAGCGGCTCATTAGAAAGAAGTATGTGAACATGAAAATTAATATATAAGACAAGTATTCAACATATGAAATTTGAAAATTTGATCTTAACATGAAAAACGTGTTTAACGGGATGACGAATTATTAGGAAGGAATGAATATATTATTATTGTAATTTTTTTGGTAGAGTTTTTAAAAAGAATTATAAGGCCGCCGCGAAGCGCGACTTTATCAACTAGTTTATATAAAAGTAAAGAAGTGATTCTATATATTTAATAAAATTTAGTAATTTTTATCATTTCAAGAAGTACAACATAAACCGAAATAATATAGGATATTTATCAAAAATACCACTTTTTTAAAGTTTTTTTGCAATTTTACCATCTTCTCAAAATATTTAAAAAATACCTTCTTTTTAAAAATAATTTGCGAAAATACCATCTTTTAAATTTTTTTTTGCAAAAATACGTTCTACAACTAAATACAACCTACGTAGGTTGCATCCGGTTGCATGTGTTATTGCAACTAGATGCAACTGGATGCAACATTCCAAATACAACCTACGTAGTTTGCATCAAGTTGTATATGTGGTTGAAACTAGATACAACCAGATGCAACTTTTTAAAAAATAATTGAAAAAACAGCTAAGAATTCAAAAAAAATTATTAATAAAAGGGGTAAACTTGTGGTCTTGGTTTACCCTGGGGTTCAATACAGTTAAACCTCGATAAAATAATACCGATAAAGTAATAATCTCGCTAAAATAATATATTTCTCCCGTACCGACTTGGGCCAGTAGGATAAAGTAATATATTCGCTAAAATCATAAGATAATAATTTTTGGAAAAATCCTTAAGGGCCCAATGAAAATATAAAGTAATATTTACTGAATATATATATATATATATGAATTTATATTCATATATTCTAGTTTCCACCAAATTCAAAATAAATTGTGTTCATAATTTTTGTGGAGTATATACAAATTATATCTCATTATACACATTATTCGTAATATAGAAAATAATCGTTTGTACGATATATCTTGATACTTCCTTACCTAACATTAGATGACGAATCGTGATATTAACTCTTATCAATTTCTAATCAATCATTAATTTTGATTAATTTTTACTTTATTAGTGATTTTATAAGAATTATTCTGAATGTGATGGATTTAAAATATGTTTATATTTTACCCTTTTTTGATTATAATTTGTTTATATAGTATAAATTTATTATTGCAATACAAATATACTTGAATTCACACTAAAAATCTCTACTACCTTTAAAATTTACAAAAAATATGCACATAATTTTCTTTAAAATAATAAAATATTACTATATCGATAAAGTAATATTTTATTATTATATCGATAAAATAATAAATTCGATAAAGTAATATTTTTCTCTGGTCCCAAGTGTATTACTTTAAAGAGGTTTAACTGTAGTTAACTTTTGGGGTTCAATGTTTCTATTTTGGATTTTAGAAATATTAAGAATGACGAATAATTCGTATACGGACTTAGGGTTTAGGGTTTAGGGTTGTTTACAACCCTAAACCCTAGACTCTAAACCCTAACCTACCCTGATTTTAGGGTTGGTTACAACCCTAAAATCAGGACGCCGGAAAAACACCATTATTAACAAGTTGCATCTGTGGTTGATTTTGGTTGCAGTTTACAGAAGGTATTTTTGCAAATAAGATGGTATTTTCGCAAAATATTTTTTTTTGAAAAGGTATTTTTGCAAAAATATTTCTGGAATGGGATATTTATGAAAAAAGCCCAATAATATATACATATGAAAAAACATATTGTTAACTTAATTTATTATTAAAAAATTGTAATATAAAAATTAAATTTATATTTTTATGAAAATACACAAAGATATTAATAAATAAATGAAATTATAAAAATACTTAAATAAAATAACTTATTAAACGTCCCGGCATTGTACGGATATAAAGCTAGTGAAATTAAGCTTGTTTAAAGAAGAACACATGTTATTACTTTATAGAAGGTGCAAATTAAATATGATAGTGATGAATGATGATGCTCTCAGCCGTTTGCTATCCTTTTTCTTTGAGTATTTATAATTGTTAATATTTTCTCATCTTTTGGTTACTCTTAATATGTAAATTTAGTTGTACATAAATGTGTGTATTTTAACTTCTTTAATCTGAATGGCCTTTCAAAGGAAGTACCGTGCTATGAAGCAAGCTACGTCTGAGCTTAACAAAAAAAATTGGGAAAAAGACGCAATAAGTAGGTGGAGAATTATTATCAACTGGCCAGAAGAGAGAGATAAAACTCTTAGTGATTTTAAGAGTTATTAAGAGTCTCTTGGAATAATATTTTTTGAGGTAAGAGTGAAAATGAAGAGGCTCTCGATGCTCTAATTGTCTTTCCCACAAATATTTGTCTAGAGATTTTGTTTTAATTGAGGAAATTTTTTGTATGAAGTTTTGGGTAAGTCTTTTTTTAATTTTTTATCAGGGGTATATAAATGTACAAGAATATACTCCACAAAGAGGAATTCCTTTCATTTAAGAAAGTTTATCATGTGACGTATCCCCGAAAGCTTAAACAATAAGATTTTAATGTCCGACAATATAAATCCTATAACTAAACTCCAAGAGAAAGGACAGCATTAAAACCTAAAAAAATATAGTTCTTTAAATAAAAGTAAAAAAATCGTACAATAAAATTTGGATGAAAGGAAAATTAAAATTTAACAACTAATTAGAACGAAGTATAAATCTTACCAAAGAGGACCCCTTTGGTTAAACTCGTCAAATAACCAAATAGTATAAAATCAAGTGAAATAGAATTTTAATCTCCAACATCAATATAATTTAATAAAATTTAAAACAAGGTTAAAAATGAGTAGATCAGGAATCAATAGATTTCCTTATAGAGGATTATGAGTATATTTGAATACTAGAATTATCATTGTGTATTTTATGTAGGATTTTGAGTAAAACAAACCGAAGATGAACAATATCTTAACAAATTTGAGCAATTTCTTATCGAACGGAATTTTTTTGTTCGAACTCTAGTTCGATAATATATGAAACCGAAGCTATTAAGTTTAAGCGAGCTGACTCAAAAAATAATTGAACGTTCAATATTTCTTCAACCTTATTCACAAATAAATTATATTTATAGTCAAAATTCGAACAATGCTTTAACGAACTGAGCCGTGTTTGAAAATTTTATTGAATATATTTTTTTTCCGAGCTCGACGGAGTCACTAGTTCAAAATGAGCTCGACGAGCTTGAGCCATACGATTATTGGGTATACTAGATCACTCGAACCTGTGGCCAAAAGTTGGTGCAGATCGGAAGTTTGTGAGATCTGGAGCATAACAATTACATAAGATTTTAAATTATACATTTTTAATCAAAATTCCGAGGCTTCAAAATTATAACGGACATGATTAAAACTAGGTCCCGATGACATTACTGACAGCCCTACAGGTACTAGTAGACACTTTTACTAATTCAGCGTCTTGTAAGAAATTATAATATATAATAATAATTTCCTCATAAAGTGGTCTATAGGAAACTCAAGAGATAAAATACCTTACTTAATTAATTCTGATGGGTAATTAATTAAGAGGTAAAATGAATTAAGGTGAGCTGAATGGTCCTCTCTCTATCTATATATACTTCCAGCATTTCCATCAAATGTGCGGGATTAAGAATATAGACTACACATAAATTAACATATATATAGAGAAGATAGAGAAATCCATACTTCTCCATTGGAGCATAAGCGTACAAGACCTTGTTGCTATCAACTAATCGTCACCATGTCAGGAGGTATGTTTTTTGTGATGATCATATAGTTCAAGATCCGTGAATTCTTGTAAGTGTTCTATTTTCTGTATGTTCTGTTCACTGTTCTTTTGGAACACTTGTTCTTATCTTATATGTGGTATCAAAGCCACGGTTACCGGACATATGATCATTCCTATCAGTACAAGCATCCTTATATGAATACTATCTTGTCCATGGATTATGTTTATATTCTTACGTGATAGTGTTTTAACATGTGTATTATGTTGTTATGCGTATCGACGTCTTTTATTACGCAATCATGTTTATGATATGAATTTTTGATTTTCCTGTTGTCATAATGTTTGATCATCATCTTGTAAAACTTGGTTCATGCCTTATGCCAAATATGTCTTACACCTGATCTTTTCATTAGTTATTACATTTTGTTGGACTTTATGTGCATTTCGAGTACTACCCACAGGAGTACTTAGAATCTTAAAAAAACAAAAAAAATTGATGAAAACATTTAAATGCTACCCACAGGAGTATTTAAACTTATGAAGAATTTAGAAAAAAAACTACCCACAGGAGTGTTCAAAATTCTTGACTAAAAGGATTTATTTTATGTGTTACTTAAGATTAAATTTGTGTATCTCTATTTACAGTCCATGCGCCTTCGGCTCTCAGTTCTTATGCTACATCTGTTGTTAAGCTCAATGGAACCAACTACTCAGAATGGAAAGAGCAAGTTGAGTTCTCATTGGGAGTACTTGAATTGGACATGGCTCTTCTCAAAGATCAGCCAAGTCCACTTACTGACTCAAGCACTCCCGAAGAAAGAAAGTTTCATGTTGATTGGGAAAGATCCAACAGATTGAGCATGATGTTTATGCGGATGGTGATTGACACCAACATTAAGTCATCACTTCCCACCGCTGAAAATGCTAAGGAATACTTGAAGAACATTGAAGAAAGGTTCAAGACAGCTGACAAGTCCCTTGCGGGAAAGCTGATGACGGATCTTGTAACCATGAAGTTCGATGGTTCTCGCACCATGAGTGCTCATGTCATTGAGATGATTAACCTTGCTGCCAAACTGAAGAATTTGGGATTAAAGATGGACGATGCTTTCCTCGTTCAATTTATTCTGACTAGTTTGCCTCCACAATATGAACCGTTCAAAATTCATTACAACACTATTACGGAAAAGTGGAGTTTGAATGAGTTGACTAATAAATTGGTTCAGGAGGAATCTAGACAGGGATCACAAGGCATTAAGATTGCTCATTACACTATTACACTAGTTTGCTCGAACCTAACTGATGTACCTTCCTCTACTTGGTGGATAGACACTGGTGCTAATGTTCATGTTTCGAATTCCATGCAGGGATTCAGTACGATCCAAACTACAAATCTAAGTGATCAGGATTTTATTTTTATGGGAAATAAAGACAAAGCTCCAGTGAAAGCTATTGGAACTTATCGACTTACTTTAAGTAGTGACTATGTGTTGGACTTGTGTCAAACACTTTATGTACCGTCTATTTCTCGTAATCTTATTTCCGTTAGTGCACTGGATAAGTTTGGATATTCGTTTGAGTTTGGTAATGGATATTTCAGCTTATTTAAAAATTCTAGTTGTATTGGTTCTGGAATTTTGATTAATGGTTTTTACAAGCTGGTGCTTAAAACTCCAAATGCCGAAATTAATTTTACCCTGCATGATAAAGAAACAAAACGTAAGTCATCAAAAGATGACACTTACTTCGTGTGGCATAAAAGGCTGGGACACATATCCATTGAAAGAATCAAATGAATAGTTAAGGATGGTATTCTTCCACAATTGGATTTTAATAATGTTCCAGCATGTGTTGATTGTATAAAGGGAAAAACAACAAAGAACACAAAGAAAGGAGCCACAAGAAGTACCCAGCTTCTTGAAATCATACATACAGACATTTGCGGACCTTTTGATGTTCCGACTTTTGGAGGAGAAAAATATTTCATCACATTTATCGACGATTACTCACGCTATTGTTATGTCTTTCTATTACATGAGAAATCTCAATCGGTGGATGTTGTGCAAGTGTTCATCGCTGAGGCAGAGAGACAGACAAAGGAAAAGGTGAAAATCATCAGGTCAGATAGAGGTGGTGAATTTTATGGGAGGTATGATGAAACAGGACAACATCCTGGACCATTTGCTAAACTTCTTCAGAGACTTGGAATTATTGCTCAGTACACAGCCCCTGGATCTCCATGGCAGAATGGTGTTGCTGAAAGAAGAAATCGTACATATATGGAGATGGTGAGATCCATGATAAGTCACGTTAATTTGCCAATGTTCTTGTGGATGGAAGCCTTACGTACAGCCGTTTACATCTTAAACAGGGTTCCAAGCAAAGCAGTTCCGAAAACACCATTTCAACTGTGGAAAGGCTGGAAACCTAGTTTAAGACATCTCCAGGTTTGGGGTTGTCCGGCTGAGGCTAGAATATACAATCCACAAGAAAAGAAGTTGGATTCTAGGACGGTTAGTGGATATTTTATTGGATATCCGGAAAATACAAAAGGATATCGAATTTACTGTCCAAGCCATAGTACGAGAATAGTTGAAACTGGTAATGCTAAGTTCTATGAGAATAGTGAGATTAGTGGGAGCATAAAGCAAAGTGATGCGATCATTCAAGAAGTAAGGGTACAGGTCCCTTTACCCATTATTTCGAAAGACATTGGGAACTCCTCTGTGAACACATATGAGAACACTGAGGAGAACACAATGAATGATTAGCTCAATGATGAGGTTCTCACAAATGAAAGCATTGATGGGGAGTCATCGGAAACACCGTTAAGAAGATCTCAAAGACAAAAGAGATCGGCCATTTCTGATGATTTCTTGCTTTATCACATAGAGTCTGATGCACATAATGATCCGGTTTCTTATGCTCAAGCCATAAAGAGCCCTAATTCTGACAAATGGGTTGATGCGATGATGGATGAATTAAAATCTATGAGTGATAATCAAGTCTGGGAGATCGTTCAACTCCCACCAGGTCATAAAGCGATTGGTTGTAAATGGGTATTTAAAACCAAACGAGATTCTAAAGGCGATGTTGAACGATATAAAGCTCGACTTGTGTTTAAAGGTTTTCATCAGAAGGAAGGCATCGATTATTTTGAGACTTTTTCTCCAGTTTCCAGGAAAGATTCTTTAAGAATCATCATGGCATTAGTGGCTCATTATGATCTTGAGTTACACCAAATGGACGTGAAAACCGCGTTCCTGAATGGAGACTTGGAAGAGGTAATTTATATGTGTCAACCCGAGGGCTTCATAAATGAAGGGCAGGAGCATATGGTCTGCAAACTTAAGAAATCAATATATGGACTAAAACAAGCTTCCAGAGATTGGTATCTAAAATTTCATAAAACCATTACGAATTTCGGTTTCGTTGAAAATGTCGTCGATACTTGCATATACCTTAAAATTAGTGGGAGCAAATTCATATTTTTGATTTTGTATGTTGATGACATATTATTGGCTTGTAGTGACCTCGGTTTGTTGCGAGAGACAAAAGACTATCTCTCAAAGAACTTTGAAATGAAAGATATGGGAGAGGCTTCATATGTTTTAGGCATAGAAATCTTTCGTGATAGAAGCCAAGGAATTCTAGGCTTGTCTCAGAAGGCCTATATCGATAAAGTTCTTAAGAGATTTAACATGTCGTCTTGTTCCGCTAGTCCTGTTCCATTGCATAAAGGAGACATACTTGTTCTTAAGCAATGTCCAAGGACACCTATCGAACGAGAAGAAATGCAGAATTATCCTTATGCATCTCTCGTGGGGAGCCTGATGTATGCACAGGTCTGTACCAGGCCTGACATTAGCCACGCTGTTGGCATGTCGGGAAGATTTCAGAGTGATCCAGGGATCGCTCATTGGAAGGCTGCAAAGAAAGTATTGAGATACCTAAAGGGAACCAGAAATCATATGCTTACGTACAGAAGGACAAGACATCCACAGATGATTGGCTATTCTGATTCAGATTTTGCTGGATGTCCTGATACTAGACTATTGCGAGGTTTTATACTTAATTTTGTGTACTTGATCATATTCTGTTTGTTTTAGTATGTTACATAAGATGTCCTAGATATTTTAGTATGCCAGGAGGGTAATGTGATTTCGAACTTAGGATCTTTGTTCAGAAAGGGGATGGGAAAGGAAAGGGCCAGTAACATTGTCGTTAGGCTATCAACTAAACCTTGATGTGTTGTTTTGGAATTTGGTGAATAGTTAATCAGGGATGATTATGGTTTTTGGGAAGTGTCTAAGACTCTTGCAAGATTTATACATACTTTTGCATACTCTATTATATTGTAAATTTATTTTGTATGTAGATATTTTTCAGCATCTAGTTTTTGTGTATATTTGGAGGGAGAAAGGATCTATAATAGCGCCCTGTCAGTTTTCACTGATTTTTGTCTCTCTATGATTTGTTATGATAGAAACCAGTGGGGCTGGATTTAAGCCTGTTCCTGTTGTGCAAAAACCCATATCCTCGCTTTTAGAGAAGATTAGACTTCTCTATTTTATTTATTATATGTACAACCAATCACAAGAAGACATGTGTATTATGGTAATTTTTATGGGAACTTTTTTATGGTTGCCTGACATTTCTCATGAAATAAATGTCTACAAAAGTAAATTATTAAATTCAACTAATTCAGAAAAAATTTGTGTCTATACAGTAACACAAGGCTACAACAAAATTCACTAGCTCACAAGCCGAATCCATTACTCAAAGTTCTCAGGTTGTTGCTAAAACAACTATTGACAGTTCACCTATATATATATATTTTAAATTTGGTTTCTATTTCATCACTAGCCTATATATAGCGAAGCACAATGCAGTCTACTTCTTGTTACCACGAATCAGCTGGATAATATTGTTGGCATGACTCAGTGACTCAGACTATATTCCTCTCTGATATTCCTAATTAACTCTTTACTTTCTCAAATCATCAGCATGTGTGCTACTTTACGCGTGAAGGAACTGCGGCTATAAAGGACTATTTACTATTAAACACTGCTTTCTAATTAGTTAAAAAAACACTGCTTTCATGAAAATTTTATATATGGGTATGTAATCTATTGTATACATTTAATACGTAAAAATAACAACAATCTTTAAAGTTCTAAAGAGTAGTCCTAGTATGGAGGATGTATTTCAAGGCAATATTATGGTTATATATATGGAGAATTTTACAAGAAAATTAACAATGGTTGAAGAATCTTTTTGTTTTGCTATCTAGATTTAACCTGAGTCTTTAATAATCTTTATATTGTCAAGATTTTATCACACGTGTGCACACACACATCAGAACTCGAAAGACCATTTGAAGTAAATACTGCTGTCATTATACTCCAGGATTGTCTTCTTATTTTTTTTCGTTGCAAGTTACAAAGTCAGGCAGTCATTATACTCCAGAATCGACCTTTATTTCTTAGTGCAAGTTAGAGTCATGTAATCAGGCTTTAAGTTATTGAATTTTGTCAATTTATACTTGCAGTCATCTTTTCTGGGGCGGGTATCTAGTCATTCTCTTCCATCCAAGCAAAGAAGCAGCAAAACTTGATCCTTTACTTTTGGATGAGATGACAGTAATAGTCGGAGTTCCATCTCGATGTCAGAAGATTCTTCCGATGCAGTTAGATATTTCAGTACTTAGTATATTATAGTGTTGCTTTCTGTATTTCCTGATTATGCTAGTTCATTGTCTTTGTAAATTCCACATGTTTTCGCAGGAGGATAAGGCAACCTTAATTCCACCAGCTGAGGATGAGAATTCCAGAGAGATTTTTGGTCTTATAAAGAAGCCGAATAATGCACCAATAGCCAAAAAGAAGCAGAAAGTGCCATGTAAGAATTTTTGATGTTCTCTAAAGTCATGCTTGTTCTGTAGTTATGGTTTTCATCATAATGTAACATTTTCATATTTTACAGCATTCTTTGAGACCCTAATAACTGGAGGAAGTAGCATCAGTAGCTCCTCAAAGGTGAGCTACAGGATGGTAGCTAAGAATTTTATGTTTTGCTATCTGGATTTAACCCGAGTCTCTAATAATCTTTATATTGTAAAGATATTATCACACATCACACACACATTCAGTACTCGAAGGACCATTTGAAGTAAATGCTGCTGTCATTTTGGTAAAGTAACTAGACTAAATTGCTAGCCAAGTATAAGCTATATCACTACTTCTTTCCCTCAACGTAAACTCTTGAGATGTTCTGTACTATTAGTGACTATATCACACAGAACACTCTTTTCAAATCATCAAAATATAAAATAATAGAAATCCTAAGCTACACAATAATGAACTTCTTTGGGTCTGATAATTTTTTTTTTTCAATCCCAAGATAACATGTTCCACAATGCCATTATACTCCAGGATTGACTTCTTATTTTTTGCGTTGCAAGTTACAGAGTCCTGCAGTCATTAGACTCCAGAATCGACCTTTATTTATTTGTGTTGCAAGTTAGAGTCATGTAATCAGGATTTAAGTTACTGAATTTTGTCAATTTCTACTTGCAGTCATCTTTTCTCGGGCGATATTTTATAAGTACTTGGTATATTCTAGTGTTGCTTTCTGTATTTCCTGGTTATGCTAGTTCATTGTCTTCGTAAATGCGACATGTTTACGGATATGTTGGTTACAGTCTCCTGCTATCACCCTCATAATATGCAGTGAAATTTATTACAAAATTTTTGTTGCATGCACAATCTGGCCGGGCTCTTACCAGTATTTTGTCTAAATGTAGGTTGCAAAAGAAATTCGACCAACACAAAAGACTACAACAAAGTTCACTAGCTCACAAGCCAAATCATTTACTCAAAGTTCTCAGATTGTTGCTGAAATAACTTCTGGCACTTCACTAATTGAGATACTGAAGCGATCGTCAATGCAGTCTACTACCTGTAACCAGGATAATATGGTTGGCAAGACCCAGACTATAATTTCTGCATTCAAAATCCCCAAAAAGCCAGTAAAACTAGAAGGAAGAACCAAATATTGATGTACCAACCATTGGTTGATAATAAATGATTTTGATTCTCTCGACATTCTATAATTTTCTCTTTAAGAAGCAGTTTACTTGTGTTTAGATAAATTAAATGGTCTACATGAGATGGAGAACTGTAAAATAATTAGTTTTATACCAATATTGTTAATTTGTATGCTCTTTTACTTGGTGTTTCTATGTATTCATGAATTCATTATTCATATCAACTACTTTAGAATTCTAGCTCAGTACTGTACAAAATTATTTTAACCAGGTGTTCTGTAACAATGACATTGCTGGTAACATATATATCAAGTCAGAGCACTGGGAAATATTTACAATTGTAACATGTCTTTTAGGTGCCCAACTAGTGTGACTAATGATGGTTTTTGTTTTGATCTTATAACTTATAAGCCTCACCATCAATCTTCATCTACCTCCTTTAGATCTTTATTATGTAGCTCTTTTTACCTGCAACAAATCTGAAATATAGAAATTTCGTTATATTTATTCAATGGAGATACAAAAATAAAATCATACTATAGCGTGTTTGTAATTGTACCACATAGATTGTCCTACCATTGGAGTTGCTAAGGATTGAGGATGATACATATGATGTATGAGGTAAGTCTTCAAGTCCAAGGCAAAAAACAAAAAACCTATACCAACATCTGACATGTATTTGATGAGATTTGCAATTTCGGAATCCCAACAAAATATGTCAGAAGATGGAATAAGTCTTTTGATCTCTATCTTGGCTCAAATACTTGACTCAAACATCAAAAATATCAGCCTCAACTAAGAGTGAGGTGAATAGACATTTAGATGTAGGAGATCTAATAAAAATCGAGCTAAATTTGAAGAAAAATGAGAGAGAATGGGCCTGCATGTAGTGTTCAAGATTTATAAGATATTGAGATTTGTAATATTCTAGAATATATGGGTTGAGATTTATTGATAAATATATAGGGACTTTTTTTTTAGTTTTTAGTCAAGGAGAAATAAATGAGAGGAGAGAAATGTTTGGGAGGGTTTTGTAACGGTGGTAAACTATGGTAAAATAAATTGTGCAGTAATTAAGTTTCAATTTTAATTTAGCTTAAATCATGGCATTAGTGTTATGGTAATTAAATTGTTCAGTAATTAAGTTTCAATTTTAATTTAGCTTAAATCATGGCATTAGTGTTAATGTTTTTAAAAGATCATCAGTACAGCTATAATTTTGTGAAGTTTGAAGGGAGAAAACACACATAATTGATATCAATTGTTAGTGTTGGCTGATGTTATGTAATGCGATCGTCGCTTTTAATTTTTTTAATTTTTTTTGTTTTTTAAATACACCATAATAATTGTCTGGATGTACAATAAAAACCTGGACATACTCCTTAGAGATACTTGTTCTGTTCCCTGATCAATTTCCAAAATAAATTGAAACTTTAGGTCGATAGATTGAAACATATTCAACATCCAATGCTACGATTCTATTTTTTTTGACTATGTAAGCTTATGCCTGCCTGCAAATGAGTATCTGTTTTCACATATTTTGAAGTGAGCGAGAATCGAATCGGACAAAATATAAACCCTTACCATAATTCTATTTTAAAAGTAAATTAAATTTACTTTATTGCAAATTGTATTGCAATTATTTTAGAAGCGCGGTTTATTTCATATATTACTAGTTTATTACAAAAATGGTAGAAGAAACACACGTACGTACTTGAACAAAAACAAACATCAAATATTTAGCATCTCTTACAAGAAACAATTATTAATAAGCCTACACAGAAAATGTAGATTTCGTGCAGGCATAAGTTCTTCTCATCAGACCACAGTCTCTTCTATTTACTTTAACTTCCTACTCTTCATCTTCTTACCTGCTAGTTATCAAGATACACATATTATCAGTTAAATTTGCGTAAATAAAAGTGAGAGCACAAATATAAATTGTCGCTCGAATTTAGCCGTGTTTTCTTGTAGTGTATTTATACGTACCACGGGTAAGTTTGGTGCAGGAAGAAGATGTCGAGCAAGTCTCCATGCAATGATTTAACATGCATACCCGTGGGCAAAACGAGATTTCAACACTTTCGATTAATGTTATTCCCAAATGACCTAACAGAATTGTAGAAGGGGGGGTTGAATACAATTCTTGATATTTTCTTAAAACTAAAACACTTTATAAAATAAAACTGAACTGAATAAATAAAAACACAAGATATAAATAATTCAGTTGGATTGTTTGATGATCCAACTGAAGTGTTTTTATTGCGGAAATAATCTGTGATACAAAAGTACACAGCTGCTCAGTTACAAGGTTGTAGAGAAGAAAAATGCTCTCAAAGATAGCTAATACAAACTCTTTGTTTTTCTTCACTTACAAAAATAAAGTAACTGCTACACTTGGTTATATAAACCCAAGTTTACAACCCTATTTTTGGCTACACTAATAGTACAATGAGTAACCGCCAATAGTTTGCTTTTCATCCCTTTGTCCAGTGGTCCTTGGAGATCCTTGCTTTTGACTTCATGCTTATTATGATCACTCCCAAGAGCCCAATTGGAAACTGGGATGTTTCCTTATTCCCCATGTCCATTTTAATGGTTTCCAATGCAAAGTACACTTCCACATCTCCTTTTTGATCTGTCAGGAACCTGTCACTATCACTTTGTCAATTGTATAGAAAAGCAATAATGATTCGTTGATGGCATAGAGATGTGTTTCGTTGATAGCTTTATTCTTTGTTTCGTTGATGAGTTTCCTTGTTTCGTTGATAGAGTAATCTTCATTCCGTTGACATGTCTTCACTTAGGCAAAATTACAAGGCACTAAATATTTACAATTAACCAACCTATTTTGCCTATCTAACCATTTAGTCAACATGACTTAGAAAACCTATCTAGTACTCAACAAACTGCATATCAAACTATGAAGTAATGTACAGTGCAATTGCTACATCACTCATTTCGTTGATGAGCTTCCTGTCAACGAAACACTGCAAAGCATGCTATTCCGTTGACAGTTACAAAATAACTTAATACAAAATCTACTAAGTGTTTTTATAATTATCATCAAGAACAACATATTCCTAACAATCTCCCCCAATTTATGACTGATAGAATAACAGCCATAAATCAAGAGCCTTGATGATAACAAAAACACTCAGGCATATTACACATGATAAAAGTAAAAGTTGTATTGAGCTTCATAAAGTTTTTAGAAATAATGCAAGACTTACAAAACTAATGCCCAAATGTGCTCCTCCAGACTGAGCAAATAATTCATCTTTGTCTTCTTTGGGGCATAGTCTTCTTCCCTCTCCTAGAGTTGTTCTCCTCAATCTGGACCTGTAGCCTTCTGTAAAAGATCTTCTCTTCTTCATCTTGATCACCAAGCTTGGATTGCATAAACCTTAGAGTTTGATTAGATGCCTTGTCCAGCTGGTCTTCCATCCTGAAGAACCTTCTGCAGTTGTCCTTGTCCTTGAATTCCATCATCCAGAAAGGTTGAAGATGGATCTTCTTTCCTGTTGAGGGCACTCTTAGCATCCTGGGAAGAGCCTCAGGCTTGTTCCAGCTAGCCTTTATTTGACATATTCTGGAGACCACCTCAGACTTGGCTGTTTTGGTGAAGCCAAAGTCTTTCTTCAAGCATCTAAACACTGTGAGTAGTGTTTGGTAGTCTTCTCCTAGAATTCTGTAGAGAGGCCAAATTTGTTCTCTACCACCCTTGTATGTGAAAACCAATCTTTCAGGTAGCTTCTGAGAAGCTGCAATGCCCCTTACTTCCACCAGGTTGTCTAACTCAAGATGCAAGCTGGATTCTTCCCTGATGTCAGCAATGTACATGCAGTCCTCTGGATTTGAAGGGGGTTTTTGAGGTTGTGGCTTTCTCACAAATACTGGCTTTGTCTTGACAGCCCTTTGCTTCAATTTCTTCTTTGGATCCATCTCAAAAAGGAATTTAGGAAAGTTAGCCTCATCAAACTCAATTGGCTCTTCCTTTGGCTCAATTGGCTGATCATGATAATTAACAAGATGTTTGGGATCACAGGCTAACTTTAAAGATGGATCAGGAATTGTTGGAGGTACAGAAGAGTCTGATGCAATACTCTGAGAGTCATCATTTTCAAAGGTTATGTTTCTTCTAGCCCTTGCCTTTGGTTGCCTTGTACTCTTCTTTTCACTCCTTTCCTTTTGGGCTTTTTCTTCTTGCTGTCTTTCTTCTTCATCTAGAGCTTGAGCTACTGCAAGAGCTTGCATAGCTGCTCTTTCTGATTCCTCAGCCTTGGCTTCAGCAAAGTTTGGATGACCAGCCCAAACACAGATTTGTTGTCCATTCCTGTAGACAATTGCCCTTTGCTTCCTTATCTCATGATTATTACTTTCCTTGCTTTTTGTGATGAGAAGTCCAAGTAGTTTGAGCTCATCTGGATAAGGTGCAGGATAGAAAGTCCTTGCTATGTTTTTGCCTTTTGGTTTAGCAGGAGACTTGGGAGATAAGCTTCTTTGTAATGTAGCTTCTTCCACATCCCTAATGCATGAAGTTTGTCCTTTCTCCTTTCTTGGTCCTTGAATGACTCCATGTAGAAGGGGCTCTATAGCATAAGAGCTCTTGAACTGTGGCTCCACTTGTGCAGTCACCATTGCATTTGTTGATGGCTGATCTGTCTTTGAAGATTCAGTAATTTTCTTGAACCTTGCTTCTATGTTGGACCAATGATCTTTGATCTGTGCTGCAAGTTGTATCCTCATAGAAGCTTCCTGGATCAAGTCAATGCTATCCTTATTCTTCTTTCCAAACTCCCCCATTGCTAGTGGCTCCTGTGGCAATGTGATGGTTGGGACCAGCACCTTTGTGATTTGAATGGTTAGCTCCTGAGATTTCTCCCCCTTTTTGTTATCATCAAGAGAGACAACTGGGAGTCCTTGAGCTGCCACTAGCTGGGCCAAAAGTTGAGTCTGCTTCTCCTGTTCCTTTTGCATTTGAGATAAAGTAGCTTCCACCTTGTCCACTCTAGAAGAGAGAGTCTTCAAGGAGGTAGCCACTTCAGGTTCCTTAGAGAGAAACCTGTTCATTTTGGACATAGTGAGAAGAGGGAGCTTTTCATCCATCATCCTGTAGTGAGCATCCCTGAAATTGCTAATAGAGTCCTTGATTTCTGTAGCCTCAATCCTTGTCTGCATCATTTGTAGCCTTTGAATTTCCAGAGAATCCATGATGGCCTTGTAGAATTTCTTGTCTCTTGCATTTGCAGACTCATGAGCTAAGTAGGCTTCATTGTACTGCCTGGAGATAGCAGCATCTAGAGTGGCTCTACCATGCATACCTTGAGAAAGCCAGCCTGGTGTAGGAGGCACCACAGAAGTCCCAGTCTGTGAAGTGGTGGCCACCTGTAGATTATCACCATAGCTGTCCTCAGCATCAGAAAACTCAAATTCTCCACTTGCTGCAGCTCCTGAAGGTAGATTGGTCAGGGCATCCTTTGCTCTTTGCATTGAAGCAGTTGTATGAATTAGATTTAGTGACCTTTCTGCCTCCACATTGCCCTGCTGAGCCATAATTTGATAGGCTGGCACAGGATGAGTAAAGGTCTCAGGATCCAGGGAAATACTATCCAGAGTTTGTTGATAAACCTCTTGGAAAGTAGGTTCCCTTTCTCCCTCACTGACCTCCATTAACTCATTAGCAATGGCTGCTTCCATCCTTATTTCGCCTGTAGTCCCTTCTCTCTCTCCACTCTGTTCTTGCATCATGGGCTCCCCATGGCTCACACCTCTCACACCCTCACCTTCACCTTCTAAGGTGGAACTCTCAATCTCTCCTTTTGCCTGGCTGGAAGAAATAGCCAGCCTCTCACTCACATTCTCTCCTTTTGCCTGGCTGCAAGCCAGCCTCTCAGGTTCACTCCCTCTCAGTCCTAGAAGTGTCTCAACTACCACTAGATCATCTGCACTAGTTGTGGGAACAACTTGATTTTCAATTAAAGGTGCAGAGTGAACTATCAACGGAATGGTAGTTTGAACTGTCAACGGTATGGATACCGTTGATGGAGAAACACTTGTCAACGAAATAGACTGTTTCGTTGATGAAGTCAAGAAAGCACTTTGAGAATGAGAAATTACAGTAGAGTCTGTGGTGATTGATTTTAAAGATTGGTCCACAGATCCCCTTGCAACTTCAGGAAAAATTGGTTGATGGCCCAACAAATCACTTAACAAGTGATGGCCACCAGCTTCAGAGTGGGGCTTCTCCAAGATTAGAGTTGGAGAATCAGGAATAGATGTATGGATCATGTCCACATCTAAAGATTGAGTTGGTGAATTTGATGGAGATAATTCAAGATTGATGTTTAGAGAATGGGACTGTAACCCCAGAGAAATGATAGGGGTTACATCAAACTGAATTTGAGAAACTGGAAGTGTTGCTTCCAGTGTGTGTGCACCCTGTGTACCCTTGGACTTTTGCTTCACTCTCCTTTGGTATTGGGAAAATGTAGACTTTGGGCTTGAAGTGTCCCTTACCCTCTTGGACTGTGCTCTTGGTGAAGAGCTTGTTTCAATAATCACATCCTTTTGGGAGGATGCAATTAGACTTGTGGTTAAATCCATTTTACTCATTGTGCCTTGTTGGGAAGACACAATGGGGCTTGGCTGGTACACACTAACCTGTCCTTCCTTATCCTTGGGGTTTCTTTGATGTTCACCCCTTCCCTCACCTCTTACAACTCCAGACACACTCCCCTTAGGTTGTGTGGTAGTTTTTACAACAGGTGCCTTTTGAGAAGCACCTGAGGTTGGCTTGGAGGATTTCTTTGATTTAGGTTTTGTTGCTAGGGTAGGAGCCTGTTGGGTCACAGCTACAGACTCCATAGCAACATTGGAAGGTAAAACAGTAGAGGAGTTAGCTACACTAACAGGGATAGTAGTAGTTACCTCAATGATTGGCAGATACACCACTGGAACATCACCATTGTGGTTCAGCCTCAGTATGTCTGTCAATACTCTCTTTTCTTGCACAAAGCACTCGAACCTGGCATTAGGGTTAGAGATAACTAATGGTGCTGGACTAACATGGTTAGCCAACATCATCAGAAACCTAGCATAATAGATATTTTTCTTCCTATTTGCTTTGTCACCCAACTTAGCACCAATTTCATACATAAGTTGGGTGCTAAAGTTGTGATATCTATCATTTAGAAGCATGGTTAGGAGAATTAACATAGAGTTAGTTAATGCATCAAAATTACTAATCTTTCCAGAAAAGACCTTAATAAATGCATCAGCTAAATAACTGTATTCCCTAACCAAACCTCTCCTAATTATTCTACCCAGATTATCAGTAGGCAAAGAGTAGTTTATAGAATTTAGCATGGTAGTTATTTCAGTGTTAGTAGGCAAAGCATCACAGTTATTATCAGGAATATGTAAACATGCTTGCAAAACATCAGAATTAACTATGTACTCATTACCTTGAAGGGTGAATTGTAGTGTGCAGTTTGTTCCACTATACTCACATGAGGTCCAAATTTCCTCGATTATCTCATTGTAGAGTGGTGTAGAGTGAAACATTGCATAGCTCAACTTGCAATTCTTCATGAAATCCATCATTTTGAAGAACAGGCTGTTCGGGTTTTCCTTGACAACAAAAGGGATGGAGTTGTTCTTCTCATAGATGAACCCTCCAGCAGACATAAGCTTGACTATAGGTGCCATTGTTGATTAAAGGAAAGCTTCGAACTGAATTGCTTGTTAGAGAGAAGAAGAGAGAAAAAGCCTTTGGAATTTTTGAGAACAGGTAAAAAGAAATAATGAAAATAAAATTTCTTAAATACTCCCCCAAAAATTCTCAGAAAATGAATCCAATAATAAATGTAAATTACTTGATTGGCTTAAAAATATAACCGTTACTCTTAAAGTATTACCATGATTTATACTTACAGGGGTGTATGCATAGATCGTGGTAAAAGACGTGTCAAATTACAACGGTTCAGATTAAAAGCGCTAAATCAACGAATCAGGATTGGGCGGTTAAAGTCCCGTCTTATTTCGTTGATAAAGCTGCGTTTCGTTGATATAAAAGATCTATCAACGAAACACCCAGAAAACTGCTAAGACTGTCAACGAAATGGTTCGTTTCGTTGACATAGTAATTTTGACTTAGACAAAATTTCACTTATTCTTAAGAAAATTAATTCACAGAAAAACATAGCAAGTTTCTGGCTGCATCTTAACTTGCAAATATCTCAAAAATAATTAAGAGAAATTTAGCATACCTAGCTCACTTACTAATCTTGAGAATGTTGATTCATCAAGTGGCTTGGTAAAGATGTCTGCAAGTTGTTGTTCACTTGGAACAAAATGTAACTCCACAGTACCATTCATAACATGTTCTCTAATGAAATGGTACTTGATGTCAATGTGCTTGGTCCTTGAATGCTGCACTGGATTCTCAGTAATGGCAATGGCACTAGTGTTGTCACAGAAAATAGGAATTTTCTCAACTCTTAATCCATAATCAAGTAGTTGGTTTTTCATCCATAAAATCTGTGCACAACAACTTCCAGCTGCAATATACTCAGCCTCAGCTGTGGAGGTAGAAACTGAGTTTTGTTTCTTGCTGAACCATGACACAAGCTTGTTTCCTAGGAATTGACAGGTTCCAGTTGTACTTTTCCTGTCAATTTTACATCCTGCAAAGTCTGCATCTGAATAACCAATTAGTTCAAAACCAGATTCTCTAGGATACCAAATGCCAAGGTTTGGTGTTCCTTTGAGATACCTGAAAATTCTTTTAATAGCAACTAAATGGGATTCTCTAGGGTCAGCCTGAAATCTAGCACATAGACATGTAGCAAACATAATATCAGGTCTACTAGCTGTTAAATATAAAAGTGAGCCTACCATGCCTCTGTAACTTGAAATGTCCACAGATTTTTCCTTAGTATTCAATTCAAGTTTGGTGGCAGTAGGCATGGGAGTTTTGGCAGGAGAGCATTCCATTAGGTTAAACTTCTTTAATAAATCATGAATGTATTTTGTTTGACTAATGAAAATGCCTTCATTAACTTGCTTTACTTGGAGACCAAGAAAGTAAGTTAATTCTCCCATCATGCTCATTTCATATTTACTTTGCATAAGCTTGGCAAACTTTTGACAAAGTTTCACATCTGTAGACCCAAAGATTATATCATCTACATAAATTTGAACAAGTAAAGTAGAGCCATTTACAACCCTGTGAAAAAGAGTTTTATCTACAGTACCTCTAGTGAAATGATTCTCAAGGAGGAACTGTGAGAGAGTGTCATACCAGGCTCTAGGTGCTTGTTTCAAACCATAGAGTGCTTTGAGAAGGAAGTACACATAGTCTGGAAAATCATCGTCTTCAAAACCAGGAGGTTGACTTACATACACCTCCTCTTCCAATTCCCCATTCAGAAAAGCACTCTTCACATCCATTTGATAGACTTTGAAATTGGCATGGGCTGCATAGGCTAGGAAAATCCTTATTGCTTCTAGTCTTGCAACAGGAGCAAAGGTTTCATCAAAATCAATTCCCTCTTCCTGTGAGTAGCCTTTTGCAACCAGTCTAGCTTTGTTCCTTGTGACTATGCCATTTTCATCCATCTTGTTTCTGAACACCCACTTTGTGCCTATAACACTCCTGTCATTAGGCCTGGGCACCAGCTTCCAAACGTTGTTTCTCTCAAATTGGTTTAGCTCTTCTTGCATGGCTAAAACCCAATCTGGATCTAGAAGTGCATCCTCAACTTTCTTTGGCTCATCTTGAGACAGAAAGCTACTATATAGACATTCTTCTTGAGTTGCTCTTCTAGTTTGGACTTTTGAAGAAACATCACCTATAATAAGTTCAAAGGGATGATCTTTAGTCCATTTCCTTGAGGGAGGTAGATTTGCTCTTGAAGACGTAGCTTCATGATCATGATTGCCTTGATTGGATATTTGTCCTTGAGAAACTCCCCCTGAGTTTGTTGTTCCTAATTGATCACTTCTAGAAGCATTCCTATGACTATCAACGGTATGACCGCTTTGGCTGTCAACGAAACGCTCATTCTGACTGTCAACGAATCCACCATCATGACTGTCAACAAAATGACCAGTTGGTCTGCTAGCAGCTATCCTTTTTAATCTCAATGCAGCAATTTCATCCTCACTGCTGCTTTCATCTGTGCTAGATACAACAACTTTAGGCTGTTTCTCAGTAGCCTTATCATGATTCACTTGATCTCCTTCCTCATTTTCAAAAGAAAGACTTTCATGGAAACCTTCATCACAGAGACCTTGGATTTTGAGATCATCAAAAACAACATGTACAGATTCCATAACAATGTTGATTCTGAGATTATAGACTCTGTAAGCTTTCCCTGCTGCATATCCCACAAATATTGCTTCATCTGCCTTTGCTTCAAATTTCCCCAAATGCTCAGCTTGATTTCTCAGAACAAAGCACTTGCATCCAAAGACATGAAGAAAATCTAATAGTGGCTTCTTTCTTTTGAGTAACTGATAAGGGGTCATTCCTTTGGCCTGATTAATCAAAGAAATATTTTGAGTAAAGCAAGCTGTGTTAACTGCCTCAGCCCAAAAATATGTAGGTAACTTTGATTCATCTAGCATTGTCCTTGCAGCTTCAATAAGTGTTCTGTTTTTCCTTTCAACTACACCATTTTGCTGTGGTGTTCTTGCTGCTGAAAACTCATGCAAAATACCATTTTCTTCACAGAACACCTTCATGCTTGAATTCTTGAATTCTGTCCCATTGTCACTCCTAATCCTTCTTACTTTGAAATCAGGATGATTGCTTACCATCTTGATGTGATTGATAATGATTTCACTTGCCTCATCTTTAGAGTGCAAAAAGAAAGTCCATGTAAATCTAGAAAAATCATCAACAATCACAAGACAGTATTTCTTCTTTGAGATTGACATAACATTTACAGGGCCAAATAGGTCCATATGAAGCAATTCAAGCTGCTGGACAATTGATGACTCTGTCTTGCTTTTGAATGATGCCTTCTTCTGTTTTCCCTTTTGACAGGCATCACACAAACCATCCTTGGAGAACTCCACCTGTGGAATTCCTCTAGCAAGATCTTTCCTCACCAAATCATTCATAACTTTGAAATTCAGATGGGATAACTTCTTGTGCCATAACCAACTTTCATCCTTGCTTGCCTTGCTGAAGAGACAAGTGATGGTGTCTGAACTTGTGCTACTAAAGTCAGCAATGTACACATTCCCCCTTCTGAATCCAGTCATTACCACATTGTTGTTTCCTCCTTTAGAAACAACACAGGCTTCTCTGGAAAAAGTAACTAAAAATCCTTTGTCACAAAGTTGGCTGATACTAAGCAAGTTGTGCTTAAGACCATCCACCAGTGCAACCTCATCTATGATGACATTCTCTTTTGAAATCAAGCCATATCCCTTTGTGTAGCCTTTGCTGTCATCTCCAAAAGCAATACAAGGGCCAGCTCTTTCCTGAAACTCTGTGAGCAGGGTAGAATCACCAGTCATGTGTCTTGAACAACCACTATCCAAGTACCAAAGATTCCTTTTGTCTCCCTGCACACAATAAAACCAAATCAAGTCGATTTTGGTACCCAAGTTTCCTTGGGTCCTGTCTTGTTAGCCTTTGTATTCCCTTTTGTACCATTTTTCACTTTGGGTTCAGATTGATTCAAATCAATCTTTACCCTTGGTGTTGATTTCTGAGGGTTGCTCATATTTTCATTCATAGCATGCATAGTTGGAGGAACAATCATGTTATTCATGTTCCATGGCATTTGTGGCATGTTAAACATATTCATGTAAGGATTAGGCACAAATGGCATGCTAGCATATGGATTCTGAAATTGTGCATATGGAGCAAACATGTTAGGCATAACAGGCATTTTAGGCATGGAACTGTTCATTGCAGGCTTGGGCATTTTCACATTAACAGATTTCTTAACAGATTTGCAGTTAGTAGATAAATGATTAACACTTCCACAATTGACACATGTCTTTCTAGGTGCATATTTATCAGGTGTGTAATTGTTGTGTTTGTTAATTCCTACCTTGCCATTTCTGTTATTCTTTTTATTTCCCTTAGCCTCAACCTGAACTTTCTCTAACTTGTCTTTCAATTGCTTGTTAGACAAGTTACCTACATTAGCTCTCTCAACAGGCTTCTCAACTTTCTTTGATTTACTAGACTCACCTTGAACAAAGTTCTTGGTGACCGGACCATACTTGTCATTAAGTCTAGTGAGTTTATCTTTTCTTTTCTCTGTCAACGAAACAGCCTGATCGGTTGATGGTTCATCTGTCAACGAAACATTGCATTCCGTTGACATATCAACCTTCAACAAATGATCCTTGTTGTTTGTTGACTCAGTTTCTGATTCTAAGGTTTCACCAACATACCCTAGCTTCTCTTTGTTCCTTTTCCATGATTGCTCACAGAAGGATTCCACGCCTTGAACATTAATTATGTTGGCAGCAACATTCCTGGCATCCTTCCATTTTGCAATCACACCTTGTTCTATCTCAAGTTGTGTTTTAAGAATTTCTTCCCTTTGTAACACGTTCTCAAGTTCCTTCTTAGCATCCCTACTAACACATCTCATTTTCTCAAATTCAATGAGCTGTGCTTCTAACATTGCATTCCTATCACTTAAGAGCAGATTGGTCTCTTTTATTCTAGAATTCTCTTTAGTAAGTGATTTAAGAGTAACACGCAAATTATATAATACAGTAGACATTTCATTTACTGCACTGTCGCATTCCTCTTTAGAAAGCTCAGAAAGATTAGTAATTGTTACCTGGTTGCTTGAGGAACTTGCTTCCTGCTCATGATTGTCAGCCATAAGAGCCAAGTTGACATACTCAACATCATCATCAGAATCTTCACCATTACCAGCCCAATCATACTCCTGAGACATGAAAGCCTTTTCTTTTTGTTTGAGAAGTTCAAAGTATTTCTTTTTATAATCAACAGGCTCAAATTTCCTGTTGCCCTTCTCAACCTTGGGCTTTCTGCAGTCTCCAGCAAAGTGACCAATCATTCCACAATTGAAACATTTTGACTTAGACTTTTCAATCCAGTTTGTTTTGCTAGGTTGAAAGTCTCTTCTTGGTGGCCTTGCTTCTGAGTTTCTTTTGAACTTGAACTTAGAGAATTTTCTAGACAGAAAAGCAATGTGTTCATCAATCTCATCTAAGTCCTCCAAGTTGGCTGGTTCTGATTCTTCTTCTTCTGTCATCTTGTCTTTACCCTTGCTAACATCACTCCTACAACTAGATCGACTAGTTGTGGCCTTTGCAGTTTCTTTAATGTCATCTTCAAGTTGGTTCACAGATGCAATCAATGCAATAGATCCACCCTTCTTTTGTACCTTTTCAATTTCCTCATCTTGCTCCATTTCCAGCTCATAAGTCTTCAAGGTTCCATAAAGCCTTTCAAGAGTGTAGTCTTTGTACTCTTGAGTGTTTCTGAGAGAAACAGTCATAGGCTTCCATTCTTTTGGAAGAGCTCTAAGAAATTTAAGGTTTGAATCCTTGGTTTGATAGATCCTCCCATACAACTTTAATCCATTCAAAAGCTTTTGAAACCTACTAAACGTGTCATTTAGGGTTTCACCAGCTTTAAAATGAAAATGCTCATATTGTTGTATAAGGAGTTGCATTTTATTTTCCCTGACTTGCTCAGTTCCTTCACAGAGAGTTCTAACAGTATCCCATACTTCCTTAGAGGTTGTACAGTTGATAACATTGTCAAACATCTCTTGCTCCAAACCATTAAACAGAATGTTCATGGTCCTTTTGTCTTTATGGACTTCTGCAATATCTTCAACAGTCCATTCTGAGACAGTTTTTGGAATCTCTACATCAGGTGCATCATCTGGCAGTCCAACCCTAGAATCAAGCTTCATGGGAACGTGTGGACCTTTCTCAATACAGTCTACATACCTCTCATCCATAGACATGAGATGTAAATGCATCTTTACTTTCCAGTGAAAGTAATTGTCTTTATCAAGAACTGGTATCTTCACACCTGCATCCTTCTTCACCATGGTTTCTGTTTTTGGTCTTGATCTTTAAACTTCTTGTATGTTAGAAGCTTGCTCTGATACCAATTGTTATTCCCAAATGACCTAACAGAATTGTAGAAGGGGGGGTTGAATACAATTCTTGATATTTTCTTAAAACTAAAACACTTTATAAAATAAAACTGAACTGAATAAATAAAAACACAAGATATAAATAATTCAGTTGGATTGTTTGATGATCCAACTGAAGTGTTTTTATTGCGGAAATAATCTGTGATACAAAAGTACACAGCTGCTCAGTTACAAGGTTGTAGAGAAGAAAAATGCTCTCAAAGATAGCTAATACAAACTCTTTGTTTTTCTTCACTTACAAAAATAAAGTAACTGCTACACTTGGTTATATAAACCCAAGTTTACAACCCTATTTTTGGCTACACTAATAGTACAATGAGTAACCGCCAATAGTTTGCTTTTCATCCCTTTGTCCAGTGGTCCTTGGAGATCCTTGCTTTTGACTTCATGCTTATTATGATCACTCCCAAGAGCCCAATTGGAAACTGGGATGTTTCCTTATTCCCCATGTCCATTTTAATGGTTTCCAATGCAAAGTACACTTCCACATCTCCTTTTTGATCTGTCAGGAACCTGTCACTATCACTTTGTCAATTGTATAGAAAAGCAATAATGATTCGTTGATGGCATAGAGATGTGTTTCGTTGATAGCTTTATTCTTTGTTTCGTTGATGAGCTTCCTTGTTTCGTTGATAGAGTAATCTTCATTCCGTTGACATGTCTTCACTTAGGCAAAATTACAAGGCACTAAATATTTACAATTAACCAACCTATTTTGCCTATCTAACCATTTAGTCAACATGACTTAGAAAACCTATCTAGTACTCAACAAACTGCATATCAAACTATGAAGTAATGTACAGTGCAATTGCTACATCACTCATTTCGTTGATGAGCTTCCTGTCAACGAAACACTGCAAAGCATGCTATTCCGTTGACAGTTACAAAATAACTTAATACAAAATCTACTAAGTGTTTTTATAATTATCATCAAGAACAACATATTCCTAACAATTAAGTAGTTCAGATGTTGGTATAGATTAAGATCAGGAGTAGTACTGTTTTGGGCCGAAAAAATGTATATCAAAAATATGATTTTCAAAATCACCAACAAAATTACTTTCTTCATTGCTTAACAAGTTGTTTGCTTATTTGTTTGTGTAGAGTGAATTGAGTTTCAAACAACTTTATATATACATTTTATTTTAATTTGAAATGATTTCTTAGTACTTTCCCACATTTATGTCAAATATTGTGTTGTGATTTGTAACTGACTTTTTCATTCATATACACCAAAATCATGTAAAATTAAGCATGCTTTAATGTTAAAGATTTTTTATTGAAACTTAAAGTAGAAGATAACAGTTTCTTTCCTTTTTATTATAGTTTATCAGGCACATAAAATTAAAATATATGCATGTTTAAGTCTCGCCGGTCGCCATCAAACTTCATCCTCGCTAGCTCTTTTTGACGAGAAAAGGCAAATAAAAGTTGCTAAGGTGACGATTGAAGCAGATACATCTCATATATAAGATAAGTTTTCAAGTCCAAAAAAGAATCAACAGACTTACACCAACCTCTGACATATATTTGACGAGAAATGTATTTTCCTAATGACACTTTTGATTCTCAAAATAAGTCAGAAAATGGAGTGAGTCTTTTGATTTCATTTTTGGCTAAAAGGTTATTTCAGACATCAAAAATATCAACTTCAATTGAGTAACTAAGGGTATTGTGACAGTTGTGAAAGTGAATAGCATGTGTATATTTAGGAGATCTAGTGAAAAATTAAGCTAGATTTCAAGAAAGACGTAGAGAAAGGATACATAGTGAGTATGTATAGTTTAAGATTTAGAGAATTTTAGAATATCAGGGTTGTGATCCATTGAACGTTATATATAGAAGGAATTGTTTAGTTTTAGGTGATGAAAAACAAATGAGAGGGGAGAAATGTTAGGATGGTTTCGTAACGGCAGTAAGTTAATGTAAGTTAAGTAGAGTAATTAAGTTTCAATTTTAAGTAATATTTTATGGGAGATCATTAGTATGTCTAAAAATTATTAGTAAAGTTTGAATTTTTTTATTGAAGAGGATGTTGGACCAGCTAAAACTGCTCGAATGAATAAATGCAAGAAAAGCAAAACAAGATGTTTCCGATAAACAATATCCTTTTGTATTGTCTCTGATGACGAGGAGGAGACCGAAAAGATGCTTGTTAAACTGCTGACTGCTAAAAGAAGCTGCGAGAGTGCTAGTGTTCACCTCTTCCAACTGTTAAGTTGAATTCCGAGGAGGATCAGGCAACCTTAATTCCATCAAGCGGTGCAATTAGAAGAAATCCACCATTTTTAGTGGCCCTTTTATCAGTATTTATGTGTTAGAAATCCAAGGTTCATCCGAATCTTGTATGACATCCATCTATTATATATATATAATAGAGCAACTAAAATTACCAAATTACCACTACTTATTATATTAATGATAAAAAAATTGTTTCTAATTTGAGTCAAACTCTTGACCTCTAAATTAGAAAGGACACTTCTAACCACTACGTTAGACATCAATTTTGGCTATATCATAAAACTCTTTATTAATAATAGCCTATAACCCCTATATCTTGACTTATATGATTTTAAAAAGTAATCAAATATAATAATATATGCATGATGTTATTCTAAGTTTTTTTTGTATTTTGATTTTAAAAATTATTAATATGTTGTCGATGAAATAATATCTTGAACTTTTGAATGCAGCTTAGAAAAATAGATGATATAAATATTTAATAATAATATGTTGTTGACGGGATTCGAACCTTAAACCCGTGCGAGCATTTTAGATATATAAAAAAGAATATTATTTTAATATTACATCCAACGGTTCTCATTTACCTATATTTACATCTAACGGTTATTATTTAGAGAACCAAACCAAATGACCATATTAGGGAAAAACTCATGCAAAATAGATTTACAAAATGTTATAAATTGAAATTAGTCCATTGAAAAAAGAATTATATTAATATTTTTATATTGTAAATCATGTTTATTTGCATTAAGTATATATTTGCACAGATTATATATACTATTAGATTACAAATTCTATATACAATCAATATATATTAAATTACTAAATTACCCTTTCAATATTATGTTGATGAAATCAAATTACTAAATTACCCCACCAATTGTATATTGATTATGATCTTGAGTTACACCAAATGGACGTGAAAACCGCGTTCCTGAATGGAGACTTGGAAGAGGTAATTTATATGTGTCAACCCGAGGGCTTCATAAATGAAGGGCAGGAGCATATGGTCTGCAAACTTAAGAAATCAATATATGGACTAAAACAAGCTTCCAGAGATTGGTATCTAAAATTTCATAAAACCATTACGAATTTCGGTTTCGTTGAAAATGTCGTCGATACTTGCATATACCTTAAAATTAGTGGGAGCAAATTCATATTTTTGATTTTGTATGTTGATGACATATTATTGGCTTGTAGTGACCTCGGTTTGTTGCGAGAGACAAAAGACTATCTCTCAAAGAACTTTGAAATGAAAGATATGGGAGAGGCTTCATATGTTTTAGGCATAGAAATCTTTCGTGATAGAAGCCAAGGAATTCTAGGCTTGTCTCAGAAGGCCTATATCGATAAAGTTCTTAAGAGATTTAACATGTCGTCTTGTTCCGCTAGTCCTGTTCCATTGCATAAAGGAGACATACTTGTTCTTAAGCAATGTCCAAGGACACCTATCGAACGAGAAGAAATGCAGAATTATCTGTTGGAAATTAATCTAACTTGTTTTGTTTTATTGTTTTATTGTTTTAAAGTTTTAGTTTATTTGTTTTGATCAGCTAATGATCAGCTGACTAGGTCAAGTAGAACGTTGCGTTGTTTTAGGAGCATAGTGGAGTAGTGTTAGACGTATGAATAAGTCAGGGAAGTGGCTATCTTAGTTCCTGGTTTTCAGCAGTTAGTTAGTATCACGTACGATGTAATTTGCTTATTTATTTCCTTCATGTATTCTGTTTTCGGGATGAGAAATGAGAAGAACAGTTTCCTCTCAAAACAAACACTCAGTCCATATATTTTAGTTTAGCTTTCAACAGTGGTATCAGAGTAATTGATAAAAGTAAAATAGAAGTAATCAAAAAATAATAAAAAAGCAACAAAACAAAAGTATTTTATTATGTTGTTGCCATAATAATAAACTACAATTGTGAGCCTTTATATAGACTACACCTAAAACAAATTAACTGATAAATAGGTAACCCTAACTATCACCTAAACAATCATCTAGAAAATCTCATTCAAAAACTACAACTAATTCCTAAATAATAGAATTAATACAAATCTAAACATAACTATTTTTTCACCACCATCAATTTGTTGATGCACTTCTCATCAACAACATTTTGTTGATGCACTTCTCATCAACACCAATTTGTTGATGCACTTCTCATCAACACCACTGGAGCACTTCTCTCCCGGTGCACATAATCACCCATAATTCTAAATTAAAATTTCTTCCATGACCTCTTGTGCCATGATTTTCTTCTTGTTGTCATCTTGACACACATCTGTCCTATGTTTTTGAACTTCTTTTGTTTTCTTCTTTGGGAGCTTCATTACCACCTTGAAAACCTCTTATAGTGACATCACGGAAGCCTTCTTCTTTTTCCGCTTCTTCCGCCATGACTATATTCTCACGCAAATTCTCAGAGGCCCTTTAAGATCATGCTGCTCTGATACCAAGTGAAGGTTAAAAACCAGGTTAACATAATATATACACACACATTTCTGTATGTAACACACGATGGAAAAACAAAAGAACAAGAGATATTTTTATTTCAGATAATCATCTCAAAGTGAATACATACTGAGAGTTTTTAAACTTTGGAGACACCTAACTTCCTAGAAAAACTCCACTGCATACACGTTCTATAAAAGGTTCCTACAAAAACTCAACTAAACACCGACTAAGTCTAGCTGCTTATAAAACATTCAACAACTATATATTATTAAACAAACTAAATAAAACAGATAAACTAAAACTTTAAAACAATAAATAATAAAATAATAAAACAAGTTTAGATTAATTTCCAACATTATCCTTATGCATCTCTCGTGGGGAGCCTGATGTATGCACAGGTCTGTACCAGGCCTGACATTAGCCACGCTGTTGGCATGTTGGGAAGATTTCAGAGTGATCCAGGGATCGCTCATTGGAAGGCTGCAAAGAAAGTATTGAGATACATAAAGGGAACCAGAAATCATATGCTTACGTACAGAAGGACAAGACATCCACAGATGATTGGCTATTCTGATTCAGATTTTGCTGGATGTCCTGATACTAGACTATTGCGAGGTTTTATACTTAATTTTGTGTACTTGATCATATTCTGTTTGTTTTAGTATGTTACATAAGATGTCCTAGATATTTTAGTATGCCAGGAGGGTAATGTGATTTCGAACTTAGGATCTTTGTTCAGAAAGGGGATGGGAAAGGAAAGGGCCAGTAACATTGTCGTTAGGCTATCAACTAAACCTTGATGTGTTGTTTTGGAATTTGGTGAATAGTTAATCAGGGATGATTATGGTTTTTGGGAAGTGTCTAAGACTCTTGCAAGATTTATACATACTTTTGCATACTCTATTATATTGTAAATTTATTTTGTATGTAGATATTTTTCAGCATCTAGTTTTTGTGTATATTTGGAGGGAGAAAGGATCTATAATAGCGCCCTGTCAGTTTTCACTGATTTTTGTCTCTCTATGATTTGTTATGATAGAAACCAGTGGGGCTGGATTTAAGCCTGTTCCTGTTGTGCAAAAACCCATATCCTCGCTTTTAGAGAAGATTAGACAAAGGAAGCTTGAGGTTTCAAAAAAGTAAGTCTCTTTCTGTTGTTTATCTTTGTATACTGCCTTGGTTTGCTTGCTATATGATTGTTGTGTTTTTGGATGCAGAATGTCTCTTTTGAACAATAGTGGTTATTCTACCGAAAATGATGATTCATTAATAGAGCCTATGACGGGCACAGATTCCAGGAAAGTTTCTACTAGAGGTGGAGGGGAAGATAATTTATCAGACAAGGTCGAAGTGGACACCAAAATAGATGCAAGTTTGGAGGATATAAAGAGTAGTTTAGATGCTTCTATAACGGATGGAGTTAAAGGATTGAGGACACACTCAAGTCCTGAAAGTGAGAAGTCCCCAATGGTAAATAAAATTTAATATCTGGTCTTTAATATGTGGATATACAATTCCTTTGCTTTGGTCTTTAATGTTTTGAGTATTTTAATTTTCATAGTGTCACTTCAACTTGATGTTTCTTGTCAACATGAAGTGGTTCCTGATTCAATCTTATTATAGGCTGTCAGTGAAGAGCCTACTCCCACATTTCGAGCTCCAGTTGATGATACCCGGGTTTATTTTTTATTCGTACGAAGACAGTTTGGTTTATGCTTTTATAGTTTTATTCTATTGTCACTAATAAAATTTCTCATCCATAAATGCAAATGATAGGATCTCTTTGGCAATTCTGAAACAATTGATGATAAAGATGATAAGCTAGACAACCAGCACAGTAGTCCTATGGAAGAAGTTCTAGCGCCATCGTTACTTACAATGAACTTAAAGATTGACTCTGTGCCTCTTGATGACATGTAAGTACAGTTTAAAGATTTTTATGTGTTTTTAGGTGGAAAAGTTGATTTTTTGACTCATGAAGTCCTTCTGTTTGTTCAAGATGTCTCTAGTAAATTTGAAGTCTTTGATACGGCCACAAAGTATTCTATCTTAAATGGTGTCTTACAATTGGTTGTTGCCTTTTTATTTATGTAGTTCTTCTGATGAAGATGATAATGACAAGGAGAATCTTAAACCTATTACTTTCAAACCTAGTGATCCATGCCCTTCCCCTAAGGGAGATCCAGTAAAGGCTTTTGTTGATGATGAAGCTGAGGAAGAGGATGACAGTGACCATGATATCCGCTTCAATGAAAATGATGAAGACGACGGAAATGAAGACTCAGATGAACTTAATGATCTTATAGTCACTGGGTATGAAGAAAAATCAATTGATAATGAAAGGCGCAATGAACTTCATCAAAAGTGGCTTGAGCAACAAGATGCAGCTGGAACAGACAATCTTATGCAGAGGCTGGGATGTGGTCCAAAAGTGAAGGAGAACACACTGTTTGATGTCGAAATAGAAAGTGATGAGGATGATGAAGGGTCTAGTGATGATGAAGAGGATGTTGGACCAGCTAAAGCTGCCCGAATAAATGCAAGAAAAGCAAAACAAATGATCCCACAGATGTTTGCTGATAAAGAAGATCCTTTTGTATCATCTGATGATGAGGAGACTGAAAAGATGCTTGTTAAACAGCGACTGCTTGAAAAAGTTGTGAGTGTTCGTCTTTTCATATTGGATGTGTTGTAATTTATAGTTATGTGTTACGCTTAGTTAGTTCTGCTGTTTTTATCTGTTGATCTGTTCTTGTCCTCACAAATTTAAATCTTTTTGGCGTGATTGTCTCAACGTCAAATTCGCAGGGGGATAAGGCAACCTTAATTCCACCAGCTGAGGATGAGAATTCCAGAGAGATTTTTGGTCTTATAAAGAAGCTGAATAATGCACCAATAGCCAAAAAGAAGCAGAAAGTGCCATGTAAGAATTTTTGATGTTCTCTACAGTCATGCTTGTTCTGTAGTTATGGTTTTCATCAAAATGTAACATTTTCATATTTTACAGCATTCTTTGAGACCCTAATAACTGGAGGAAGTAGCAGCAGTAGCTCCTCAAAGGTGAGCTACAGGATGGTAGCTAAGAATTTTTTGTTTTGCTATCTGGATTTAACCCCAGTCTCTAATAATCTTTATATTGTAAAGATATTATCACACATCACACACACATTCAGTACTCGAAGGACCATTTGAAGTAAATGCTGCTGTCATTTTGGTAAAGTAACTAGACTAAATTGCTAGCCAAGTATAAGCTATATCACTACTTCTTTCCCTCAACGTAAACTCTTGAGATGTTCTGTACTATTAGTGGCTAGTAATCCCAAGCTTGACTATATCACACAGAACACTCTTTTCAATCATCAAAAAATAAAATAATAGAAATCCTAAGCTACACAATAATGAACATCTTTGGGTCTGATATATATATTTTTTTCAATCCCAAGATAACATGTTCAACAATGCCATTATACTCCAGGATTGACCTCTTATTTTTTGCGTTGCAAGTTACAGAGTCATGCAGTCATTAGACTCCAGAATCGACCTTTATTTATTTGTGTTACAAGTTAGAGTCATGTAATCAGGCTTTAAGTTACTGAATTTTGTCAATTTCTACTTGCAGTCATCTTTTCTTGGGCGGGTATCTAGTCATTCAATTCCATCCAAGCAAAGAAGCAGCACAACTCGATCCTTTATTTTTGGAAGAGATGACAGTAATAGTCGGAGTTCCATCTCGATATCAGAAGATTCTTCGGATGCGCGCGGTAAGATATTTAAGTACTTAGTATATTATAGTGTTGCTTTCTGTATTTCCTGATTATGGTAGTTCATTGTCTTTGTAAATGCCACATGTTTACGGATATGTTGGTTACAGTCTGCTGCTATCACCCTCATAATATGCAGTGAAATTTATTACAAAATTTTTGTTGCATGCACAATCTGGCCGGGCTCTTACCAGTATTTTGTTTAAATGTAGGTTGCAAAAGAAATTAGACCAACACAAAAGGCTACAGCAAAGTTCACTAGCTCACAAGCCAAATCCTTTACTCAAAGTTCTCAGATTGTAGCTGAAACAACTCCTGGCACTTCACTGATTGAGATACTGAAGCGTTCATCAATGCAGTCTACTACCTGTAACCAGGATAATATGGTTGGCATGACCCAGACTATAATTTCTGCATTCAAAATCCCCAAAAAGCCAGTAAAACTAGAAGGAAGAACCAAATATTGATGTACCAACCATTGGTTGATAATAAATGATTTTGATTCTCTCGACATTCTATAATTTTCTCTTTAAGAAGCAGTTTACTTGTGTTTAGATAAATTAAATGGTCTACATGAGATGGAGACTAGTACAAAAATGATCTTTTACGTCGCCTATTATACGTCGGTTCTATCCAAAGGCGACGTATAAAATACTTATATACGTCGGTTCCGCCTAAAGGCGACGTATATAAGTGTTTTATACGTCGGTTGAGGAAAAGGCGACGTATATAATTCTACTATATACGTCGGTTGAGTAAAAGACGACGTATATAATGACATTATACGTCGGTTGAGGAAAATGCGACCTATATAATGCTACTATATACGTCGGTTGAGGAAAAGGCGATGTATATAATGCTATTATATACGTCAGTTGAGCAAAAAGACGACGTATATAATGATACTTTATACGACGGTTTTTTTAATCAACGACGTACAAAAGCTCAAACTTAAAGTAACATAATAATATAAATTTGGACTTGCTCAGTATACTCTCGAAGTCTCATCCTCGACTAAACGAAAGCCCCAATTTAAACCCTAGAGACGAAAGCTCGGTCTCTATCAATTCAATCCCTAGAAACTCTCTCTCAACATCTGTAAGCCATAGGCTAATTGGGTTCGAATTTGTAAGCCCTGCGCTAATTTGGTTCGTGCCCTAAATGGATTAATTTGTAGGATTAATGGATGTTGGTTCTTGAGAACTGGATTTGTATACTCTGCCTTTCAATTACAATTGGCTACTTCACTCTGCTCCAGGTTCGTACTTTAAATTTATGTGAATGTATATGAATATGTATATCTATATATATATTGATTTGTTAAAGCTTGTATATGTGTGTGTGTATATCGATTTGCTTATTGTATATGTGTGTATGTATATTGATTTTAATGCATCTTTATAAAGACCGTTCTCTTAGAATGCTTCTAATGGACACAAGTAAAATTTTAAAAACATAAAATCTGTTGATACCTGATACGATAACTAGTATGTGTGAGTACTTTCGATTGCAAAAATTCTACTATGTTGCTTGCTAACAATGAACAAATCAGTGGATTACTCTAAACTCCTATGAGTTTATGAACATTATTAATGTTTAGTTTTTAGTAATTATAAATTAAATTGTCATGTAGAGGTTATCTTTTTGTTGTAGGTTCTTTATCAATTTCTGGAGTACTGATAAAGTTGTTCAAAGAAATTTGTACTCTTAGCATTTGTTGAATGATATTTAGGGGAGCTTTCTGTTTGCAAGAACACACTCAAAGTCATGAACTTATTCCTCCAAAGCAAAGGACAAGAGTATTGCCCAGGAAAGAAACATGTAGTGCAAGTCATTTGAGCACTTGACAACTCATTTTGTTGAACTAAGCTTTAGTTCTAAATTAGTGGTGCGGGGTCATGCTGCCTATATGAGTCCGTTGAGTGTGATATCGTTAGGTTTGCTATCTTGTAGATTCTTTGTGAAAGGCGGCAAAGTATTAGTTTCTCATGTCTTACCGTAGTGCCATCAAATATGTGGTTTGCCTTTTCTCTTCCTGTTTAAAATAAGATCAGACTGTCAGCACTTACAGTTTGTTATTGTTATCATTTTCTGCAGGTTATGGTTTCACAGGCCCTGTAAAGCTGATGACTGGATATTAGAATAGCTGAAATACAGTGCCTAGAATGAGATATTCATGGCCACAGCAGGAAATTTAAAGGGTGAAAGGGTGAAAGGAAATTTAAGTTATTATAAGATAGTAATTTTTAGTCTTTTCTCTGATACTCTGAATTATTGTCATTCACTTCCTATCTTCAAGTGTTAGAAGTGAAGGAATAAAGCAAAAATTGGCCAATTTTTGCTATCATATGAAGTAATTTCCATGGCTTGACTTCTTGCATTTAAATATGATTTCTAACTGTTTTTTGTATTGATAACAGTTTGCAAAAGTCAAAAACATGTGGTGTGTGTTTGGAAGGGATAGTGAGTTGCATGTCAAGTTTGACATCACTTTGAATCAACCAAATGGCTCTACCGTGACATCTATTGTGAGGTCAGCTGCAACAAATGAAGTGACTGCCAGGCACTTAATCGTGTTGGTTAAGGAGTTCGCTAAATGTCAAGACATTAACAATGCATCCAGTGGCACACTGTCAAGTATTGCATACTGTTTTCTATGCATCTACTTCCTAATAAAATGCAAAATTCTGCCTCCAGTTCCATCAGGAAACGAGATCCGTGATCTTTCCTCTGAGAATATTGCTAATCTACTAGAGGAATTCCAGACTTCAACTCTGAATTTTGAGGCTACTCCTGATCCCCTACTTTCTGATCTACTCTATAGCTTCTTCCGTTTCTACACTCAGGACTTTGACTTCAAAGTTCATGCAATCTCTCTTTCTCATGCTGGTTTTGTCAAGTATATAACACAACTTCTATTATTATCTTTTTAATTTTCTTCCCATGTTTGTTCTCAATGTTAATTAATTCTGTTGTTATTTCAGGAAAGCTGATCTTGGATGGCCTCATACTGATCTAGAAGGAAAAGTAATCCTACGGAATCAAGTAGTGATTCTAAATCCTTATGGCTCCGAGAACATGAGTCAATCTGTTAACAAAAATGGGATGAAAAGAATTGAAGCTGCATTCAAAGCTGCATGTAAGATCCTCCTAGACGGCAGGGCCAAGGCATTATTTCACATTCCTCCGAAGCCCGAGCAGTAGATGCAACCTTAGTTGTAAGGCTGTGGCCATGAATATCTCATTTCTACTAGTGTATTTCAGATTTGTATAATTAGAATGGTTTGTATTTCAAGTATGTGATAATAATTATTTTAATTTAATTAGTCACTTTGTTGAGAAATTTGGGTTGCAAGTTTTATTATTATTTTTGGTTGTTAATAATAGGAATTTTGATGTATATATAAATATAAACAGGGGAAAAAATGTCATTTTTCAGTAGACATACGTAGGCCTTTTTGGTCTTATACGTCGCCCTTTATGATCTTATTCGTCGCCTTTTTTTGATATTATACGTCGCCCTTTTTGATTTTATACGTCGCCCTTTTTATGACATTATACGTCGCGCTTTTTGATCTTATACGTCGCCCTTTTTATGAAATTATACGTCGTCCTTTTTGGTCTTATACGTCGCCTTTTTAACCGACGTATATGATGCTTTATACGTCGCCTTTTTAACCGACGTAAAAGATGGTGACTTTATACGACGCCCCTGTATACGTCGCCAAAAGGGCGACGTAAAAGACCAAAAAAGGCGACGTAATAAAGCCCAATTTTTCTTAACCCAACGAACTAAAACATTTTTTGTCGAAACCGAACCCAATTTCCCAATCAATTCTCAATAAACCTAAAATACACATACTATAAATTACAAAATTAATTTAAAATGTTAACAAATAATATAAAAATAAGTCAAATATATCTCTATTTTTTCGAGCTTTATCGAGCCGATCTCGAGTCGAGCGAGCTCGAGTCGAGCTCACTAATAGCTCGGCTCGAGCTCGTTTTCTTAACAAACAATTTTTTGTGTTTGAGCTCGAGCTCTAGCCCTTAACGAACCGAGCCGAGTCGAGCCCTTAACGAGCTGAGCTCGAGCTTCTTCACGAACAGCTCTATTCATTACTATTATTTTATTACAAGATAGTGGAGAAAGGGGTTAAATGGCTAATCGATCACTATACTCAGTAAAACGTAATTCGGAAAAAGTTTAAAATTCAAAAAAATACAATTTTGGTACGGTTTATCAATATTGGAAAAAAAATGAATTTAAAGATATGGTATTTTTTCTAAGTATATGAATTAAATGGGTATGTTCAATTTCAAATTTTATTTAATTTTAAAATTAAAATTAGATGATGACCTAATTGAAAATTGTTACAAAGTTGAGTAATGAATTAGTAACTACACTTAATGCATTGTGTCACGTCAGCATCCACGTCATTTTTCCGTCAGAGTTTTTAACGGAATTGACGACAATGACCAATTTGAAAGTTTTTAAGTACTTCATGAGTTGACTGTAAACTTTTTTAACTAAGTGACTTACTTGCAAGTTACTATCAACTACTACTGTGATAAATTAGTCATTTAACCCGCGGAGAAAGTACACCCGTACTTCAACAAAAACAAGCATCAAGTATTTAGCATCTCTGGAAGAAACAATTACTAATACGCCTAAACACAAAATGGTTATTTCGTGCAGGTATATCACATATGTTCTTCTCAGAGACCACTCTCTCCTCTATTCACTTTAGCTTTCTACTCTTCATCTTCTTACCTGCAATAAAACACCCATGCTATCAATTAAATTTATGTATAAATAAGTGAGAGCACATGTATAAATTGTCACTACGGGTAAGTTTAAGCAGTCGAATTTAGCCGTGTTTTCTTGTAGTGTGTATTATACGTACCACGGGTAAGTTTGGTGCAGGAAGAAGATGTGGATTAAGTCTCCATGCAATGATTTAACATGCATACCCGTGGGCAAAATGAGATTTCCACACTTTCAGTCAAGTACTTCAGAGATTGGCGCAAGTTGGGAGTACTGTTTTCTGTTGAAAAAATGCATATTAGAAATATGATTTTCAAAATCACCAAGAAAATCACTTTCTTCACTGCTATTACAATTTTCTTTAATTCTTATTTGTTTGTGACTTTGTGAAGAGTGAGTTGAGTTTCAAACAACTTTATATATACATTTTTTCGATTTGGAATGATTTCTTAGTAGTTTTCGACATTTATGTCAAATATCGTTGATAAGTCTACGTTCTTTTCTCTTGCATTCCTCTTCGGCTGTGACCGGGTAGGGGGTTAGGTTACGTCGGGATAGGTGTGGGATCCTCGAGTGCGGGCGTGAGGATAGAGGTACAACTCCTAGAGAGAGGGAGCTAGAGAGAAGGTAAAACTTATTATGCAGAGAATTCTGTATCTGTCCCGGGGTATTTATAGGCAGGGGGCATGTGACGGGAACATGGTGTGCCTGGCCCTTTCTTGGTCTGGGTCTGTGTTGGGTCTTTAGGGGTGCCTGCTTTGGCGCCTTTCCTGCCTGTTTGGGCTGGGTTAAATGGGCTCTTCCTGTCTGTTTAGGCTGGTCCGATTGGATCCACCTATCAATCATATTGTGATTTGTAACTGACGTTTTACATTAATATTTCACCAAAATCATATAAATTAGGACATGCTTTAATGTTAAAGATTTTTATAGAAACTTAAGTTTGAAGATAATGTTTTCTTTTCATTTAATAAGTTATGTTAGGCATATAAAATAAAAATATGTGCATTTTTAAGTCTCGCTGGTTGCAATCAAAATTCATCTTTCGCTTAACTCTTTTTACCTGGAAAAAAAATCTGGAAAAGCATAATTTTTGTTATACTTAAAGAAAATATTGGAAAAAAAGTAAAACTTGATTGAACATGTTTCATCCCAAATAGTAGTTTATTTGGTAAAAACACTCACTTACATAGAACATATGAGACTTATTAATTGGATTAATTATCAAGTTAGTGAACTTAAAAGTATCAAGTTGGTCACTAAATTAAAAACAATCTCAAACAGGTCATTAAGGATGATACATCTCATGCATGACATAAGTTTTCAAGTCCAAGGCAAAAAACAAAAAACTTGCGCCAATCTCTGACATATATTGTATTTGATGAGAAATATGTTTTGCTAGTAAGTCTTCACAATTGCAACAAAATGTCAGAAGATGGAGTAAGTTTTTTGGTCTCATTTTTGGCTCAAAAATTTATGTCAAACATCAAAAATATCAACCTCAAATAAAATAAGTAAGAAAAATTCATATATCAAGGAGATCTAATAAAAAATCAAGCTAGATTTGAAGAAAAATTGAGAGAAAAGGAACGTATGTATTGTTTAAGATTTAAAGAATTTCAGAATATCAGTGTTGAGATCTATTGAGAAATATATATATAGAGGAAACTGTTTGGCTTTAGTCAAGGAGAAATGTTAGGATAGTTTGGTAACATAGCAAGTTAATGTAAATTAAAGTACAATATAATTAAGTTTTATTTTAAATATTGCTTAAATCATGGCATTAATATTACTCCTTTTTTGAGAGATCATTACTACAGATTTGTGACCAAGTTTGAATTTTGATTGAAAAAAATAGTACTGGTAAATGATTTTAATAAATTGTAGTGATGTTTTTCTTTCTAAAATCTAGTTTTAATGGAAATATTTGCGATAGAATGATTTTTTAATATTTGTAAAAGTACAATTTTGGAACTAAGACAACAAATTCAATGTCAAATTTTGAGACCCTAGTAACTGTTTACAAATTGATTGTCTCTACTTTGTGTTGTTAAATTAACTATTTACATTGTGCCTACAAATAAATATAATTATCTATTGTTAAATATTTACCTAACATAAATTTTGTTTTTATCTATAAATTAGAAAAGTGACTAACTAGATAGTTGCTATAATACACTCAAATGATCGGTTACTACCTTAGGAGTCGAAATCTTTATTCTCATATTCATAACATATTAATATTACATATTTCAAAAATTCACAAATAATTAAAATTTTGAATAATATAAATTTGAATAAATACACATAAAATAAATTTGAATAACTATCACATGGTAAATGCAACACGAAATAATTTATCAAAAAATATATTCTTACACCCCCTTCGTCCCACCCAATTTTTAACATTTGGGTGGGGGCACAAAAATTAATAAAGGTAAAGAAAAGGGAAGAAAAAATAGGAAAGTTGGTGGGACTTGCTAAAATTAATGAAGAAAAATATAATATTTTATGAAATGTTAATAATTGGATGAAACATCTTAAAAAAGAAAGTGTTGACAATCTGTTAGGACAGAGATAGTATATTTTATCCATAATTTTGGTTACAATAACATAAAAAATAAGAATAGTTCAACTTTAAATAAATACTACTAGTCTCAAAAATATTTAGTTCTCAAATGATAGATCGTAAATATATTGTTGACTAATTAGTAGTAGTATTTTGATTTATAAATTAAACTAAAGTCCCAAAGGACCGGGGTGTTACAAACTTATGTAAAATCCCGTAAATTTATTTTTATTTTATTACTTGATATTAGATATTAAGAAAAATTTTAGTGAGATAATTATTTATTTATTTATTCTTATTATTTTTGTACAAGTTATTTGATTTCGGATATGATTCTTATTAGTGGAAAGAAGCGTGAATATATTTTAGAAAATTAATATCTTTTTATTTTAAGTAAATTGTGTATAAAATATTTATATTTTTAGAATTACTTAATTTAATCTTAGATTTTGTGTACCTTATATAAACACTCTTAAAAAGAAAAGAGGGGTACAACCGCTTTGTCTCTCCAGTCTCCGGTCTCTACGGTTGCTTCCGAAAATCAGTTATTGTGTTATCGTGTGTAAGCATGCTTTGAAACTGAGTTGAATTCTAAGCTTAAATATGTGTTATGTGATTAAATGTTTATCCAAATATTATAATAGCATTCTAATAATAATAACTATTATAAAATATTATAATAGCATATTAATAAATGTTTGACTTATGTTTATAGTTTTATGTTAATATCTGAAATAAGTTAGAGACATTTTTGCATTTTACATGTTGATCTGGACCAGGCCGTGTACATGATTACAAGATTGAATCCTTTTGTTCTTTTCTATTTTTTTTAATGTTAAATTGCATAATCTCGGTTTCTGTCCAGGTCTTTGGTTGTAATTTTGCTATGTTGGGCTTTAAGTTTAAGGTCCGTTTGTGTTTTTAGTAAAACTAGCTTTATAGCCCGTGCGAGGCACGGGCATGCTCTAGACTCAAATGTTACTAAAATGTGTACATAAGATCCAGAGATAACCTATCTTTCTGAGAGAACCGAGAGAGCTAACCAATCACCCTTGATTTACCACACCATCCAACGACTGATATGTTTAAAAAAAATTCTATTATACTTTTATTAGTATTTTAGGAATCTTTTAAGTGTTTTAATAATTTTATAAGATTCTTTTAAGTGTTTTAATAATTATATTAAAATTAGGATTCTGTTAAGTATTCTATAAAGTGTTTTATAATATATTTCAACATAAATTTATTTATAATAAATTTAATTGATAATTAAGATTCTTTTTAGTGTTTTATTAAGATTCATTAATTATATTATAGTATATCAACGGTCTTAGAAGGGTTCTCTCGGTTCTCTTGATATAATGGTTCTCTCTGGAACCTTACTATATATATATATATATATATATATATATATATATATATATATATATATATATTGTGTTTTAAGATGCAATTTCTTTCATCTTGTATAGGGACTTGTCATGCTAATGGATGATGTTTGTTAGAGATGTACCTTGAAAGCATTTAAACACTGCCTTAAAATTCATAATTTTCAAAGTATATCAACGACAAATCTATCCAAATATTATTTAAACATTGTCTTAAAATTATGTTTTTAGTCCTGCATAATGGGCATACTTTAAACACAAATATATTTTTATTCTTTTTTTAAAAATATATCCTATATCTAAACGTTAAATCTGCGATAAATTAAATATACGATAGTTAATATTGACATCAATATGTGTTGTGAAGTTAACGATCCCTTAATTTATGTGTGTGTGTGTGTGTTGGGTTTTAAGATGCAATTTTTTCCATCTTGTATAAGGACTTGTCATGCTACTGGATGATGTTCGTTAGAGATGTACCTTGAAAGAGTTTTAAAGTTTTGAATTTTACAGTTACCGTCATTCAGCATGGATGTTCATTGATTTGGTAAGATCGAGTTAGTTGATTAAGAAGAAATTATGTTAATTTGCATCCGTTTGTTCAATTTTTTTTCTGGGTATGTAGTTTGCATGCCAAAATAGTCTATCTATCATATGCGTGAGTTACATGAACTGAATTGTTCAGGTTATTGATTTGTTGGTTTTAAATTGAATAAGTTGTACCAAATTCTCAAAATATATCAACGACAAATCTTTGCAGATATTGTTTAAACACTGTCTTAAAATTATGTTTTTAGTCCTGCACAACGGGCGTGCTCTAAACACGAATATATTTTTATTCTTTTTAAAAAAAATATATCTTATATCTAAACGTTAAATCTGCGATAAATCAAATATACGATCGTTAATATTGACATCAGTATGTGTTGTGAAGTTAATGATCCCCTAATTTGTTGAAATGTTATGCTTATATAAATAAAAATTTGATATTCATAATCTCCATAGGAATTTAAGCTCATTTTACTATAAATGTAAATTAAAAGATAATAGCAGACACGTTGAATGCAATAATTGTACAGTTGTGGATATACTTTATTTATAAAACTATTAACTTACCTCTCAAGAAGCCGTTAAACTGATTCGTGATAAGTTACTCGTTTCACCTTACAATTGTCACTTGACACAAATAATTTAACAATTAATACTTTTAACATTTTATCATAGATATTCAAAAAATTTAAACCAATTTTAGTTAAGATTTAATTTAATCATACGATGACAACTTCAACTTTTCTGTAAAAATCTCTAACACAAACTTTTTTATTAGTATACAAAGAGAAAACTTTTTTGCATTTTTTGGGTTTAATACTTTATATAATAATAGTGTATTTTTCGAAAATGATCAACATATAAAATTTATTTATTGAAGACGAGATTTATAATATATAGGATCGTAGTAAAACTACAGTTTTAATCCATATTAGTATCTAAAATTTCAAAACTGTGTATATAATCTATAAGTTGTTAATATCTTATAATGAAGCATTAATAAATGTTAAATGATGAATAAAATCCGTTTTACGCTTATTATATATAAAGATATAATTGGAATGGAGTAAATAGGTTGATAGTTTTAAATTTTAAAATAAAAATTAAAAAAGACTATAATAAGTGATAGTGGCTATATATGTCATCATTTGTCACATTATCACATAGGTCATGGTTCAATTCTCATTAAAAACAATTTTTTTATCATCAATATAAAATTAGAAGGGTAATTTAGTAATCTATTATCATCAATATAATATTGAAAAGATAATCAGGAATCTAATATATATAATCTGATAGTATATAGAATTTGTAATCTAATAGTATATATAATCTGAGTCATTATATATTTTATGCAAATAAACATGATTTACAATATTAAAATATTAATATAATCTTTTTTATAGGTCAATTCCAATTTTATAATATTTTGTATATCTTGCGCGAGTTTTTCTCTAATCTGGTCAAAAATATGATTTTAAGGCACTTATGAAAATGAATTATCTACCTTACCAAGGAGATTACAAGAAGAGACCAAAATAGAATATAACATATTGAGTATTTGCGCATATTAATAAAGAGTTTTATAATATAATCAAAATTGATATGTAGCATAGTGGTAAAGAATGTTACTTCTAATCAAGAGGTCAAGTGTTCAATTCCCATTAGAAACAATTTTTTTTATCATTAATATAATATAGGAGGGGTAATTTAGTAATTCAACATTGAATAAATTGTCTCACTAAACCCCTAGTTGCTCTATTATATATATAATAGATAATAGATAATAGATGATTTGTTTGATTATGATCTGCCCGTTTGCTTTTATAGTTATGTGATTACTTTGTTTCGGTCCAAAACAGTAAGCATGTTTTTAGTCCCGGTCCTTATTACATTGATTTTATATACTTGTTTAGTTACTTTGCATGTATAAAGTACGTGTGAATTAAATGATTAATTAATTTGTGTTCTGTGAATTAAATTTTAGGATTTCATGGTGTATTAATTTATCGAGATAAGTATTTTTTGACTTACTTTTATTTTCGGAAAAGATATTTTGACTCCATAATTTTCAGTTTTCGTATAAGATATAAGAAATATTGTTTCGAAATGTATAAGATATAAAATACGAGAATCTTCGAATTCCTCAGTCTCTAGGTTTCGAACCCGTCGTAATTTACGATATAGTTCCAGAACTAGCCTTAGATACCATTAGTAGGCGCACAACTGTGCAACACTACAAGAAAAACGGCCATTTCCTACCATTCAATTGGTTGGAAATGGCCACATTTTGGTCGGAAATGGAATCAATTCCAACCAAACCCGTTGGTTGGAATTGCTCAAGTCGGAAATGCTTAATGGTAGGAATTGCTAGGTTATTTCTAAAAGGCCCCACATGCCAAGTGGCTGCCCATGTGGCTTGCCACATGGGTAGCCACTTGGCATGTGGGGCCTAGACACGTCACTTGACACGTCAAGAGCCACGTCAGCTTAAAGTGGTCCCCAATGATGACATGTCATCCACGTGTTAAGTGGGACCAGTCCACGTCATTTTTGCCACATCACATTTGACTTCAGTCAAGATCTATTTCCTACCAATTTCTAATATGTCAATTGGTTGGTTTTATATCAGAAACCATGTAAATTAGCATTTCCTACCAAGCATTTCCTACCATTCTGGGTTTCGAATGGTAAGCTTGGTAGGAAATGTGCAGATTTGGTTGGAAATGGTGACTTTTCTTTTTGAAAAATTCTTTTTGTTTTGGTCATTTCCTGTACAAACAATTGTACAATCCACAATCTACATTCATCAAAATCAATAATAACATCCAAACCAAATAATACACTATAAATACAATGACTAGTAACTAAAATTACTTGCAATTAGATTAAACATCCAACAAGTTTTCAAACTCATTTTCAACCTCTTAACTAGTAACTTGCATTAAGAAAGGCTTATCAAGTTGGCGAACAGGATCAGTTATGTACTGGTCCACAGCTTCCATTAATTTTAGGATTGCCTTTTTCCTGAGGTCTTCATTTGTTCCTTGTAAAGCAGACCATATATGGCATTTGAAATTGCCCGCGCTGCCTCCCGTTTTACATCAAGCAAGTCATAACTTTCAACAACGTCAACAAGAGGCTCAATCAATCCGGAATCAATTACAGCCTGTTTAAAACACAGCAACAAGGATTAGATTTTGCAGGTAAGTAACAAGGCATACGTACACAGAGGTACAAACATAATTTGGAACTGCTCTAAAACAGTGTGCAAGAGGAAAATAATGCATTGTTCGCTACTAAACGGTGTAGAGTGTACACAAAAACTTCAATCAACTTCCATGCAACCAGTATAGCTCTCCATGCAGTAGATTGATAAATTCAACACTCACCTTTATATGGTTTTCATTTCTAGCAGTTATGTTTGATATTATCCAGCAGGCGTTCTTGATATAGTACTTGTTGTCTTCGCCTAACAAGCACTCAAGGCTCAACAGTATATCCCTTTCGATTATAAGCTGGAAGAGAAACCAGTTGAGAAGACAGAATACTCACGACTTAATAAAAAAAAACATGAACATTGAACTAGTATGTAGTACCTCAATATTACTGTCACTACCCCATCTCACGATACTTCCCAGTGCTCTTAGTCCAGCAATGGTCTTGACACGTGATTCAGAACCGAAAAAGATTAGCGTCAATAAAGTAAAATAGTGAACTTGAGACCCAAAACAAATACAGCAGGCAAAAAGAGAACACATGTCACTTACCGCCAACATTAGCATCAATCAAAGTAAAAATAGTGAACGTAAGACCAAAACCGATACAGTGGGCAAAAAGAGAAAATAAAAACAGGCACTATCCACTTAATAAGCTCAATAAGACGATCAATAAGAGTTCCAAGTTGTTGCTCTTCAACTACCATCTTTTGTTTCCCATCACAAAGGTATGAAATTCCCGAGCATGCATATGCCAGAACATGAGAATTTTCATATTTAAGAAGTTTCATGAGAGCTCGGAGAATCAACTCTAACTGCCAACATTTGGGAAATAATTAAATGATGAAAGTAATTATTATGTGTATGGGTTTGTAAAAGACATTATCAATACGGAGCAGTAGATAACCTCATCAGGAGAGAAGTCTAGATATATTTGACAAGCAAGTGCAAGAGTCTTAGTGCCATTATATAACAAATCACTGCGATTCCAAAACTTCTTCTAGCACAAATTTACTTTTAGAACAATTGGGAATACCAAAAGCTATATATCGCAACAGCAACAAAGGCTACACATTCAAAAAAGCATCCATAAATAAACCAGCCAACCAAACAAATTAGAAAAGATAAGGAAGTAAATTCGGTTAGTTGGTTACCTGCTTTTGTACCTCGCAAACTGCAGAGTGCATAAGGTTGACAATAATTGAAGGTGTGATAAATTTCATTACAAATTCCTTGTTACCCGAACAAGCAACAACATACTGGAGGATGATAGCGGCATGAGACTGAAAATGCAAAGTAGTTTCACTTAGATAAACAAAAATAGAATTAAGAATGAATACAATGCAAAACAATCGCAAACATGTAACTTCGGGTATTATTTATGCTTGAGCAACGTAACAAGGATCTCCAGAAGATGGTGTTGTAGTAAATCACCCAACCTTGGATCTGTTTGTCAAAATTTGTATGCATAAGATACAATTCAAAAGTAGGACTATTGTTCATGCGGTTCATTAACATTTTGACCCTTCAATTATGTCAAAAAATACACACAAAGCCTCAAAGAAAATGTCCATATCTTTTTACCCTTCAAGTACGAGGTGCGTACGTTTTAATCCTTTTTCCGGATTTTCTTCCGATATTTTCCTTAAAGATTTATATGTCCGCCATTACATACTTTCTGGGCAATATTGTTTTACTATGCAAAATTGCGAATCTTGTAAAATTATATTCGTTAATGTATTTGTAGCCATGGGCAATATAATAATTAAACTATTACAAAACTAACCCTGCAGAAGAATCAACATGACCCTCAGAATGCTGTGTTATATCATCTCTTCTCCTATTATCACCGCCGTCAAAATCATAGCCACCACCATGAGTTTCTTCATCTTCTCCGTACATGAACTGATTGTTCTGTTGTGTTTGTTCATCGTCGCCGTTACTGATGTGTATTTGAGCTCCATCACTGTCCATTGGATACACAAATTAACAAAAAACCAACAAAGGCAGCAAATCAAAAACACAAGTCTGTGCTATTCAAAACAAAAAGGTCTCCAGACAAAAATCATGAACCAAATTCACAACTCAAATCAAACAGACACAAAGCTCTAAAGCATAAATATATATAAATACAAGGATAAGATAGATAGGCGGTTATACATACATTCACATACCTACATATACAAATATAAGCATTAATTCTCATATATACGATCTCAATCACATACCTGAATCCAATTAGTTAGATAATTGCTTAAATCCTTATTGCTTTAATCTTAATTGCTTGAATTGAGTGTTAGGGCACGTAGTCAGAGAGTTTTAATTTGGGGAAGAAAATGAAAATACTAAAAGAAAATGAAAATACTAAAAGAAGATTATTTGAAGGCTTACTAAAAGAAGATGAAATCGAAGAGATGGTAGGAGATGAGAGAATGAGAATACGAGGGTGAAGAGAAGAGAGTGGAGGCAAATGAGTGGAGAGAGTGGAAGAAATTAGGGTAAATGAGTTTTGGGGAAATTAAAATGAGTTGAGTGGAGGCGGTAACTTCAATTTTTTGGTGAAATTTTAGGCGCTAATTGGCAAAAGAATTGGTTGTGAAGAATCGAACACCTGCCCTCCCAAACAATAACAAAGTGCCAAACCACTATACCAACAATGCTTTTGCATTAAAATAGATGTAAATTTTATATATCATACCACAAATCAATTTTGTAAATTATAATTTTGATAGATAGATTCATTATAAAAATATAGGAGTTTAAATTTAAAAAAAATCTAAAATTTTACATACATCTAAGACATCAATATATTTAATCATCCGTAAGGTTAGATCCTTGGATTTGTTTTTTAAAAAATCGAAAAGTGTAACCCTAGACAACCCCTAAAATATGAGTATAAACTCTAACTCAATCTTCGAACACCGACACTCTTTCGATTTCTAAACGACTTTAACTTTTTGTAATTCTTTTTCGTCTAAATTTTTTTCCTTACCTTCATCAAACTACAAAACGAAGTTTCATCTAAAAAAATTAATTTATCAATACGTCTTTATAATTTTTTTAAAAAAATCGATATAATTAGGTTTTAGCGAATAACATAAAAACAGAAGAAGGTAAGTTTAAATCAACTAATTTTTATCCTCCGCTACTAAAATGAGTAGATCTTTATGTCCGTAGAGTTTATTTAACAAAAAACATGATAACCAATAACAAAAAATATAATAAAAACACATTCTTCTCTAATTTTTGGCGAAAATTGCTAAAAAATTGGGTTGTGCAGAATCGAACCCCTCCCCTCTCCGAGAATGACCAAGTGCTAAATCACTGCACCAACAACGCTTTTGCACTAAATCAGCTGTAAATTTTCTATATCATACCCCAAATTTATTTTTTTAATTATAATTTTGATAGATAGATTCATTATAAAAATATAGGAGTTTAAATTAAAAAAATCTAAAATTTTACATACATCTAAGAAATCAATATATTTAATCATCCGTAAGGTTAGATCGTTGAATTTGTTTTTAAAAAAAATCGAAAAGTGTAACCCTAGACAACCCCTAAAATATGATTATAAATTCTAACTCAATCTTCGAACACCGACACTCTTTCGTTTTCTAAAGGACTTTAACTTTTTGTAATTCTTTTTTGTCTAATTTTTTTTCCTTACCTTCATCAAACTACAAAATGACGTTTCATCTAAAAAAATTTAATTTATCAATACGTCTTTATATTTTTAAATTTTTTTCTCGATATAATTAGGTTTTAGCGAATAACATAAAAACATAAGAATGTAAGTTTAAATCAACTAATGTTTATCCTCCACTACTAAAATGAGTAGATCTTTATGTTTATATAGTTTGATTAACAAAAAACATGATAACCCATAACAAAAAATATAATAAAAACACATTCTCCTCTAATTTGCATCCTGCAGCCTTTTCCTACCAATTTTGGTAGGAAATGCACTTAATAATTGGACCAATAACAAACAGCCACGAACGATGACATGAAAGCGGGGGCCCAGAAAAAGTTAAAATTTTGCATTTGGGTCTTTTCCTACCAATATTGGTAAGAAAAGCACCTGGAAAAATAATAATATTTATATTTTAAGAAATTGTTTATTAATCTAAAAATGTGAGGGACTGTGACGTGGAAGGTGGGGTCCTTTCATTGTCAAATTGCAACTAAAACCTACCACAATTGGTAGGTTTTGCTTTCCTACCAAAGTTGGTAGGAAAAGGTTGCTCGTAAACGGTGTCGTTTTTGTTGACGGGGCTACTTACGTGGATGGTGGGGGTATAATCACAGTCATTTCCTACCAGATTTTGGTAGGTTTTGATTCCCATCAAAACCTACCAAAATTTGGTAGGAAATGACCCTGACAAAATTTCATTATTTTTTTCCCAGAAATTGTTTATTAATTTAAAATATGTGAGGGATGATGATGTGGAATGTGGGGTCGTTGAAAAGTCAAAATGTGACCAAAATCGACCAAATCTGGTAGGTTTTGATTTCCGACCAAGAATTGGTAGGAATTGATGCTTGCGTGTACAAAACTTGGGACCCACAGACACCATTTCCAACCAATTTCGTCGTTGGTCGGAAATGCTCAGTCATTTCCAACCAAATTTTTTTGGTATGTTTTAAATGGTCGGAAATGGCCGTTTTTGGTATGACTTACTTTTATTTTCGGAAAAGATATTTTGACTCCATAATTTTCAGTTTTCGTATAAGATATAAGAAATATTGTTTCGAAATGTATAAGATATAAAATACGAGAATCTTCGAATTCCTCAGTCTCTAGGTTTCGAACCCGTCGTAATTTACGATATAGTTCCAGAACTAGCCTTAGATACCATTAGTAGGCGCACAACTGTGCAACTTTAGATACCTATTAAGAGGACGTAATTATTGAACTTTAGATGCCGGTCACTGGCAAAGTGTGTCGTATAAGAATAAGAATAAGATCCCGGCTACTGGGAAAGTGTGGCCGTAGAGCAAGACTGTGGTATTTATAAGAATTTCGTTTCTGTTTTTAATTCTGTTTCTGTTCTAGTTTTTAAAATATAAACTTTGGGTTGAATTCGTTTTCGCAAAGCTTTTCAAAATTATTATTGTTTTGAGAAAATTGGTTTTATTAAAACGCCCACTGATTTTTGTAAGAATATATGTAAGTCATTCTGTTACTTGCTGAGCCGTCTAGTTCACTCTTTTCTAATATTTCAGGTTCATACGTTCTGGAAGCATTTTGAGAATAAGGCTGTGAACTTGTGAATTTCGTGCTACGTGATTTGATGTAATTTATTGATATGATTTATCGTGCTATATAGAGGCAATTGTTTAGGTTTAGGTGAGGAGAAATAAATGAGGGGGAAGAAATGTTAGGATGGTTTCGTAACGGCAGTAAGTTAAAGTAAGTTAAGTACAGTAATTAAGTTTCAATTTTAATCTTGCTTAAATCATGGCATCAGTAATATTTTATGGGAGATCATTAATTTAATTAGTATGTCTAAGAATTAGTAAAGTTTGAATTTTTTATTGAAGGGGATGTTGGACCAGCTAAAACTGCTCGAATAAATGCAAGAAAAGCAAAAGAAGATGTTGCCGATAAACAATATCATTTTGCATTATCTCTGATGACGACGAGGAGACCGAAAAGATGCTTGTTAAACTGCTAACTACTTAAAGAAGCTGCGAGAGTGCGAGTGTTCGCCTCTTTCTATTGTTAAGTTGAATTATGAGGAGGATCAGACAACCTTAATTCCACCAAGTCGTGCAATTAGAAGAAATCCATCATTTTTAGTGGCGCTTTTATCAGTATTTATGTGTTAGAAATCCAAGGTTCATCCGAATCTTGTATGACATTACTTTCAAGCAACACAAACACAATAAAGAAAGTTAGAAACAATTTGTAAATCTGCTGGTATTTCGTGGAGTTAAAGGAATACACAAAATTATATAGTGGTAAGAGGAAACTAAATATATATATTGCTTACATGTAGTGTTTGGCGAAACATTTTATAAGTCTGTTGCTTTTATATATAAGGTCGGCTCAAGTACTGATGAGGCTTAGTTGCATGGAATTACCATTAAGAAAAGTGGGGTTAGATTTTATGTTGGACAATGATTTTCAAATGTGGAGTTCAAGAAAAAAAAATGGTAAATACTTTGAAGAGATATGCAATTGGAAGAAATCCACCATTTCCAGTGGCGCTTTTATCAATATTCATGTGTTAGAAATCCAAGGTCCATCCGAATCTTGGATGACATATCACTTTCGAATGGTGTTTCGTAGGGGTAGAGTAATTATATTTTAAAATTGGTACATATTATATAATAATAAAATTATACTATATAAACAAACTAGGTGAAAAAGCCGCGCTTCGCGGCGGCGTAATAATTTTTTAAAAAAAATTTATCAATTAAATTACGAAAATTACTCGATCCTCGCTAATAAGCCGTCCTCCCGTGAAACACGATTTCCATTTAAATATCAAAATCTCTAATTAAATATATTGAATATATAATTACTTGTCTTATATATTAATTTTTATGTTATCATACTCCTTTCTAATGAGCCACTCTTTCGTTGAAAAAACAAATATATAACTTCACCAATAGAACTTTTAATTGCAAATATTTTTTTATATCCGAACTCTTCTCCTCTATAAATTGAAATATTTATTCTACTTCAAATAGAACTTTGCAAGTACTTCTTTTATATTTGAACTCTTCTCTTCTACAAATTCAAACACCTATTCTACTTCTTCAAATAGAACTTTTAGTTATATGTCTTCGCTATAACTTCGAACTCTTCTCCTTAACAAATTCGAACACTTATTCTACTTCTAATATGTTAAAAGGATATTTTTTGATTTATTAGTATATAAATTAAAAAATTCTAGAAAATTAGAAAAATAGATTGAGACAATCTTAGGGACGCCACCTCACCTCCCGCGTATCCTCCTTTATATATATATATTGATTTAACTATATTATTATATAATATTTTATTTTATATTAAAACTATGTGAAAAATATTATTTTCTAAATTATAAAATTAATTTTCAGATTTAAATTACATCTTCAAATTAATAAGTTCAAACTTCAAATTTCAACTAAAACCAAGCCTAACAATAAAACTACTTCTTCAATAACTCTCAAACATAGTCATTCAACTTGGCTGGCGCTTTTCTTTCCCTCCTGAGCCGCATCACGGGCTCTGCCTCTGGGGTTTCTCTCCCTCAGCCTCCTCTCCCTCGGCCTCTTCTCCCTCTGCCTCCTCTCACTCTACTTCCCTCGGCCTCCTCTCCCTTGCCTTCCTCTCGCCCGTCCTCCTTGGTCTCTGGAGTCAGCTTTAAAGCTGAAATACCCGCACTTACGGCCTCATACGCCTCCTCAGAGAGGGCCCAAACGAATGGGAGAATGCGGTGGAGTAATCAGCGAGGTAGAAGTGGAGTGTGGACTGAGCCCTTGCTACTCTTGCTTTGATGGTTCACCATCAACATCACCATTGTTCGTCGTTGTAGCAGAAGCTATCTCAATTACAGAGGGATTAACATAGGCTATGATAGAAGGATTTGTACCTGCTAGCCCTAGCTCTTGATCTGGCTCTTTCTCGCCTTCCTCTCCATTGGGTTCCTCCTCGACCTCTGGAAAACGATGTAAAAAAATTACATATAGAAGCACAAAAACGTGCATATAAACATAACAATGCAAAAACAATGTTAAGTAGCTTTGTGATTTGAAAAATAGAAGGAGAGTTGCACTTACTCATCTCACACTCAAATATCATTAAACTAGTTGGCATACGAGAAGGAAATAGATATTTATTAAGATTGGTAAAATAATTCGGCATACGCAAAATGATATCGAAAATTAGTCCCTTCACATATAGCATGTCTTCGTTTATAGTACCTCGGCGTTGTCCTCCCTCTAGTGTAACTATTTCGTACTCTGGTGTTATATCCTCATACTAGCGGATAACCCGTGCAAAGCACGAGCCGAGAATAAAATTTTAATTGAAACCGAAATGAAATTAAAGAAATTAAATCAAATAAATAAATCCTTAAATTATGTAGTTATAGAGAATCAAATACGTGGTGAAACCAAAGAAATTAATTCAAAAAAATAAGTTTTGTTTAATCATGTAGTTGTAGAAAATCAAACCCGAATTTTGTGCTAATCAAACTTGCACTTTGATATTTTTACGCGTCATTTATACATTATTTTGCTTATTAATAAAGAGTATAGATTCCCAAGTACGTTGAAACAAAAAATTAAGGGATAATTAAAAGCTTGTCGAATCATATGAAAAAAAATTACGTGCCACAGCTTTTAGTGTACAGCTCTCACCATGGCCAATCCTTTCTTGGTAGGACAAACAAATTTAAAGGGTGCATTGTTTTCTATCTTAAGTTATTGTACATGTCATAAGCTGGATTTATTCAAAATACTGAGGTATTACATGTTATATTAAATTTTTTGAGGAAGATTTTCTAAATCTGTATGATTTTCAAATAATTTAGTAGTACTTTTAAGATTATGAATTTTAAGTTATAAATTTGAGTACAATCAAATATGTGGTTAATTGGAAGTCTTACGCATTTAAAAAATCTTCCTCGAAATTTTTGGTATTGTTTAATACCTCGAAATATTGAAAAAATCCAGCTTATAACTGTAAAATAACTTAAGATGGAAAAATCTTCATCTTTAAATTTGTTTACTAACTTACATGATTTCCCAGAAATTAAAATGTATTACCATATATTAAATATATGCTATGATCATCAAGAGTGGTGCTAGGAAATCACAAAATGTTCCCATAAAATTTACCAGAATGACGTGGTAGTGCTTACATGACAAAATGAAGAAATTTAATTGGTGTAAATATTGTGTATGCCAATTGGTGTAAATATTGTGTATGTAGGGGGGCCTATTTTATTTATTATATGTACAACCAATCACAAGAAGACATGTGTATTATGGTAATTTTTATGGGAACTTTTTTATGGTTGCCTAACATTTCTCATGAAATAAATGTCTACAAAAGTAAATTATTAAATTCAACTAATTCAGAAAAAATTTGTGTTTATACAGTAACACAAGGCTACAACAAAATTCACTAGCTCACAAGCCGAATCCATTACTCAAAGTTCTCAGGTTGTTGCTAAAACAACTACAGGCAGTTCACCTATATATATATTTTAAATTTGGTTTCTATTTCATCACTAGCCTATATATAGCGAAGCACAATGCAGTCTACTTCTTGTTACCACGAATCAGCTGGATAATATTGTTGGCATGACTCAGTGACTCAGACTATATTCCTCTCTGATATTCCTAATTAACTCTTTACTTTCTCAAATCATCAGCATGTGTGCTACTTTACGCGTGAAGGAACTGCGGCTATAAAGGACTATTTACTATTAAACACTGCTTTCTAATTAGTTAAAAAAACACTGCTTTCATGAAAATTTTATATATGGGTATGTAATCTATTGTATACATTTAATACGTAAAAATAACAACAATCTTTAAAGTTCTAAAGAGTAGTCCTAGTATGGAGGATGTATTTCAAGGCAATATTATGGTTATATATATGGAGAATTTTACAAGAAAATTAACAATGGTTGAAGAATCTTTTTGTTTTGCTATCTAGATTTAACCTGAGTCTTTAATAATCTTAATATTGTCAAGATTTTATCACACGTGTGCACACACACATCAGAACTCGAAAGACCATTTGAAGTAAATACTGCTGTCATTATACTCCAGGATTGTCTTCTTATTTTTTTTCGTTGCAAGTTACAAAGTCAGGCAGTCATTATACTCCAGAATCGACCTTTATTTCTTAGTGCAAGTTAGAGTCATGTAATCAGGCTTTAAGTTATTGAATTTTGTCAATTTATACTTGCAGTCATCTTTTCTGGGGCGGGTATCTAGTCATTCTCTTCCATCCAAGCAAAGAAGCAGCAAAACTTGATCCTTTACTTTTGGATGAGATGACAGTAATAGTCGGAGTTCCATCTCGATGTCAGAAGATTCTTCCGATGCAGTTAGATATTTCAGTACTTAGTATATTATAGTGTTGCTTTCTGTATTTCCTGATTATGCTAGTTCATTGTCTTTGTAAATGCCACATGTTTTCGCAGGAGGATAAGGCAACCTTAATTCCACCAGCTGAGGATGAGAATTCCAGAGAGATTTTTGGTCTTATAAAGAAGCCGAATAATGCACCAATAGCCAAAAAGAAGCAGAAAGTGCCATGTAAGAATTTTTGATGTTCTCTAAAGTCATGCTTGTTCTGTAGTTATGGTTTTCATCATAATGTAACATTTTCATATTTTACAGCATTCTTTGAGACCCTAATAACTGGAGGAAGTAGCATCAGTAGCTAAGAATTTTATGTTTTGCTATCTGGATTTAACCCGAGTCTCTAATAATCTTTATATTGTAAAGATATTATCACACATCACACACACATTCAGTACTCGAAGGACCATTTGAAGTAAATGCTGCTGTCATTTTGGTAAAGTAACTAGACTAAATTGCTAGCCAAGTATAAGCTATATCACTACTTCTTTCCCTCAACGTAAACTCTTGAGATGTTCTGTACTATTAGTGACTATATCACACAGAACACGCTCTTTTCAAATCATCAAAATATAAAATAATAGAAATCCTAAGCTACACAATAATGAACTTCTTTGGGTCTGATAAATTTTTTTTTTCAATCCCAAGATTACATGTTCCACAATGCCATTATACTCCAGGATTGACTTCTTATTTTTTGCGTTGCAAGTTACAGAGTCCTGCAGTCATTAGACTCCAGAATCGACCTTTATTTATTTGTGTTGCAAGTTAGAGTCATGTAATCAGGATTTAAGTTACTGAATTTTGTCAATTTCTACTTGCAGTCATCTTTTCTCGGGCGATATTTTATAAGTACTTAGTATATTCTAGTGTTGCTTTCTGTATTTCCTGGTTATGCTAGTTCATTGTCTTCGTAAATGCGACATGTTTACGGATATGTTGGTTACAGTCTCCTGCTATCACCCTCATAATATGCAGTGAAATTTATTACAAAATTTTTGTTGCATGCACAATCTGGCCGGGCTCTTACCAGTATTTTGTTTAAATGTAGGTTGCAAAAGAAATTCGACCAACACAAAAGACTACAACAAAGTTCACTAGCTCACAAGCCAAATCATTTACTCAAAGTTCTCAGATTGTTGCTGAAATAACTTCTGGCACTTCACTAATTGAGATACTGAAGCGATCGTCAATGCAGTCTACTACCTGTAACCAGGATAATATGGTTGGCAAGACCCAGACTATAATTTCTGCATTCAAAATCCCCAAAAAGCCAGTAAAACTGGAAGAACCAGATATTAACCAGGATAATCTGTAATTTTCTCTTTAAGAAGCAGTTTACTTGTGTTTAGATAAATTAAATGGTCTACATGAGATGGAGAACTGTAAAATAATTAGTTTTATACCAATATTGTTAATTTGTATGCTCTTTTACTTGGTGTTTCTATGTATTCATGAATTCATTATTCATATCAACTACTTTAGAATTCTAGCTCAGTACTGTACAAAATTATTTTAACCAGGTGTTCTGTAACAATGACATTGCTGGTAACATATATATCAAGTCAGAGCACTGGGAAATATTTACAATTGTAACATGTCTTTTAGGTGCCCAACTAGTGTGACTAATGATGGTTTTTGTTTTGATCTTATAACTTATAAGCCTCACCATCAATCTTCATCTACCTCCTTTAGATCTTTATTATGTAGCTCTTTTTACCTGCAACAAATCTGAAATATAGAAATTTCGTTATATTTATTCAATGGAGATACAAAAATAAAATCATACTATAGCGTGTTTGTAATTGTACCACATAGATTGTCCTACCATTGGAGTTGCTAAGGATTGAGGATGATACATATGATGTATGAGGTAAGTCTTCAAGTCCAAGGCAAAAAACAAAAAACCTATACCAACATCTGACATGTATTTGATGAGATTTGCAATTTCGGAATCCCAACAAAATATGTCAGAAGATGGAATAAGTCTTTTGATCTCTATCTTGGCTCAAATACTTGACTCAAACATCAAAAATATCAGCCTCAACTAAGAGTGAGGTGAATAGACATTTAGATGTAGGAGATCTAATAAAAATCGAGCTAAATTTGAAGAAAAATGAGAGAGAATGGGCCTGCATGTAGTGTTCAAGATTTATAAGATATTGAGATTTGTAATATTCTAGAATATATGGGTTGAGATTTATTGATAAATATATAGGGACCTTTTTTTTTAGTTTTTAGTCAAGGAGAAATAAATGAGAGGAGAGAAATGTTTGGGAGGGTTTTGTAACGGTGGTAAACTATGGTAAAATAAATTGTGCAGTAATTAAGTTTCAATTTTAATTTAGCTTAAATCATGGCATTAGTGTTATGGTAATTAAATTGTTCAGTAATTAAGTTTCAATTTTAATTTAGCTTAAATCATGGCATTAGTGTTAATGTTTTTAAAAGATCATCAGTACAGCTATAATTTTGTGAAGTTTGAAGGGAGAAAACACACATAATTGATATCAATTGTTAGTGTTGGCTGATGTTATGTAATGCGATCGTCGCTTTTAATTTTTTTTGTTTTTTAAATACACCATAATAATTGTCTGGATGTACAATAAAAACCTGGACATACTCCTTAGAGATACTTGTTCTGTTCCCTGATCAATTTCCAAAATAAATTGAAACTTTAGGTCGATAGATTGAAACATATTCAACATCCAATGCTAAGATTCTATTGTTTTTTGACTATGTAAGCTTATGCCTGCCTGCAAATGAGTATCTGTTTTCACATATTTTGAAGTGAGCGAGAATCGAATCGGACAAAATATAAACCCTTACCATAATTCTATTTTAAAAGTAAATTAAATTTACTTTATTGCAAATTGTATTGCAATTATTTTAGAAGCGCGGTTTATTTCATATATTACTAGTTTATTACAAAAATGGTAGAAGAAACACACGTACGTACTTGAACAAAAACAAACATCAAATATTTAGCATCTCTTACAAGAAACAATTATTAATAAGCCTACACAGAAAATGTAGATTTCGTGCAGGCATAAGTTCTTCTCATCAGACCACAGTCTCTTCTATTTACTTTAACTTCCTACTCTTCATCTTCTTACCTGCATGTTATCAAGATACACATATTATCAGTTAAATTTGCGTAAATAAAAGTGAGAGCACAAATATAAATTGTTGCTCGAATTTAGCCGTGTTTTCTTGTAGTGTATTTATACGTACCACGGGTAAGTTTGGTGCAGGAAGAAGATGTCGAGCAAGTCTCCATGCAATGATTTAACATGCATACCCGTGGGCAAAACGAGATTTCAACACTTTCGATTAAGTAGTTCAGATGTTGGTATAGATTAAGATCAGGAGTAGTACTGTTTTGGGCCGAAAAAATGTATATCAAAAATATGATTTTCAAAATCACCAACAAAATTACTTTCTTCATTGCTTAACAAGTTGTTTGCTTATTTGTTTGTGTAGAGTGAATTGAGTTTCAAACAACTTTATATATACATTTTATTTTAATTTGAAATGATTTCTTAGTACTTTCCCACATTTATGTCAAATATTGTGTTGTGATTTGTAACTGACTTTTTCATTCATATACACCAAAATCATGTAAACTAGTAAGCATGCTTTAATGTTAAAGATTTTTTATTGAAACTTAAAGTAGAAGATAACAGTTTCTTTCCTTTTTATTATAGTTTATCAGGCACATAAAATTAAAATATATGCATGTTTAAGTCTCGCCGGTCGCCATCAAACTTCATCCTCGCTAGCTCTTTTTGACGAGAAAAGGCAAATAAAAGTTGCTAAGGTGACAGATTGAAGCAGATACATCTCATATATAAGATAAGTTTTCAAGTCCAAAAAAGAATCAACAGACTTACACCAACCTCTGACATATATTTGACGAGAAATGTATTTTCCTAATGACACTTTTGATTCTCAAAATAAGTCAGAAAATGGAGTGAGTCTTTTGATTTCATTTTTGGCTAAAAGGTTATTTCAGACATCAAAAATATCAACTTCAATTGAATAACTAAGGGTATTGTGACAGTTGTGAAAGTGAATAGCATGTGTATATTTAGGAGATCTAGTGAAAAATTAAGCTAGATTTCAAGAAAGACGTAGAGAAAGGATACATAGTGAGTATGTATAGTTTAAGATTTAGAGAATTTTAGAATATCAGGGTTGTGATCCATTGAACGTTATATATAGAAGGAATTGTTTAGTTTTAGGTGATGAAAAACAAATGAGAGGGGAGAAATGTTAGGATGGTTTCGTAACGGCAGTAAGTTAATGTAAGTTAAGTAGAGTAATTAAGTTTCAATTTTAAGTAATATTTTATGGGAGATCATTAGTATGTCTAAAAATTATTAGTAAAGTTTGAATTTTTTTATTGAAGAGGATGTTGGACCAGCTAAAACTGCTCGAATAAATGCAAGAAAAGCAAAACAAGATGTTGCCGATAAACAATATCCTTTTGTATTGTCTCTGATGACGAGGAGGAGACCGAAAAGATGCTTGTTAAACTGCTGACTGCTAAAAGAAGCTGCGAGAGTGCTAGTGTTCACCTCTTCCAACTGTTAAGTTGAATTCCAAGGAGGATCAGGCAACCTTAATTCCATCAAGCGGTGCAATTAGAAGAAATCCACCATTTTTAGTGGCCCTTTTATCAGTATTTATGTGTTAGAAATCCAAGGTTCATCCGAATCTTGTATGACATCCATCTATTATATATATATAATAGAGCAACTAAAATTACCAAATTACCACTACTTATTATATTAATGATAAAAAAAATTGTTTCTAATTTGAGTCAAACTCTTGACCTCTAAATTAGAAATGACACTTCTAACCACTACGTTAGACATCAATTTTGGCTATATCATCAAACTCTTTATTAATAATAGCCTATAACCCCTATATCTTGATTTATATGATTTTAAAAAGTAATCAAATATAATAATATATGTATGATGTTATTCTAAGTTTTTTTTGTATTTTGATTTTAAAAATTATTAATATGTTGTCGATGAAATAATATCTTGAACTTTTGAATGCAGCTTAGAAAAATAGATGATATAAATATTTAATAATAATATGTTGTTGACGGGATTCGAACCTTAAACCCGTGCGAGCATTTTAGATATATAAAAAAGAATATTATTTTAATATTACATCCAACGGTTCTCATTTACCTATATTTACATCTAACGGTTATTATTTAGAGAACCAAACCAAATGACCATATTAGGGAAAAACTCATGCAAAATAGATTTACAAAATGTTATAAATTGAAATTAGTCCATTGAAAAAAGAATTATATTAATATTTTTATATTGTAAATCATGTTTATTTGCATTAAGTATATATTTGCACAGATTATATATACTATTAGATTACAAATTCTATATACAATCAACATATATTAAATTACTAAATTACCCTTTCAATATTATGTTGATGAAATCAAATTACTAAATTACCCCACCAATTGTATATTGATGATAAAAAACTATTTTCATAAGTGCCTTAAAATCATATATTTGACTATATTAGAGAAAAACTCATGCACAATAGATATACAAAATGTTATAAATTGAAATTAGTCCATAGAAAAAGAATTATATTAATATTTTTATATTGTAAATCATGTTTATTTGCAATACGTATATATTTTCTCAGATTATATAGACTATTAGATTACAAATTCTATATACTATCAATATATATTAAATTACCCTTTCAATATTATATTGATGAAATCAAATTAATAAATTACCCCACCAATTGTATATTGATGATAAAAAATTGTTTTTAATGTGAACTAAATCATGACCGGTGATAGTGTGACAAATGTTGACATCTATAGTCACTACCACTTATTATTTTCTTTTTTAATATTTATTTTAAAATTTAAAATATCGACATATTTACACCTTTCCAATTATATCCTTATATGTAATAAGCATAAAATGAATTTTATTGATGATATCAAATTACTAAATTACCCCATCAATTGTATATTGATGATAAAAAAAAAAAATTAATCGGTGATAGTGTGATAAATATTGACATCTATAGTCACTATCACTTATTATTTTCTTTTTTAATATTTATTTGAAAATTTAAAACTATCGACATATTTACACATTTCCAATTATATCCTTATATGTAATAAGCGTAAAACGAATTGTATTCATTATTTAACTTTTATTACTGCTTCATTATAAGATATTAACAACTTATAATTATATACGCATTTTTGATATTTTAGTTACTAATATAAATTAAAACTGTAGTTTTATTATGATACTATATATCATAAATCTCGTCTTCAATAAATGAATTTTATACGTTGATCATTTTCAGAAAAATACACTATTAGTATATAAAGTGTTGAACCCGAAAAATGCAAAAGAGTTTTCTCTTTGTATACTAATAAAAATGTTTGTGTTAATTTGTTTTTATAAGAAAGTTAAAGTTGTCGTCCTACGACAAAATCAAACATAAACTAATATCGGTTTATATTTTTTGAATATCTATGATAAAATATTTAAACGTATTAAATGTTAAATTATTTTTGCCAAGTGGCAATTGTAAGGTGAAACGAGTAACTTATCACAAATCAGTTTAGCGGCTTATTGAGAGGTATAAGTAATAGTTTTCTAAAATAAAATATATCCACAACTAACAAAATCTAAACTAGATCTAAAAAATAATTCTACAATCGTAACATGTTTTGAAGTCCGTCTTCATCCATGAAAAGTACGAGTGATCTGCCACAAAGTCCTGGAACAAAACAAAAGTTGAGAAGAAAATGTGGAGAAGACGGGGAGGAAAGAGAAAGGGCGGACGAGGGAGGAATGAAAGAAAAGATAAAGAGACTAAAAGAAGGATATAGAGATAAGAGAGGGATCTCCGGACAGTGGCACCGAAGAAATCATCGGATGAAGGGAGAAGAATGAGGCTAAAGTTTTGGCATAGAAATCGAGTAAGAGACACCGGAGGAGGGGAAGAGAATGAGGCTAAAGTTTTGGCACAGAAACCGAGAGAGAGAAAAAGAGAGAGAGAAAGAGTGGGGAGGGGGAGAGTGAGAGGGGGAGAGGAGAGCAGAGAGATATTTCGGGGGGATGCAATAATTTTTCAATGAACTAGGGAGTTCAATGAATCAATTTATTTAATGCGAAATGACAATCATACTTTCAAATTACAAAATTAAATTTTAATCTATATTATAATTATCTCATATAAATATCTGTATTATTAGTTCCTCTTAATATCTCTACCCATTTGATGACTAATCTTCATTAAAATATACTAATTATTTTGTAATTAATATATATATATATATATATATATATATATATATATATATATATATATATATATATATATATATATATATATATATATATATATATAGGCAATTGATCAAATGAGACCCTCTCTTATAATGAGAAATGAGACTTAATCACAGCCGTCTAATTTTTTATAATATCTTTTAATCTGGTCCGTTCATCATGAGTAATTAAGTTTCAATTTTAATCTTGCTTAAATCATGGCATCATGAGTAATATTTTATGGGAGATCATTAGTATGTCTAAAAATTACTAGTAAAGTTTGAATTTTTTTATTGAAGAGGATGTTGGACCAGCTAAAACTGCTCGAATAAATGCAAGAAAAGCAAAACAAGATGTTTCCGATAAACAATATCCTTTTGTATTATCTCTGATGACGATGAGGAGACCGAAAAGATGCTTGTTAAACTGCTGACTACTAAAAGAAGCTGCGAGAGTGCTGGTGTTCACCTCTTCCAACTGTTAAGTTGAATTACGAGGAGGATCAGACAACCTTAATTCCATCAAGCCGTGCAATTAGAAGAAATCCACCATTTTTAGTGGCCCTTTTATCAGTATTTATGTGTTAGAAATCCAACGTTCATCCGAATCTTGTATGACATCTATTATCTATTATATATATAATAGAGCAACTAAAATTATCAAATTACCACTACTTATTATATTAATGATAAAAAAATTGTTTCTAATTGGAGTCAAACTCTTGACCTCTAAATTAGAAAGGACACTTCTAACCACTATGCTAGACATCAATTTTGGCTATATCATAAAACTCTTTATTAATAATAGCCTATAACCCGTGCGATGCACGAATGAATTTTAGTATTTTTTTTATCTTATTATCTATATCTTGATTTATATGATTTTAAAAAGTAATCAAATATAATAATATATGTATGATGTTATTCTAAGTTTTTTTTTTGTATTTTGATTTTAAAAATTATTAATATGTTGTCGATGAAATAATATCTTGAACTTTTGAATTTAGTTTAGAAAAATAGATGATATAAATATTTAATAATAATATGTTGTTGACGGGATTCGAACCTTAAACCCGTGCGAGCATTTTAGATATAAAAAAAAAGAATATTATTTTAATATTACATCCAACGGTTCTCATTTACCTATATTACATCTAACGGTTGTTATTATTTAGAGGACCAAACCAAATGACCATATTAGAGAAAAACTCATGCAAAATAGATTTACAAAATGTTATAAATTGAAATTAGTCCATTAAAAAAAGAATTATATTAATATTTTTATATTGTAAATCATGTTTATTTGCATTAAGTATATACTAGCTTATAGCCCGTGCGATGCACGGTTACTTAAATTTTATTTATAATTATTTTGTTTATAATTATATTTTTATTACGATGCAACACACGATTGTTTTTTTAATATTTATAATTATATTTATTTATGAATATTTTAATATTTAAAAGTTATTAGTGTACATGATTAAATTATTGTTAAAAAAGATTTAGCCAAAAAAAATTACAGTTAAAAATTTGATATTTATTATATTTTACACGCTCAATTTAATATTTGTTTATATTGAGTTATAAAAGTTAGATTTGGCCAATTTTACGGTTCACATGAAATTCACAAAATAATCTTTAATTTAGTTGTGGTTTAATAGTTCTTTTTCAATTAAAAACTATTCTAAAACTAAAAAGAGAATAAAGTGACGAAATTTAATGTTGAGAATTCTATTCGATTTAGGAAATCTACTTAACTTATATGTAGTTTAGAAGATTAGAATAACTTTTATTAACCAAATACAGGTTTTAATGTTAAATCTAACGGTTTTCACCTATTAAACGATTTTTATTATTTTGGTTATAAATGGGTTTCCTTATTTAATTACAACTATTTTTATATTTTAACTTTTTGGAAAATCCAATCCTAATATAATATCTTTTAACTTATATCATTTTTAGATAATAATTTCTTTTTATATGATATAATCTTGATCATCTATTTTTAAAAGTATTGGATCTAACGGTTGAGAATGTTTTGGCGTTATTTAGGACCAAACTACCAGAATAACATCATTATTTTTTCTTAATATTTATAATTTTTTTAATTTATAATTTTTTTAAATATTTATTGCTAAAATATAATATACTCTTTTTTGTAATATGTTAATGATGCGGGAACTTTGAACTTTTGAGAAAATAAATTATCAATTAAAATATATTTTTTTTGTAATAGTTCTTCTTTTAAAGTATATTCTGACCCATACTCGCACTGTTTTTTCTGTAGCGGTTCGTGCCGAGTTGATTCGGCTCGTTACCGAACCGAGTTAAGCGATCCAAATTGACGTGTCGTGCCCGGGTTGGACGTTCAAACCCGAACGTCTGGCCAGCTCTACCTGCAATCATTAGACTCCAGAATCGACCTTTATTATCTAACTCGAACTATACATAAATTAAAGAGAAAAGATATTTAAGAATTTTTACATAGAAAAATTTTAAATTATCAAAATAGACTTTTTAGTATTTAAATATAATTCTATTATTAATCAGATACACTTTTTAATTTTAGATCTAACAATTCTCAACGATCTATTTAAGATCTAACTGTAATAATTAATTTGGTCGTATAGTGGTCGTACACGGACCAGATCGATTTTAATTTTTTCTTAAATTGATTTTAATTTTTTATTGAAATAAACATAGAATTTATAAATTTAAAAGAATTAGAAAAAAAAATTAAATTGGTGCTACAATAATAATAAAAAAATTATTAAAATTTAGATAATCACTTTACTGTTTGGGCTCTATCTTGAGTTTTAGATAATAGATTTTAACAATTTTACAGCCCACACGAAGCTAACAAAATTATTTTTAATTTAATGATGGTTTAATAATTATTATCTAACTGGAACTATCCATAAACTTAAGAGAAAATATAATTACGATTTTTTACATAAAGATTTCTATTCAATATAGAAAACCTATTTATAATTGGTTTAAATTAAAAAAAATATATTAAAATTTAGATAATCACTTTACTGTTTGGGCTCTATCTTGAGTTTTAGACAACAGATTTTAACAATTTTACAGCCCACACGAAGCTAACAAAATTATCTTTAATTTAATGATGGTTTAATAATTATTATCTAACTGGAACTATCCATAAACTAAAGAGAAAAGATAATTACGATTTTTTACATAAAGATTTCTATTCAATATAGAAAACCTATTTATAATTGGTTTAAATTATCAAAATACACCTTTTAGTATTTAAATACTATCCTATTATTAATCAAATACAATTTTTAATATTATATCTAACGGTCCTCATCTATTTGAATATTTATAGTTTAATAATCCAACGGTTCATACAAAGTTTTGGATAAGATCTCCTTTACGCTTATTATATACTAGCCTATAACCCGTGCAAGGCACGGGCCTTAAAAATAATAAACTAAAAAATTTAATGTGAACAGAAAATATTAAAATAAAAGTAAAAATTAATATGATAAATTATAAAATGAGAAACTTAAATATTTATTGGAACATAAAAAAATATAAAAAAAATACAAATGAGGCCGAGGAAGATAAATGAGGTATTATTAATATTATTTTATAATAAAATAATATTAATAATAAGTACAGATAGAAAATCTAACATGTTTTAATCAAAAAAAGTAATTGACCGTGATATTTTTAGATGTGTTTTAATTATATTAATTTTATGTGTTAAATAAATACGTTCACTTGTTAAAATAGGTAAGTTTGTTTTAAAATATATAAGTTGCACTTGATGTTTTTGGAAAAGAGAGATTTTAATGATAACAAATATAAAAGGTAATATATTGTAATTTAAAGGTAATTGCCCGTGATATTTTTGGAAAAGAAGTAGATTTTGTTAGAAAAAAATGTTTTATTTATAAAAGGCAATCAGCTAGTTACTATTTTTATATTATTTTATTATTTATTAAATAGAGTATTAAAATAGGTTTTAAAATAAATAAGTAAGGATTACACCTCATATTTTTGGAAAATAGGGATTTTAGTGATGATGTGTTTTAATTATATTAATTGTATTTGTTAAAAAAGATACGTTCACTTGTTAAAATAGGTAAGTTTTTTTTAAATAATTAAAAGTATTAAAATAAGTTTTAAAATATATAAGTAAGAGTTGCACTTGATATTTTTGGAAAATAGAGATTTTAGTGATAACAAATATAAAATTTAATATATTTTAATTTAAAGGTAATTGCCCGTGATATTTTTGGAAAAGAAGTAGATTTTGTTAGAAAAAAAATGTTTTAATTATAAAAGACAATCAGCTAGTTAATATTTTTATATTATTTTATTATTAATTAAATAGAGTATTAAAATAGATTTTAAAATAAAAAAAGTAAGGATCGCACCTCATATTTTTGGAAAATAGAGATTTTAGTGATAAAAAATATAAAAATATTATGTTTTAATTTAAAGGTAATTGTCGTGATATTTTTGGAAAATTAGTAGATTTTGTTAGATTTTTTTTTTAATTATAAAAGGTAATCAGTTAGTTCATATTTTTATATTATTTTATTATTTATTAAATAGAGTATTAAAATAGGTTTTAAAATAAATAAGTAAGGATTGCACCTCATATTTTTGGAAAACATAGATTTTAGTAATAACAAATATAAAAGGTAATATGTTTTAATTTAAAGATAATTTTAATGATATTTTTGGAAAATGAGTAGATTTTGTTAGAAAAAATATATTTTAATTATAAAAGCCAATCATCTAGTTACTATTTTGGTAACTTGACAATAATACAATTCCATTAAAGATTTGATTTGTAGTAGCTTTCGTTATTCTAAAAAGAAAGAAGTATATTTGTAACAGTGTATCCTAAATTTAAACAAATTAGATCTCACATTTCCATTTTTTTGATTAGATTTCAATATTATTTGATTTTTATGTAGTAAAATATAGTGAAATATTAATGTAGAATAAAACTTTCCCGAATTGTGATTATATTATGAATTTATTAATTAGAAAAAGTACCGAAAACCAAAATCCGACCGTTAACCGAAAACCAAAACTTTCAATGTTTCAGCTTTAATAATATAGTATAGATTTGCACAGATTATATATACTATTAGATTACAAATTCTATATACAATCAATATATATTAAATTACTAAATTACCCTTTCAATATTATGTTGATGAAATCAAATTACTAAATTACCCCACCAATTGTATATTGATGATAAAAAACTATTTTCATAAGTGCCTTAAAATCATGTATTTGACCATATTAGAGAAAAACTCATGCACAATAGATATACAAAATGTTATAAATTGAAATTAGTCCATGGAAAAAGAATTATATTAATATTTTTATATTGTAAATCATGTTTATTTGCAATACGTATATATTTTCTCAGATTATATAGACTATTAGATTACAAATTCTATATACTATCAATATATATTAAATTACTCTTTCAATATTATATTGATAAAATCAAATTACTAAATTACCCCACCAATTGTATATTGATGATAAAAAATTGTTTTTAATGTGAACTAAACCATGACCGGTGATAGTGTCACAAATGTTGACATCTATAGTCACTACCACTTATTATTTTCTCTTTTAATATTTATTTTAAAATTTAAAACTATCGACATATTTACACCTTTCCAATTATATCCTTGTATGTAATAAGCATAAAATGAATTTTATTGATGATATCAAATTACTAAATTACCCCATCAATTGTATATTGATGATAAAAAAATTGTTCTTAACCGGTGATAGTGTGACAAATGTACATCTATAGTCACTATCACTTATTATTTTCTTTTTTAATATTTATTTGAAAATTTAAAACTATCGACATATTTACAGCTTTCCAATTATATCCTTATATGTAATAAGCGTAAAACGAATTTTATTCATTATTTAACTTTTATTAATGCTTCATTATAAGATATTAACAACTTATAATTATATACGCATTTTTGATATTTTAGTTACTAATATAAATTGAAACTGTAGTTTTATTATGATACTATATATCATAAATCTCGTCTTCAATAAATGAATTTTATACGTTGATCATTTTCAGAAAAATACACTATTAATATATAAAGTGTTGAACCCGAAAAATGCAAAAAGTTTTCTCTTTGTATACTAATAACAAAGTTTGTGTTAAATTTTTTATAAGAAAGTTGAAGTTGTCGTCCTACGACAAAATCAAACATAAACTACTATCGGTTTACATTTTTTGAATATCTATGATAAAATATTTAAACTTATTAAATGTTAAATTATTTTTGCCAAGTGGCAATTGTAAGGTGAAATGAGTAACTTATCACAAATCAGTTTAACGGCTTATTGAGAGGTATAAGTAATAGTTTTCTAAAATAAAATATATCCACAACTAACAAAATCTAAACTAGATCTAAAAAATAATTCTACAATCGTAACATGTCTTGAAGTCCGTCTTAATTCATGAAAAGTACGAGTGATCTGCCACAAAGTCCTGGAACGAACATCAATTAGAAGATATAGAGTTAGAATGAACCGATCAAAATACAGATCCAAAATAAAAGTTGAGAAGAAAATGTGGAGAAGACGGGGAGGAAAGAGAAAGGGCGGACGAGGGAGGAATGAAAGAAAAGATAAAGAGACTAAAAGAATGATAAGAGAGATAAGAGAGGGATCTTCGGATAGTGGCACCGAAGAGATCATCGGATGAAGGGAAGAGAATGAGGCTAAAGTTTTGAAACATAAATCGAGTGAGAGACACCGGAGGAGGGGAAGAGAATGAGGCTAAAGTTTTGGCACAGAAACCGAGAGAGAAAAAGAGAGAGAAAGAGGGGGGAGGGGGGAGAGGAGAGCAGAGAGATATTTCGGGGGGATGCAATAATTTTTCAATGAACTAGGGAGTTCAATGAGTCAATTTATTTAATGCGAAATGACAATCATACTTTCAAATTACAAAATTAAATTTTAATCTATATTATAATTATCTCATATAAATATCTTTATTATTAGTTCATCTTAATATCTCTACCCATTTGATGACTAATCTTCATTAAAATATACTAATTATTTTGTAATATATATATATATATATATATATATATATATATATTTGTGTGTGTGTGTGTGTTATTTTAAGTTATTTAAATGTTAATGATGTTGAAATAGTTATAAATATGATATAATTTTGTGACATGGACTTCTTATTAATATGACATGAAATATGTTAATTGTTTTTCAAGTGAGTGATGAAAGATAGTTATTAATCACCAAATACTTTTAAATATGCATGCAAAATCATATCGAGTAATAATTTTATTAACATGTAATATGCTCATTCATTTTTGTTAAAATTCGCAGGAGGATAAGGCAACCTTAATTCCACCAGCTGAGGATGAGAATTCCAGAGAGATTTTTGGTCTTATAAAGAAGCTGAATAATGCACCAATAGCAAAAAAGAAGCAGAAAGTGCCATGTAAGAATTTTTGATGTTCTCTAAAGTCATGCTTGTTCTGTAGTTATGGTTTTCATCATAATGTAACATTTTCATATTTTACAGCATTCTTTGAGACCCTAATAACTGGAGGAAGTAGCAGCAGTAGTTCCTCAAAGGTGAGCTACAGGATGGTAGTCTCTAATAATCTTTATATTGTAAAGATATTATCACACATCACACACACATTCAGTACTCGAAGGACCATTTGAAGTAAATGCTGCTGTCATTTTGGTAAAGTAACTAGACTAAATTGCTAGCCAAGTATAAGCTATATCACTACTTCTTTCCCTCAACGTAAACTCTTGAGATGTTCTGTACTATTAGTGGCTAGTAATCCCAAGCTTGACTATATCACACAGAACACTCTTTTCAATCATCAAAAAATAAAATAATAGAAATCCTAAGCTACACAATAATGAACATCTTTGGGTCTGATATATATATTTTTTTCAATCCCAAGATAACATGTTCAACAATGCCATTATACTCCAGGATTGACCTCTTATTTTTTGCGTTGCAAGTTACAGAGTCATGCAGTCATTAGACTCCAGAATCGACCTTTATTTATTTGTGTTACAAGTTAGAGTCATGTAATCAGGCTTTAAGTTACTGAATTTTGTCAATTTCTACTTGCAGTCATCTTTTCTTGGGCGGGTATCTAGTCATTCTCTTCCATCCAAGCAAAGAAGCAGCACAACTCGATCCTTTATTTTTGGAAGTGATGACAGTAATAGTCGGAGTTCCATCTCGATATCAGACGATTCTTCGGATGCGGTAAGATATTTAAGTACTTAGTATATTATAGTGTTGCTTTCTGTATTTCCTGATTATGCTAGTTCATTGTCTTTGTAAATGCCACATGTTTACGGATATGTTGGTTACAGTCTGCTATCACCCTCATAATATGCTGTGAAATTTATTACAAAATTTTTGTTGCATGCACAATCTGGATGGGCTCTTACCAGTATTTTGTTTAAATGTAGGTTGCAAAAGAAATTAGACCAACACAAAAGGCTACCGCAAAGTTCACTAGCTCACAAGCCAAATCCTTTACTCAAAGTTCTCAGATTGTTGCTGAAACAACTCCTGGCACTTCACTGATTGAGATACTGAAGCGTTCATCAATGCAGTCAACTACCTGTAACCAGGATAATATGATTGGCATGACCCAGACTATAATTTCTGCATTCAAAATCCCCAAAAAGCCAGTAAAACTAGAAGGAAGAACCAAATTTTGATGTACCAACCATTGGTTGATGATAAATGATTTTGATTCTCTCGACATTCTATAATGAGGAGCTGACTACACAGGCCACATCATCTTGATTCATTTCTTACATGGAGTGAAAGAAGCTTGTTGGTCTTCCATAAAGTCGGCATGACTACAGATGTGCAAAGCTACCATGATTTTACTGGAAAAATCTGTAATTTTCTCTTTAAGAAGCAGTTTACTTGTGTTTAGATAAATTAAATGGCCTACATGAAATGGAGAACTGTAAAATAATTAGTTTTATACCAATATTGTTAATTTGTATGCTCTTTTACTTGGTGTTTCTATGTATTCATGAATTCATTATTCATATCAATTACTTTAGAATTTTAGCTCAGTACTGTACAAAATTATTTTAACCAGGTGTTCTGTAACAGTGACATTGCTGGTAGCCTGGTTCTTTTTAGGTGCTTAACTAGTGTGACTAACGATGGTTTTCATTTTGATATTATGAGTCTCACCATCAATATTCATCTTCCTCCTTTAGATCTTTATTACGTAGCTCTTTTTACCTGCAACAAATCTAAAATACATAATTCAATAGATATAAAAAAAAAAAATCATACTATGGTGTGTGTTCATAATTCAACAAAAACAAGCATCAAGTATTTAGCATCTCTAGAAGAAACAATTACTAATACGCCTAAACACAAAATGGTTATTTCGTGCAGGCATATCACATATGTTCTTCTCACAGACCACTCTCTCCTCCTCTATTCACTTTAGCTTTCTACTCTTCATCTTCTTACCTGCAATAAAACACCCATGCTATCAATTAAATTTATGTATAAATAGGTGAGAGCACATGTATAAATTGTCGGGTAAGTTTAAGCAGTCGAATTTAGCCGTGTTTTTTTGTAGTGTGTATTATACGTACCACGGGTAAGTTTGGTGCAGGAAGAAGATGTGGAGCAAGTCTCCATGCAATGATTTAACATGCATACCCGTGGGTAGAGGTGGCCAGACGGGCGGTTACGGACGGCTAAACCGTAACCGGCCCGCCGAAATGGATCGTCTAGCTCGGTCCGTTACGAGCCGAGTCATAACCGGCACGAACCGTACAGTAAAACGGGGCGTACACGGGTTCAGAATCTGTGACCGTTAACCGGCACGGCACGGACCGACGACTCGCCTGTCTGTCAACCGCGAACCAGCCCGGCACGGCACGTGACCCGCCAAACCGCCAAACCGTGTGCCTGTGTATATCAGAAATGTTGAATTATAAAAATATGATAGAGTGGCTGGCCATTTATAAAAATATTGTTAAAAAATCCAAGTGCACTGGACAAGTGGACATAAACAACACGAGTACACGACTGAATACCACCCATTACAAGACACTATTAGATTATATACACATCTTAAATAACAATTAGATTTTGAAAAACAGTATCTGAACACACTATTATAAACAATTTTATAAATATTATTTTCATTTCTTTTGTTTCTATATCTACTGTGACATCCTTAATTCGTATTACTAATTATCTTTCTTGAAATGTATTATATGATGTATTACTAGTTTTATAAATATTAAATGTATTACTAATTTTAGATGAAGTTCAAATTAAATTATTTTATTGTTTTTGGCTAACCTAGCTAATAAACCAAACTACTTTGCTAGCATGCATAAGTATAAAAGAGCTCAAACTTTCATGAATTTTAATTAATTGTACCGTCCACTTTGATATTTTAAAAGTAGATTAAAAAAATATTTTATAATAAATTAATTGTACAGAGCTCAAACTTTGATATAAAACAAAATAAGAAGGTATAGAGTAGAGGTGTGCACCTCCATCGGGGTACTTCTACTTTACAAAGAGTAGAGGTGTGCACCTCTTTTATCATATCTCTTAGAGTTAGAGGTGACCAACTACTGTGAACCGCCAACCCGCTCGCCCCGTGTGAACCGTTCGTCTGAACCGTGTGAACCGCCGAGCCGTTCACGAGTTACCCTCCTGCAGAACCGCCCCGCCCCGCCCCGCCCCGTCGCCCTCAGCCGTGCCGTTCCCGTCCCCGGCTTTCAGCAACTCGGCACGCCTACAACCCGGCACGGCCCGGCTCGGCCGCCCGTGTGGCCACCTCTACCCGTGGGCAAAATGAGATTTCCACACTCAGTCAAGTACTTCAGAGATTGGCGCAAGTTGGGAGTACTGTTTTCTGTTGAAAAAATGCATATTAGAAATATGATTTTCAAAATCACCAAGAAAATCACTTTCTACATTGCTATTACAATTTTCTTTAATTCTTATTTGTTTGTGACTTTGTGAAGAGTGAGTTGAGTTTCAAACAACTTTATATATACATTTTTTCGATTTGGAATGATTTCTTAGTAGTTTGTGACATTTATGTCAAATATCGTATTGTGATTTGTAACTGAAGTTTTACATTAATATTTCACCAAAATCATATAAATTAGGACATGCTTTAAGGTTAAAGATTTTTATAGAAACTTCAGTTTGAAGATAATGTTTTCTTTTCATTTAATAAGTTACGTTAGGCATATAAAATAAAAATATGTGCATTTTAAAGTCTCGCTGGTTGCAATCAAACTTCATCTTTCGCTTAACTCTTTTTACCTGGAAAAAAAATCTGGAAAAGCATAATTTTTGTTATACTTAAAGAAAATATTGAAAAAAAAGTAAAACTTGATTAAACATGTTTCGCCCAACATTTCATCGTAAGATTTGCGTCGTGCTCTAATTTGTTGTAGTGCATAGAACATATGAGACTTACTAATTAAAGTGAGGATTGAGGATGATACATCTCATGCATGAGATAAGTTTTCAAGTCCAAGGCAAAAAACAAAAAACTTGCGCCAATCTCTGACATATATTGTATTTGATGAGAAATATGTTTTGCTAGTAAGTCCAAGGCAAAAAACAAAATGTCAGAAGATGGAGTAAGTTTTTTGGTCTCATTTTTGGCTCAAAAATTTATGTCAAACATCAAAAATATCAACCTCAAATAAAATAAGTAAGAAAAATTCATATATAGATATAGGAGATCTAATAAAAAATCAAGCTAGATTTGAAGAAAAATTGAGAGAAAAGGAATGTTTGTATTGTTTAAGATTTAGAGAATTTCAGAATATCAGTGTTTTGAGAAATATATATAGCGGAAACTGTTTGGCTTTAGTCAAGGAGAAATAAATGAGAGGGGAGAAATGTTAGGATGGTTCGGTAACAGTAGCAAGTTAATGTAAATTAAATTGTAAAGTAATTAAGTTTTATTTTAAATATTGCTTAAATCATGGCATTAATATTACTCCCCTTTTGAGAGATCATTAGTACAGATTTGTGACCAAGTTTGAATTTTGATTGAAAAAAATAGTACTGGTAAATGATTTTAATAAATTGTAGTGATGTTTTTCTTTCTAAACTCTAGTTTTAATGGAAATATTTGCGACAGAATGAATTTTTAATATTTGTAAAAATACAATTTTGGAACTAGGACAACAAATTCAACGTCAAATTTTGATATTAGATATTAAGGAAAATTTTAATGAGATAATGATTTATTTATTATTATTTTTGTACAAGTTATTTGATTTCGGATATGATTCTTATTAGTGGAAATAAGCGTGAATATATTTTAGAAAATTAATATTTTTTTATTTTAAGTAAATTGTGTATAAAATATTTATATTTTTAGAATTATTTAATTTAATCTTAGATTTTTGTGTACCCTATATAAACACTCTTAAAAAGAAAAGAGGGTACAGCCGCTTCGTCTCGTTGATGAGGTACGTCTCTCCAGTCTCCGGTCTCTACGGTTGCTTCCGAAAATCAGTTATTGTGTTATTAGATGAATTATGTTGACATATAATAATAATAATAATTGTTAACGGAGGAATTTGGTGATAACAAATTTCGGGAATTGCTGGAATAACGAAATTGTGAAAATAGGGGGATTTGGGATTTTTGGATGTTTGAGGCTGGACTTGAAAGGTGTCTCGACTTGTTAGATGTGTCGGATCCTATTTCAAGATGCGTGCGTACCCTGTTTATATATAGGGATCAAGCCAACGCAGTTCTGTGATAGGATAATATTTTTAATCCCTGTGATTGTTAAGGGATATGTTGAGATAAGTTGATTTTATCTTTTTAGAGTTATATTAGCGTTGGGATTCTTTCCTGATCTGAAAGAATCGTTTGGAGATATTTTTTAGTAATTGATTGATTTAGATTGATTGTTTCCTCGTTTCAGAGAGAGCATATTACTTAGTGGTTAAGCAATAATTATTATTAGATCAATATTGGGAAATTATGAGATAATTGAGGCAACCGAAATTATGGCGTAACAATAATAATAATAATAATAATAATAATAAGTTAGAGACATTTTTGCATTTTACATGTTGATCTGGACCGGGCCGTGTACATGATTACAAGATTGTTACAAGATTGAATCCTTTGGTTTTTTTCTATTATTTTTAATGTTAAATTGCATAATCTCGGTTTCTGTCCAGGTCTTTGGTTGTAATTTTGCTATGTTGGGCTTTAAGTTTAAGGCCCGTTTGTGTTTTTAGTAAAATGATTTGTTTGATTATGATCTGCCCGTTTGTTTTTATAGTTATGTGATTACTTTGTTTCGGTCCAAAACAGTAAGCATGTTTTTAGTCCCGGGTCCTTATTACATTTTTTTTTGAAGGAAAAGGATTATATTAGAGAAATGAACCATCATACATCATGCTCTCCAACACTGAATGTGGAGGAGACGAAAAATCAAAAAAGCAATTTGCCTCACAAGGAACCCTAGCTAAGCAATGGGCCACTTTGTTGGCTTGCTTTTTAACAAACATAACACAAATATCTGGCCTATTCTACAGCACCACGCGACATTCATCAATAACATTACCCACCTCCAATAGGTTCGCTATGTTCTTCTGGATGGACTGAACTGTAAGAAGTGAATCGCACTCGATTTCCATGTTTGAATACCCCAGCTCCTGGATCCACTTTAACGCCTCAAGAACGCCTCGTGCTTCAGCTTCAAAGACTGAGATCTCACAAGCTTTACATATAGTTCGTGCATGACAGAAGCTCCCATTGTGGTCTCTCATGATCATACCAATCGAGAATGATGACCTTCCAGCAAAAACTGATGCGTCTACATTAACCTTCCTCGTATCAGCACCTGGTTTTGTCCATCTTGCTTCAATCGTCTGCTTAACGTTATTTCCACCAACATGCTGATAGCTCTTCGCTTTCTGCATTTCACGCCATTGAGATGATTGTTTCGAGCTTACTTGCATAGCCATTTCCGGGGCCATATATTTATTCTCCCAAACCAGTAGGTTTCTAGCTGACCACACTCCCCATAGTGCTGTAATTAACCTTTGTAGATGATCCATGTCTTTTGTTGCCAATTCATTTAGTAACCAATCCGCACAAGATTCGACTGAGTCTGTATTGAACTCCAAACCCATAAGTTTCAAGCACTCTTTCGCATAAATGCAGTCAAGGAAAATATGAGTAACATGCTCCACATCTGTTTTACACATAGGGCAGATGATAGTGGTTTGTACTCCTCTCCCTCTTAGTAAATTCCGCACAGGGATGTTATTCCTGCAAATACGCCACAGAAACACTCTCATTTTGTGAGGGACACCAAGTTTCCAGAGCTTACCCCACCCTAAACTGTTCTGCAAATTTCTACATTCACTGTATGTATCATGCCAGTATTTGTACCCAGATTTTACCGAGTATGTTCCATCCTTTGTAAATGGCCAAACAATGCGATCTGTGACCTGATTTTGAGGGATAGGTAAAGCTAAGATGGCCTCAGAATCACGATACGTAAACATATCGTTAACCTTTCTCAAGTCCCACTACTTTTCATCAGGAAGAAACAGCTCGCAAACTCGACTATCACTAAGCGGTTCAATACTCACGTTGTCCACCAAATAATCATCTTTCCCTCTAATCCACGGGTCTTTAAAAGTCCTAATAGATCTTCCGTCTCCCAGAACCCACTTAAAACCTTTTTTGAGGGCTTCCTTTGCCTGCCATAAGCCAGACCAAATGTAGCTGGCGCCTCCACCCCGACTAGCTTCAAACAGTGATGTATCAGCAAAGTATCTCGCCTTGAATACCTTTGCAACCAGGGAGTCAGGTTTGTGCATGAAGTTCCAGCACTGTTTCCCTAATAAAGCAAGGTTAAAGCCCCATAACTCTCTAAATCCCAATCCTCCCAGCTGCTTCGACATGCTCATATTAGACCAAGACACCCATTTTATCCCCTTGTTACTTCCTTCCTTCGAACCCCACCAGAAACTGTTCATCATCTTCTCCATCTCATTACAGAGAGATTTAGGTAATAAAAAACTAGTAATTGCATAAGACGGGATTGCTTGTGCTACATTACGCAGCAGCACGGCCTTACCAGCTTTCGACAGACACTTCACACTCCACCCTTGCAATCTCTTCCACAAACGCTCTTTTAAAAACTGAAAAACCTTCTTCTTTGATCTTCCTACAAAAGAGGTTAGACCCAAGTATCGTCCTTCGCTCAAATCGCTATAGACTCCCACTACTTGTTTTAATTCCTCCTGTTTGTCCAGCCTCACATTTGCACTAAAGTAAATACCGGATTTCTGTAAATTGATAGCTTGACCTGACATTAATTAATACCTCTGTAGAATACTTCTAACTTCACTGACCTCATTCGTAGATGCTGAGCAAAACAGAAAACTGTCATCTGCAAATAACAGATGTGTTACTGCCGGAGCAAGGTTTTGAATTCTACAGCCCGTAATCCGTCCTTGGCTAGCTGAAGTGTTAATTTCTCTTGATAGTCCCTCCACGCACAGTAAAAACAAATATGGTGACAAGGGATCACCTTGGCGTAATCCCCTAACCGGATGGATAGGCCCAATTTGAGATCCATTGAAATTTACTGTATAAGAAACAGTTGACACACATAGCATAACCCAATCCAGCCATTTCTTCGAAAAACCCATTTGATGCATTTGACTCCTCAGAAATCGCCAATTTACTCTATCATAGGCCTTGCTAACATCCAGTTTCAGAGCCACTACTCCGTCCCCTCCTTTTTTCTTCTGCTTCATATAGTGTAAGATCTCAAATGCAACAAGTACATTGTCCGTAATACTTCTCCCAGGAACAAACGCTGACTGATTATCAGAGATTATGTCAGGTAGTAAGACACGCAATCTGTTCGATAGTACCTTAGCAATAACCTTGTATAGAACGTTACAGAGAGCGATGGGTCTTAACTCTTTCATGGAGTCTGCTCCTTCTTTCTTGGGGATCAAAACTATCGTCGTGTCATTAAAAGAATCTGGAAACTTCATCTCTTTTAACCAGCTCACACAACATTGAAAGACTTCCTTACCCATCAGTTTCCAGAAATTCTGATAGAAAGCTGGATTTAATCCATCCGGCCCTGCACTTTTATCAGGGTGCATCTGCTTTAGTGCTTCCGAAAATTCCTCAAATGAGAATTCTTCTTCTAGCTTTGCATTTTGATCGTCCGTTATTACTGCTTCAACATCAGGCTCTTCGTTAACTACTGAACCATTGTCTTGCCCAAAAATATTTTCAAAATATGTCCTGACCACCCTACACATGTCTTCATGATCTGTCACTATCTCTTCATTATCATCCTTCAAGTGAGTTAGTATACTCTTCTTCTTCCGCGTAGTAGCAAATGCATGGAAGTATTTTGTGTTTGAGTCGCCATCCATGAGCCAAAAAGACTTAGCCCGTTGCTTCCAGTAAAGTTCTTCTTGAGCTAAAAGATCTTCAAGTTTATTCCTCTCTTCAAAGTAACGAGCCGTTTCTGCTTCATTTGCACAATTCTCATACAAATCTAGAGTCTCTTTCTGCTTCCTGATCTTCTCTCTAAACTTATTGAAAAATTTCCGGCCCCATTTTTCCATAAAACTGGAAAGCTCTAACAGCTTTGGCAGGAACTGCATTGGATCCAATCTTCTCCAATAGCTCGAAACTTCCTCATGAAACTTCTTTTCTTTCAGCCATGTGTTCTCGAACCGGAATCGGAATTTACTCTTTGGCAGATCAGTTTTATACAATTCTAACAGCACGGGGTCATGATCTGAGTAAATTGTATGATGAACTGATAAGTTGCACAATGGAAATTTCTGCCACCTTGCCGCTGTTGCAAAAGCACGGTCTAGCCTCTCCCGAACCCAATCAACTTTGCCTCTACTTTTCTCCCAGGTATACTTACCACCTATAAGGTCCACTTCTAACAGACCACATTCGTCGATGGTGCTACAAAAACCATCAAGTAACGCTTGAGGATGTCTATGAACCCCACTTTTGTCGTCTTCGCTTAACAAATCATTGAAGTCTCCTACTATACACCATGGCAACACTGAATGGTTACACAACGTTTTGATCAAATCCCAAGATTCTCTCCGTTGTGAACGATCAGGGAATCCATAGAAGCCTGTTAACCTCCAGTTAGGCACATTATTACGAAGAATATAGGCGTCAATATAGTTATTATCTGAGTTGACAACACTGCATTGGACACTTCTATCCCAATATAAAGCTAGTCCTCCACTTCTGCCTCTACAATTTACTGCCCAGTGATTCTCAAAGCCAAACTTCTGACCTAACCTTTTTATTCTCGCTTCTTCTGATAAAGTCTCTATCAAAAATAACACATTGGGTTTAAAGGACTTGATAAGGTCCCCTAGTGCACGAACTTCTCGTGGGTTCCCCAACCCCCGGCAGTTCCAACTTAAGATTTTCATGGCGTCCGGCTAGCTTGCTTTGCAAGCGTAGCCAGTTCATTATTCGAAGACGTTGCACAATCCTGTGTAGAAAGAACAACATCTGAATTACATATTTTAAGCCTAGCTTCATGTGCATATTTAAGTCCACCATATGTGTCCATCACTTCATAATTATTTGAGTCTCCTCTCATACGTTTCCTCTCTGTTATTTCCAGCCCAATAAGCTCCTCCTCTTCTGGCCCATTATTATTTGAATTATCTATTACCCCTCAAATCCCGAATTTTTATCATTACCCAAGATTGGATAAGATTTCCCCCCTATGATTTGTAGCTGGCTGCTAAAATTGCTCCCTTTTGTTTGCTGATTTTCCGGAATTTTCTCCCTGTCCTCCCCAAATCTTGCATTTCTGTTAACTCGTCCCTGTCTTTCCGCCCAATCCGCATCGCCGTCTTCCCTAAGCCATTTACTCTTCGCCGGACCGGAGCTCCGACGTGGCTGTGCACGAAGCCAATTTCCCCATTCTTTGCTTGTGCCATCTTCTACTCGGTTTAAAAATAAATTGCAGTAACGTTCAGTATGCGTCATAATTCCACATGTGAAACAAAAGTCGCCAAGACGTTCGTACTTACACGATACTACCACCTCTGACCCATTTTTCCGAGTGATCTTCTTCCTCCGTTTTAAGGGCTTCCTCACATCGAGCCTCACCTTAATTCTCATACACTCCCTCCATATACTTGTATTATTCTTATGGTCATATTCAAGGAATTCACCAAAGAAATTCCCTAGCTGCTTACCCACATTTTCAGACATGAACCCTGTTGGTAAATCAAAGATCTGCATCCATATATTCAGAGACCACAGCGGCATTTGGAGTGGTTCGACACCTTCAGGAACTTCCGAGATCACCAGCATTGCGTTGTCAAATGACCAAGGCCCTCCTCTTAATACCCAGTTCATATCCTCCCTATGGTAAAATTGAAACAGAAATACACCTTGTTCAATCTCCTTGATATTGATTCCCATAGCCGGCCGCCAAACATCAGCCATTTTGGATTTCATTGCCCGAACATTTACGCTTTTCTCCGTCAAAAATCGTCCTACCACACAAAGATTATATTTGTTGGCCTCCTCCTCTCCTTCTCCTTCTAGCACAACTGCTGTGTTTTCCTCCTCCTCGATATCCAGACTAGACAAACGATCATTCAAATCATTAAACAAAGCCATTTAATCAGAAAAAAACTCACACAAATCAGATTCAATGATGTGAAAATGATTGATGAGACCACAGAAAACTCTCACATTTTATTCATGGAGAGAAACTTTTCAATATACTAATTTATCTTAGTAAGCCTAAGGTTATGTATATAGAAAGGTATATAAAGTACTTTGCATACTTTACATTGATTTTAAATACTTGTTTAGTTACTTTGCATGTATAAACTATAAAGTACGTATGAATTAAATGATTAATTAATTTGTGTTCTGTAAATTAAATTTTAGGATTTCATGGTGTATTAATTTATGATTTTCAGTCAATTTCGAGATAAGTACTTTTTGACTTATTTTTATTTTTGAAAAAAATATTTTGACTCCATAATTTTCAGTTTTCGTATAAGATATAAAAAATATTGTTTCGAAATGTATAAGATATAAGATACGAGAATCTTCGAATCCCTCAGTCTCTACGTTTTGAACCCGTCGTAATTTACGCTATAGTTCCGGAACTAGACTTAGATACCCTTAGTAGGCGCACAAGTGTACAACTTTAGATATATATTAAGGGGCGTAATTATTGAATTTTAGATGCCGGTCACTGGCAAAGTGTGTCGTATAAGAATAAGAATAAGATCCCGGCTACTGAGAAAGTGTGGCCGTAGAGCAAGACTGTGGTATTTATAAGAATTTCGTTTCTGTTTTTAATTCTGTTTCTGTTCTAGTTTTTAAAATATAAACTTTGGGTTGGATTCGTTTTCGAAAAGGTTTTCAAAATTATTATTGTTTTGAGAAAATTTGTTTTATTAAAACGGCCACTAATTTTTGTGAGAATATCTGTAAGTCATTCTGTTACTTGCTGAGCTGTCTAACTCACTCTTTTCTAATATTTCAGGTTCATACGTTGTGGAAGCATTTTGAGAATAAGGCTGTGAACTTGTGAATTTCGTGCTACGTGATTTGATGTAATTTATTGATATGATTTATCGTGCTATATAAAGGCAATTGTTTAGGTTTAGGTGAGGAGAAATAAATGAGGGGAAGAAATGTTAGGATGGTTTCGTAACGGCAGTAAGTTAAAGTAAGTTAAGTACAGTAATTAAGTTTCAATTTTAATCTTGCTTAAATCATGGCATCAATAATATTTTATGGGAGATCATTAATTAGTATGTCTAAAAATTAGTAAAGTTTGAATTTTTTATTGAAGATGATGTTGGACCAGCTTAAGCTGCTCGAATAAATGCAAGAAAAGCAAAAGAAGATGTTGCCGATAAACAATATCCTTTTGTATCACTACAAGAAAAACGGCCATTTCCTACCATTCAATTGGTTGGAAATGGCCACATTTTGGTCGGAAATGGAGTCAATTCCAACCAAACCCGTTGGTTGGAATTGCTCAAGTCGGAAATGCTTAATGGTAGGAATTGCTAGGTTGTTTCTAAAAGGCCCCACATGACAAGTGGCTGTCCATGTGGCTTGCCATATGGGCAGCCACTTGTCATGTGGGGCCTTGACACATCACTTGACACGTCAAGAGCCACGTCAGCTTAAAGTGGTCCCCTAATGTTGACATGTCATCCACATGTCAAGTGGGACCAGTCCACATCATTTTGCCACGTCACATTTGACTTCAGTTAAGATTTATTTCCTACCAATGCCTAATATGTCAATTGGTTGGTTTTATATCAGAAGCCATGTAAACTAGCATTTCCTACCAAGCATTTCCTACCATTCTGGGTTTCGAATGGTAAGCTTGGTAGGAAATGTGCAGATTTGGTAGGAAATGGTGGCTTTTCTTTTTGAATTTTTTTTTTGGTCATTTCCTGTACAAACAATTGTACAATCCACATTCATCAAAATCAATCATAACATCCAAACTAAATAATACACTATAAATACAATGACTTGTAACTAAAATTACTTGTAATTAGATTAAAACATCCAACAAGTTTCCAACAACTTCATTATACATCCAACTAAAATTAAGAGTTTTAAGGTTTAATCTTCCTCACTATCCGAGCCTTCACCTTCAGATTCACCATCTCCACCTTCCAAATCTCCTTCTGCATCTTACATTGCACATGCACCTTCCATTGCACAAGTGTTACTTTCACAATCAGGACTTAAATTACTAAGTTTACATTTGATCAGGACATACATACTGTCAGATTCAATCAACCTCATAAGATTCTCAATCATGTTATTTCTCATCTCTTCGCCAATCTCCCACGAACGTACAACATGACATATGATAGAAATTATGTGCGTCTGTGAATGAAAGTACAACTGTTACGAAGATTTCAAATGAAAACAATAGAAGTTATGCAATCCAGACACATGTAAAACTAATGTGCACTCAACAAGGCCAGCTTCGAAATTTACATGTGAAAGACTGACAGCCAGGGGTAGAGCCGAGGGTACCATGCTAAACTGACAGTTCGTACAAGTGAGGACAATGAAGGCACTATAAATTTAATACCAATTAGTATGTAAGGGAGGGAGGGAACTGGAGAGGAAGTTAGTCAGAGGGATTATTCAAGGTACAGATAAGGATAGGTGAGCATGTTCATAGTGTGAAGTTAGTTTTAGTGTTGAGGGAGAACTGGGCATCTGGGATTGCTAAGGCTTTCAATTCAATCAGTATAAAATTGCAAAATCCTACTTCTACATTTAAATTACCATTCATATTTGGATTTATGAATACAATCAAATCAGAAACAAACCTGCGTGTCTATATCTTTAAGCTCGAGATATTCAAAGATGTTCTCGTCTACAAGAAAGTCCATCAGATATGTAACAATTTCTCTGGGAACAAACTCGTCAAGCCTTGAATCTGGTTTTAAAAAAAAAAGCATCAGACATATATTACTGGATTGTCACAGAAGCAAAAACAGAGTGCACACAGTCAATTATACCAAGACTTTCAGCTGCTTATAATTTGCATAACCCAGACATACAAAATCAAGATTAGACACAACTTAGTAGAAATAAATCATACCAACTACATAGCACCAACTACTAGTATCATTCCAATTTAAGAGCATTATAAACCCACAACTACAAATGTTACAAATTCAAGGCAACAAACATATACACATACTAACACTCTCACTGACAACCCCATGAAGAAAACTAACACTAAACATATACACATACTAACACTCTCACTGACAACCCCATGAAGAGCATTATACTAACTTTTTTTCGCAACACTCTCACCGACAACCCCATGAAGAAAACTAACACTAAACATAAAATTTTCACATACTAACACTAAATCTAAACAAAAAAAAAAGAGGAAAATACTAACAGCTACAGAGTGGCCATCTACGAAAATAACAAGAAAATGTTAGAAACACTTCACATTTAAATTTTAGTAGACGACACTTAGTATGCTAAAGAATGGGATGATGGGTCATTTAGTGGAAGAAGAAAAGTGATACTATATAGTACATAATTGTAAAATGCTGATACCATGAAGCTTAGATACAAAGGGTCAAACCTGCTATAGAACCTAGAGCTTCAGCTGCTTCATGTCTAACCATCGGATGTTCATGAACATCCTTAAGTACGCCAGAAAGCGCATCTGTAGCACTTTTATTTTGTAGTTGGCCCAAGACATATGCAACCTGCAAAGAAAGGAATCAAAACAAAATACCCAAACGACAACTGCCATCAGAGTATATACTTTCTGAGAGTTGCATTATAGCATATCCAATTTACTATAATTATATTTAACTACAAGCACTATGAGTGGGCTAACTGTTTCAGTACTCAGTCTATCTTGATTTTTCAAGAGTCAAACAGTTGAATCAGAGTCAATAACAGACCTCATGTCGAAGAAGAGCACTATTTGCACCCAAAGATTTGACGATGGCAGAAATGGCTTCATCTCCACCATGATTCCGAAGCCCGAAAAGAGCTGAATACCGCTCATACATTTTCTTGTCTTCATCTAAAAGAACTTCCCTAAAAACAATTACAATTCAGTAACTCATCAAGAAAATCCCACAAGGCATCTTGTCATAATTTAAGATCTTCCCCAAAACCAATTACAATTCAGTAACACATTTAAAAAATCCCATAAAGAAGCATATTGCTTACCCAAACTAACCTTAATTGATGTACAGAAGAACCAGAAGAAGGAGCAGCTGGGTCAACAGAGAGAAAGGGCGATGCTTGAATTGAGTGTTAGGGCACGTAGTCAGAGAGTTTTAATTTGGGGAAGAAAATGAAAATACTAAATGAAATCGAAGAGATGGTAGGAGATGAGAGAATGAGAATACGAGAGTGAAGAGAAGAGAGTGGAGGCAAATGAGTGGAGAGAGTGGGAGAAATTAGGGTAAATGAGTTTTGGGGAAATTAAAATGAGTTGAGCGGAGGCGGTAACTTCAATTTTTTGGTGAAATTTTGGGCGCTAATTGGCAAAAGAATGGGTTGTGAAGAATCGAACACCTGCCCTCCCAACCAATAAAAAAGTGCCAAACCACTATACCAACAATGCTTTTGCATTAAAATAGCTGTAAATTTTATATATCATACCACAAATCAATTTTTTAAATTATAATTTTGATAGATAGATTCATTATAAAAATATAGGAGTTTAAATTAAAAAATCTAAAATTTTACATACATCTAAGAAATCAATATATTTAATCATCCGTAAGGTTAGATCGTTGAATTTGTTTTTAAAAAAAATCGAAAAGTGTAACCCTCGACAACCCCTAAAATATGAGTATAAACTCTAACTCAATCTTCTAACACCGACACTCTTTCGTTTTCTAAAGGACTTTAACTTTTTGTAATTCTTTTTTGTCTAATTCTTTTTCCTTACCTTCATCAAACTACAAAATGACGTTTCATCTAAAAAAATTTAATTTATCAATACGTCTTTATATTTTTAAATTTTTTTTTGATATAATTAGGTTTTAGCGAATAACATAAAAACAGAAGAAGGTAAGTTTAAATCAACTAATTTTTATCCTCCGCTACTAAAATGAGTAGATCTTTATGTCCGTAAAGTTTAATTAACAAAAAACATGATAACCGATAACAAAAAATATAATAAAAACACATTCTTCCCTAATTGTTGGCGAAATTTGCTAAAAAAATTGGGTTGTGCAGAATCGAACCCCTCCCCTCTCCGAGAATGACCAAGTGCTAAATCACTGCACCAACAACGCTTTTGCACTAAATCAGCTGTAAATTTTCTATATCATACCCCAAATTTATTTTTTTAATTATAATTTTGATAGATAGATTCATTATAAAAATATAGGAGTTTAAATTAAAAAAATCTAAAATTTTACATACATCTAAGAAATCAATATATTTAATCATCCGTAAGGTTAGATCGTTGAATTTGTTTTAAAAAAAATCGAAAAGTGTAACCCTAGACAACCCCTAAAATATGAGTATAAACTCTAACTCAATCTTCGAACACCGACACTCTTTCGTTTTCTAAAGGACTTTAACTTTTTGTAATTCTTTTTCCTTACCTTCATCAAACTACAAAATGACGTTTCATCTAAAAAAATTTAATTTATCAATACGTCTTTATATTTTTAAATTTTTTATCGATATAATTAGGTTTTAGCGAATAACATAAAAACAGAAGAAGGTAAGTTTAAATCAACTAATTTTTATCCTCCGCTACTAAAATGAGTAGATCTTTATGTCCGTAGAGTTTATTTAACAAAAAACATGATAACCGATAACAAAAAATATAATAAAAACACATTCTTCCCTAATTGTTGGCGAAATTTGCTAAAAAAATTGGGTTGTGCAGAATCGAACCCCTCTCCGAGAATGACCAAGTGCTAAATCACTACACCAACAACGCTTTTGCACTAAATCAGCTGTAAATTTTCTATATCATACCCCAAATTTATTTTTTTAATTATAATTTTGATAGATAGATTCATTATAAAAATATAGGAGTTTAAATTAAAAAAATCTAAAATTTTACATACATCTAAGAAATCAATATATTTAATCATCCGTAAGGTTAGATCGTTGAATTTGTTTTTAAAAAAAATCGAAAAGTGTAACCCTAGACAACCCCTAAAATATGATTATAAACTCTAACTCAATCTTCGAACACCGACACTCTTTCGTTTTCTAAAGGACTTTAACTTTTTGTAATTCTTTTTTGTCTAATTTTTTTTCCTTACCTTCATCAAACTACAAAATGACGTTTCATCTAAAAAAAATTAATTTATCAATACGTCTTTATATTTTTAAATTTTTTTCTCGATATAATTAGGTTTTAGCGAATAACATAAAAACATAAGAATGTAAGTTTAAATCAACTAATGTTTATCCTCCACTACTAAAATGAGTAGATCTTTATGTTTATATAGTTTGATTAACAAAAAACATGATAACCGATAACAAAAAATAAAATAAAAACACATTCTCCTCTAATTTGCATCCTGCAGCCTTTTCCTACCAATTTTGGTAGGAAATGCACTTAATAATTGGACCAATAACAAACAGCCACGAACGATGACATGAAAGCGGGGGCCCAGAAAAAGTTAAAATTTTGCATTTGGGTCTTTTCCTACCAATATTGGTAAGAAAAGCACCTGGAAAAATAATAATATTTATATTTTAAGAAATTGTTTATTAATCTAAAAATGTGAGGGACTGTGACGTGGAAGGTGGGGTCCTTTCATTGTCAAATTGCAACTAAAACCTACCACAATTGGTAGGTTTTGCTTTCCTACCAAAGTTGGTAGGAAAAGGTTGCTGGTAAACGGTGTCGTTTTTGTTGACGGGGCTACTTACGTGGATGGTGGGGGTATAATCACAGTCATTTCCTACCAGATTTTGGTAGGTTTTGATTCCCATCAAAACCTACCAAAATCTGGTAGGAAATGACCCTGACAAAATTTCGTTATTTTTTTGTCAGAAATTGTTTATTAATTTAAAATATGTGAGGGATGATGATGTGGAATGTGGGGTCGTTGAAAAGTCAAAATGTGACCAAAATCGACCAAATCTGGTAGGTTTTGATTTCCGACCAAGAATTGGTAGGAATTGATGCTTGCGTGTACAAAACTTGGGACCCACAGACACCATTTCCAACCAATTTCGTCGTTGGTCGGAAATGCTCATTCATTTCCAACCAAATTTTTTTGGTATGTTTTAAATGGTCGGAAATGGCCGTTTTTCTTGTAGTGTATTATCTCTGATGACGACGAGGAGACCGAAAATATGCTTGTTAAACTGCTGACTACTTAAAGAAGCTGCGTGAGTGCGAGCGTTCGCCTCTTTCTATTGTTAAGTTGAATTCCGAGGAGGATCAGACAACCTTAATTCCACCGAGTCGTGCAATTAGAAGAAATCCACCATTTTTAGTGGCGCTTTTATCAGTATTTATGTGTTAGAAATCCAAGGTTCATCCGAATCTTGTATGACATTACTTTCAAGCAACACAAACACAATAAAGAAAGTTAGAAACAATTTGTAAATCTGTTGGTAATTCGTGAAGTTGAAGGAATACACAAAATTATATAGTAGTAAGAGGAAACTAAATATATATATTGCTTACATGTAGTGTTTGGCGAAACATTTTATAAGTCTGTTGCTTTTATATATAAGGTCGGCTCAAGTATTGATGAGACTTAGTTGCATGAAACTACCAATGAGAAAAGTGGGGTTAGAGCTATAACCCCTTTAAGATATATAGAGTAAAGTAGGGGTGAAATAAATACCCCTTATTGACAACAAGAGGGTATAAGAGCATCTTCAATGGGGTTGGCTAAAATAATATAAAATAATGATTGGCTAAAATTTGCTGAATCTGTAAGACGTTGTGCTTCAATGGTGTTAGCTATAATGGTTGGCTATATGTTGAAAATAGTATTTTTTTTAAAGTTTGAATAATACTTTTTAATAAAGATTAAGTTTTAATAAATTCATGTTAATGTTAAATGATCTTAAAATGTAGTCATATTTTTATGGAATTTAAAATTTAAAATTTATTACATTTTCATATATTAATATTAACATTAATTGATCTTAAAATGTGTGTCATGTATTTTAGAAATTAGAAAAAGATATAATATAGGAGTATATACTTTTGTAAGTGGGAGAAATTAGAGAAAAACTAGCAGGAAGAATACAAGGCATCTCAGTTACAGATATGTAGTACTTCTGCATATATAGCCAATGGACCGAGAGTGACTATAATTTTAGACCAGGGCAAACATCCGTTGGAGTAGTGACAGTTTCACAGATTATCTATATTTGGTACTGTTCAGTAGCCTGGTAGAAATTTTAGCCAAGGGGTGGACAGCCTTGGAGATGCTCTAATAATCTACCCCAACTAGTGACTTTTTATAAGTCCGTTGCTTTTATATATAAGGTCGGCTCAAGTACGGATGAGGCTTAGTTGCATGGAATTACCATTGAGAAAAGTGGGGTTAGAGTTTATGACGTTGGACGACAATGATTTTCAAATGTGGAGTTCAAGAAAAAAAATATGGTAAATACTTTGAAGAGATATGCAATTGGAAGAAATCCACCATTTCCCGTGGAGCTTTTATCAATATTTATGTGTTAGAAATCCAAGGTCCATCCGAATCTTGGATGACATATCACTTTAGAATGGTGTTTCGTAGGAGTAGAGTAATTATATTTTAAAATTGGTACATATTAAATAATAATAAAATTATACTATATAAACAAATTTAACTATATTATTATATAATATTTTATTTTATATTAAAAATATGTGAAAAAATTTATTTTCTAAATTATAAAATTAATTTTCAGATTTAAATTACATCTTCAAATTAATAAGTTCAGACTTCAAATTTCAACTAAAACCAGGCCTAACAATAAAACTACTTCTTAAATAACTCTTAAACATAGTCATTCAACTTGGCTGGCGCTTTTCTTTCCCTCCTGGGTTGCATCACGGGCTCTACCTTTGGGGTTTCTCTCCCTCAGCCTCCTCTCCTTCGGCCTCCTCTCACTCTACTTCCCTCAGCCTCCTCTTCCTTGCCTTCCTCTCGCCCGTCTTCCTTGGTCTCTGGAGTCAGCTTTAAAGCTGAAATACCCGCACTTACGGCTTTATACGCTTCCTTAGAGGGCACAAACGAATGGGAGAATGCGGTAGAATAATCAGCGAGGTAGAAGTGGAGTGTGGACTGAGCCCTTGCTACTCTTGCTTTGATGGTTCACCATCAGCATCATCATTGTTCGCCTTTGTAGCAGAAGCTATCTCAATTACAGAGGGATTAATAGAGTCTATGACTGAGGGATTTGTACCTGCTAGCCCTAGCTCTTGATCCGGCTCTTTCTCGCCTTCCTCTCTATTAGGTTCCTCATCGACCTCTGGAAAACGATGTAAAAAAATTACATATAGAAGCACAAAAACGTGCATATAAACATAACAATGCAAAAACAATGTTAAGTAATGCTTTGCGATTTGAAAAATAGAAGGAGAGTTGCACTTACTCATCTCACACTCAAATATCATTAAACCAGTTGGCCTACGAGAAGGAAATAAATATTTATTAAGATTGGTAAAATAATCCGGCATACGCAAAATGGTATCAAAAATTAGTCCCTTCACACTATAGCATGTCTTCGTTTATAGTACCTAGGCGTTGTCCTCCCTCTGGTGTAACTATTTCGTACTCTGGTATTATATCCTCATACTAGCGGATAATCCGTGCAAAGCACGAGTCGAGAGTAAAATTTTAATTGAAACCGAAATGAAATTAAAGAAATTAAATCAAATAAATAAATCTTTAAATTATGTAGTTATAGAGAATCGAATCCGTGGTGAAACCAAAGAAATTAAATCAAACAAATAAATTTTGTTTAATCATGTAGTTGTAGAAAATCAAACCCGAATTTTATGCTAATCAAACTTGCACTTTGATATTTTTAAGCGTCATTTATACATTATTTTGCTTATTAATAAAGAGTATAGATTCTCAAGTACGTTGACACAAAAAATTAAGGGATAATTAAAAGCTTGTCGACGCAGATGAAAAAAATTACGTGCCACATCTTTTAGTACAGCTCTCACCATGGCCAATCCTTTCTTCACCATGGCCAATCCTTTCTTGGTAGGACAAACAAATTTAAAGGATGCATTGTTTTCTATCTTAAGTTATTGTACATGTCATAAGCTGAATTTATTCAAAATACTGAGGTATTATATGTTATATTAAAATTTTTGAGGAAGATTTTCTAAATCTGTATGATTTTCAAAGTACTTTTAAGATTATGAATTTTAAGTTACAAATTTGAGTACTATCAAATATGTGGTTAATTAAAATGTATTATCATATATTAAATATACGCTATGATCATCAAGAGTGGTGCTAGGAAACCACAAAATGTTCCTATAAAATTTATCAGAATGACGTGACAGTGCTTACATGATGAAATGAAAAAAATTAATTGGTGAAAATATTGTGTATGCAGGGGACCCTATTTTATTTATTATATGTACAAGTTGTATTATGATAATTTTCATAGGAACTTTTTTATGACTGCCTAGCATTTCTCATGAAATAAATGTCTACAAAAGTAAATTATTAAATTCAACTAATTCAAAAAAAAATTGTGTCTATACCGTAACACGTACAAAAGGCTGCAACAAAATTCACTAGCTCACAAGCCGAATCCATTACTCAAAGTTCTCAGGCTGTTGCTAAAACGACTACCGACAGTTCACTAGCTCACAAGCCGAATCCATTACTGAAGGGACAATGCAGTCTACTTCTTGTTACCACGAATCAGGATAATATTGTTGGCATGACTCAGTGACTCAGACTATATTCCTCTCTGATATTCCTAATTAACTCTTTACTTTCTCAAATCATCAGCATGTGTGCTACTTTACACGTGCAGGAACTGCGGATATAAAGGACTATTAACTATATTAAACACTGCTATAAATCAGAGGAGAGAAATCCTAGGGAGGTTTTGTAACGGTACGTAGTAAGTTAATGTAAATTAAAACGTGTAAGTTTCAATTTCAGTTCAGCTTAAATCAAGGCATTTCATTTAAATCTTTTTAGAGATCATTAGTACAGCTATAAATTTGTCAAAAAAAAAATAAAATAAATAAATTAGTCAAATTTGAATTTTGAATAAAAGAACGCCTAATAAATGATTTTAATTGTTTGTATCAACTCTTTGTTCATAGAGTGATGAAGTTGAGAATTGGCTATGAGTTTATTATAAAAAGTAGTGTTAGGTGTCCAAAATTGGATACAAAAAATTCTTTCAAAATAACTTGGCATAGGTGACATGATGATTTTCTGTACGATTACGAATACATTTTTGCAACTATAATGTAAGCAAATTCAACGGTTACAATTATTGCGTAAAAGAAAGTTACTTTTATTGCGTATCACAATTCAACGATAATTCTACTTTAGAAATATGTAAAAGAAAGTTACTTTTATTGCGTATCACAATTATTTTCAAGAAGTTAGTGGAGCATTGTATGAGCATCTCGAGTACTCTATAACCCTTAACTAAAAGTATTGGCGCATGCCATAAATAAGAAATTTAAAGAATATGTAAAATTCTTTACGCTCCAATGAAACATTATTGTTAACCAAAAAATTAGCCAACCATTTTATATTTAACTATTTTTTTCCAACCCAGTAAGAAAACTATACCTCATCTATTATGATATTCAAATTATATTTTCTATTTTTAACAACTTAAAATAATAATAACATTCTATTTTTAAAATATAGTCAATTCTATTGGAGCACAATAACTTACAAGTTCAGCAAATTTTACATATTTTTTTTAACTATTTTTTGAAATTTGGTTTTATTATTTCTTCGGTATGAGCTCAGAAATACACACATAAATTGTTTAATTAAGTTCAAAGTTACACAAACAAGCAGATTATGCGCAGTGTTATATCGTCAATATACATTACTAAATTTTGAAAGAAAGCGCCATTTATTTCATTATTAGTTTTTTTTTTTTTGACAAAGGAAAATTTTATTGAACAACCAAATCAGCCAACAACGCAGAATTTAACTCAATAGGAACATACCTCCTATCGAAAACTCGAACTGGAAAAGAATATTATGTCCTAGCTAACGAGTGGGCAACCATATTAGCAGTTCGTTTAACAAAAAACAACTCAGTGTTTAACTCACGAAGCATCCTACGACACTCCAAGATAATCTGTCCAAAAGGAGAGACCATAGCAACCTTACTTCTAATAGCTTGAATAACAGCCAAGCAATCAGATTCAATAACCACTTCATTCCAACCTTTCTCTTTCACCCAGCTTAGTGCTTCTTTAATCACAACAGCTTCTGCCCATTCTGATCTTCTATCCCCCTGAAACAACTTCGAACGACCCTCCAACACTTCTCCTCCATGATCCCTAGCTATTAAACCAATTCCGAACGACGAGAATTCTGAAAATGTCGCTGCATCTACTGATATCTTGACTATATTCTGTTGAGGTTTAACCCAGCTAACTGCTCCATCTCCTTCCACCATGTCTTGAAATAGAGCCTTTGTTGTATTCTTCTGGGCATTCGACCACTCTGCAAGATATTGCTTTGTCAAAGCAACTATACCAATCACAGAATTCTTGTTCTTATTTCATTATTAGTTTGTTACAAATATACCGGAGAAAGTAGGGGTGTTGGCCCTTTATATCACAATTTAAAGAAAAATGGTCCAAAATATCACACCTGAAAAAAATGGCCTTTTATATCACATGAAAACGCATCTTTAAATTGCGTTTTGTTAACTAACGTTTTCATTAAGTGCAAATTTTAAATGAAAAACAAAAAAATAAAAAATTAAATAGAAACGCATCTGTACATTGCGTTAATGATGTAAACGCTTTATAATCATGCGTTTCTGCTTCTCCAAAAACAAAATTTTGTTTCCAGTGAGATTCGAACCTCTGACCTCACGCTCCATGAATATCAAATTCCACCACCAAACCACTCTGCCACATCGACTTTTAGTTAAATTCATCAACGCATTTTAATGTAACGTTTCTTTGTGATATAAAGGGCCATTTATTTAGATAGTGATATTTTGGGTATTTTACTCCAAAATTGTGAGAGTAAGGGCCATTTCTCAGAAAGTAGCACGTACGTAATAAAAAACAAACACCATTAGCATCTCTCAGAAGAAACAATTATTAATAAGCCTACACAGAAAATGTAGGTTTTGCGCAGGCATAGGTTCTTCTCATCAGAACACTCTCCTCTATTCACTTTAACTTCCGACTCTTCATCTTCTTACCTGCAATAATTTAAGATACACACGTGTTATTAAATTTACGTACAAAAATTTGAGAGCACATCTATAAGTTATCACTCATACAGTATTTAGCCGTATTTTTTGTAGTATGTAATATTATACATACCACGGGTAGGTTCCTGACAGGAAGATTTGGTGCACGTCTCCATGCAATGATTTGGTGCATCTCATGTGTATAGCACAAGTTTACGAGTTCAAAGAAAAAATTCAAAAGACTTACACCAAACTCTGACATGAATTTGACAAGAAATATATGTTTGGCTAATAAACTTTCAAAATCTCAACAAAATATGTCAGAAAATGGAGTAAGTTTTTTGGTCTTCTTTTTTTTGACTCAAAAACTTATGTCAAACATCAAAAATATCAACCTCAACCAAGAGTATGTGAACATCAGTATATATATAGGAAATCTAATGAAATGTCAAGCTAGATTTTAAGAAAGATGGAGAGAAATATATATCAGAGTTGAGATCTATTGAAAAATATATATAGAAAATTGTTGAATTTAGGTAAGGTGAAATAAATAAAGGGGAGAATTGTTAGGATGCTAGGATGGTTTTGTAACTGTAGTAATTAGTTAATGTAAATTAAGTACAGCATTAAGTTTAATTTTGAGTTTGCATAAATCATGGGATTAGTATTAAAAATATTTTGAGAGTTCATCAGTGCAGCTACAAATAAGTGAAGTGTGAATTTTGATTGAAAAACTACTGATGATTTTTGTCCATAGAGATGATGGAGATCAGAAAATTACTACAAGAGAATGACTCGATTGTTGACAGAATATTACACTCCAGCCAAGATTGTCGACTCCTTATTTCACCTCCAATACCGGTGTTGACCACTCTGACATGGTCCGACACCCGGTACTATATTTTAGACCAAAAACATGCATAATTTTTTATAGTATATAACCTACACTTAGACACATTTCTATATTTAACGCTTCCATCCAAGTCTGGATAACAAAGCTCATGTCCTGATTGATTATAAAGGAACTTTCAGTGTATGGAGACCATACGATGGTTAGCTGAAATGCTCCGATAGATAAACAGCAAGAATCCAATTTTGTCTCCGCCAAAAAATAAAGTTTCTTGTGTTGCAGTGAGTGCATTGATGCAGAACTCCTGAGCCTTCTTTATAGCATAGACATAATAATCTAGAGTGACAATTTAATTTTAACTACTATTGTCGATAACATATGTCAGGTTTGGAAAATATTAGCAAGCCAAATGACGATCACAAATAACCAAGCCAAACAACCTCGATCTGCTATCTCTGGAACAACTACATCATCTTAGCTCCTAGATATGGCCTCCACCGAGTAACCATTATGATTTATGGCCACAGCTGCAAATTCAAATTGTCCCTCTGTCTCGGACAGATCGAGCTGCATCAACATCCACTTTTATGTGATTCGTTTGAGGTCTAACCCAGAATTCCGTTTATAAATCAATGAAACAGTGCATAAATGAATAACCGTCTTCTCTCAGAAAATTATTGCTTAATATATAAATTCATATGTGTAGATGATAAATTATTAATCTCGCTAGAGTTACAAAATTTTGTTTGATTAATAACCCTTTTGTCTTGATTTAAGTATCTTTACATAAAACTGAATTTGTAAAAACATGTATATTGTATAGGAAGCAATTAAGCATGAAACTCTATTTTCTGGGCACTACATATCCATCGGAAAGATTAAAACAAGAACAATATTCATATCAAAATAGAAAAATTACAGTACCGGTACAACAATTTGCTTTGAACTTTAATAAACTCCTTAACAATGCAACCAAGAAAGGGTCCTCAATAATCCAAATTATTAAAAAGGAGCCAGTACTGATAAGTAAGTCTTTTGTGACCTGATCTTGATAAAATTGACGCACTCTCCCCGTATGAGGGATTTATTCTAACCAACCAACTGGCAATCCTGGACTTTAAGGAAACACTTACGAGGATGCCAATCTAAAGTTGAGTGGTCGGGGATTTCAAAAACAGAGTTGGACTTTCTCATATCATGCTTAAGTATCAGCAAACCTACTGGCAAACGAGGAGGATGTCCATGCTTATCTGAATTGGTAAATTTATCCGGAATACGCAAAATAGTATCAAAAATTAGCCTCTCCACATATCGAATCATGTCTTCATCCATACAACCTCGACGTTGTGCTCCCTCTAGTATAACTATTTCGTACTCGGGGTCTATCTCCTCATCCCCAAGTATGTTAACACCAAAAACTACAGGATAACTAAAAGCTTTTCGGCTCAGATGAAGAAGTGCCACAGCTTTTAGTAAAGCTCCGACCATAGCCAATCCTTTCTTGGTAGGACGAACAATTTGATAAAGTGGTCCTTGACCCGAAAGTTTAACGTCAAAAAGAGTTGAATCAATAGTCTCATTCACTTTCAACCATTCGTCTAGGGTCATCATGTACATCTGATTCTTCAGAGAAATATTATATGCCACTGGTTCCATCGTAACAGGTTGTATTAGGTGGTCTCTTTATATCTGTAATAACAGGATAATAATCAGATTATACTGTGATGAAAACTGTAGAGTTGCCCCTCTATTTATAGGTGTCAGCCTGTGCGAAACCTATATGGTTTGGGGTTCGGATTTTCCTCTTCTCCCAACCCAAAAACATCCTAAGCCTATATGGTTCAGTACTAGTATAAATACTATATTCGTTTTGATATTTGATTCATGGGTGTCTTCAATTCAAACTCTGATTTAAATAATGAATTTCACAAAATTGTTGCTAATTTTAATTTTATGTGAATTTTTAATAATTATCTATGAATTGGTATTTTCTTAAAATAATAATCAGAAAAGTATAATCTTCTTGATCATCTATATTTTTAAAAGTATTGGATCTAACGGTTGAGAGGATAAGGTCCTCAACAATGCGCGTATCGTTTTTTAAATTTTATGAATATATTAAATCATTAATTTTTCTTAATATTTATATTTTTAAAATTTTTAAAATTTTTAAATATTTATTGCTAAAATATAATATATATTTTTTGTAATATGTTGATGATGCGAGAACTTTGAACTTATGAAAAAGAAAATTATCAATTAAAATATAATTGTTTTTCCGTGTTAGTGACCATCAAAATTCTATATAAAATCCATTTTGTTTATATCCCGTAAATATCTATGTTATTATATTAAATACTAAATAATGAAAGCTTCATAAGTAGTCGCTTTGTTTGATAACTCAATTCATAATAGTTGGATTCTTTCATATTAATTTATTGAGAATCGTTAGATATACGAGTAAAATTATTATGTAGAATGATCTAATGTTTGAATGTACCAACAACATATTAAATTTGAAAAATAAGACTTTTTTCAAATTTTTTTCATACATAGGTTATTTTATATTATTCTTTGTAAAAATATGATTTTTCAGAAAATTACCATATTAACTTATTAACAAACTTTTAACATTTCGAATTCAAAAACGTTTTAAAATTTGTAACGTTTTAACGTTTAAAAAAAGTTAGGTCTCTTTTTCACTAATTGAGTTTAAAATTTAAAAATACACTTTTTTTGTATTTGAATATTGTTCTACTAACAATGAAATTAGGTCTCTTTTTTAATAAACGAGTCCTTATAAAACAAAATCACCATTTGCGTATAATTTATTGTTTTATAATAAATAATATTTGATTAGTAATTATCTAAAACTTAATAAAATAGGATAAAAATATGTACTATTTCATAAATTTTATCCTTGTATTTTTTTATTTTTTACTGATTTGAATTTTTCTTAGATTGACTTTAATTTTTTATTGAAAGTAACATAGATTTATAAATTTAAAACAATTTAGAAAAAAGTAATTAAATTGGTGTTAAAATAATGATAACATAATAATTATTATTAGAATTTTAATACTCACTTTACTAATTTGGGCTTTATCTTGTGTTTTAAAAATCAGATTTTAACGATTTAACAGCCCACATGAAGATAACTAAATTATCTTTAATTTAATGATTGTTTAACAATTTTTACATAAAAATTTCTATTCAATATAGAAAACCTATTTATAAAGGGTTTAAATTATCAAAATATAACTTTTAGTATTTAAATATAATCTTACTATTAATCAAATACACCTTTTAATACTAGATCTAACGGTCTTAATCTATTTATTTAAAATCTAACAACTCTTATTAATTTAATAGTCATACAGACCGACTACTAAATTTTTGGATGAGATATCTCTTTTATATTATACTAGCTTATAGCCCGTGCGATGCACGGTTACTTAAATTTTATTTATAATTATTTTGTTTATAATTATATTTTTATTACGATGCAAAACACGATTGTTTATTTAATATTTATAATTATATTTATTTATGAATATTTTAATATTTAAAAGTTATTAGTTTACATGATTAAATTATTGTTAAAAAAGATTTAGCCAAAAAAAATTATAGTTAAAAATTTGATATTTATTATATTTTACACGCTCAATTTAATATTTGTTTATATTGAGTTATAAAAGTTAGATTTGACCAATTTTACTGTTCACATGAAATTCACAAAATAATCTTTAATTTAGTTGTGGTTTAATAGTTCTTTTTCAATTAAAAACTATTCTAAAACTAAAAAGAGAATAAAGTGAAGAAATTTAATGTTGAGAATTCTATTCGATTTGGGAAATCTACCTGACTTATATGTAGTTTAGATTATTAGAATAACATTTATTAACCAAATACAGGTTTTAATATTAAATCTAACGGTTTTCACCTATCTATTTAAGATTAAACGATTTTTATTATTTTGGTTATAAATGGGTTTCCTTATTTAATTAACAACTATTTTTATGTTTTTACTTTTTGGAAAATTCAATCATAATATAATATATCTTTTAACTTATATCATTTTTAGATAATAATTTCTTTTTATATGATATAATCTTGATCTTCTATTTTTAAAAGTATTGGATCTAACGGTTGAGAATGTTTTGACGGTATTTAGGACCAAACTACCAGGATAACATCATTAATTTTTCTTAATATTTATAATTTTTTTATTTTGTTATTTTTTTAAATATTTATTTCTAAAATATAATATACTCTTTTTTGTAATATGTTAATGATGCGGGAACTTTGAACTTTTGAGAAAATAAATTATCAATTAAAATATATTTTTTTGTAATAGTTCTTCTTTTAAATTAGTACACTGTGACGATCAAAATTCTGTATAAAATTCATTTTTTTATAGTATATCCCGTAAATATCTATGTTATTATATTAAAAACTAAATAATGAAAGCTTTCTTATAAGTGTGCTCGCTTTGTTTGATCACTCAATCCATAATCGTTGGATCTTTAAAATTAAATTGTTGAGAAACGTTACATATAACAGTAAAATTATCATGTAGAATGATCTAAGATTTGAATCTACCAACAACATATTAAAATTTACAGGTTTTTTTTTGAAAATAAAAGAATTTTTTTTCTTTCAGACATAGGTTATTTGATAATATTTTTTGTAAAGTACGATTTTTCAGAAAAGTACTATACTAATTGATTAACAAACTTTTAAAGTTTCGAATTTAATAATTTACGATGTATGTAGGTTAAAAAAGTTAGGTCTGTTCTGTAGCTGAGTCTACAATTTCAAAATACGGTTTTTTTTAATATGAATATAGTCCTGCTAACAATGAAATTACGTCTCTATGAGTGCTTATAAAACAAAATCACCATTTGCGTATAATTTATTATTTAATAATAAATTATATTTGATTAGTTATGATCTATAACTTAATAAAATAGGATAAAAAATATGCACAATTTTATAAAATTTTATCCTCGTATTATTATATTCTTTGTTGATTTGAATTTTCTTAGATTGATTTTAATTTTTGAACATAGATTTCTAAATTTTAAATAGTTAGAAAAAAGTAATTAAATTGGCGTTAAAATAATGATGACATAATAATCATTATTAGAATTTAAATACTCACTTTACTGATTTGGGCTTTATCTTGTGTTTTAAAAATCAGATTTTGACGATTTTACACCCAACGTGAAGATAATTAAAATATTTTTAATTAAAAGATGGTTTAACAATTTTTATCTGACTGCATGGAAGAGAAAAGAAAGTCACGAATTTTTTACATGGAGAATTCTATTCAATATAGAAAACTTATTTATATTTGGTATATTTGGTTTAAATTATCAAAATACACTTTTTAGAATTTAAATATAATCCTATTATAAATAAAATACACTTTTTTAATATTTGATCAAACGATTTTCATTTATCTAGTTAAGATCTAATAGTCCTTATTAATTTGGTTGTCACGATCAAAATTTTGGATAAATCCCTATTATGCTTATTATATAAAAGAGTTTAATATAATAAGGATATTAAGTACATACAAGCATCTTACTAACTGCTTTTACTTTTAATGTTTCGGTTTTATTTATAGTGTATATAAAATTTTAAAATATATTATTACTTTAAAATTATTAAACAGAATAAAAATTATGTTACGATTATATAAAATTTTATTCTCATATTATTATAGTCTTTATCGATTTGAATTTGTTCTTAATTTATTTTAATACTTTATTGAAAGAAAGATAAAAATTCTATATTTAAAAGAATTAGTGGTAAAATAAATAAATTGGTGCTACAATTATAAAAAAAATATTTATTAAAATTTAGATACTCACTTTACTATTTGGGTTCTATCCTAGTTTTAGAAATTGAAATTTGACGATTTTACAACCCATGTGAAACTAACGAAATTATCTTTAATTTAATGATGATTTAATAATTATTATATAACTTGACCAGTTGACCTACCCATAAGCCGAAAAGAAAAGGTGGTTAAGTATTATATTCAAAATTATTGTTTATGAATATGAAACCCTCAATATTTTAATAATATTTTGATATTATCATTTTATGTTTGTTCCTTCAGAAAAAAAATGTTTAAATTTATTCATGTACAGGAGTTCTCCTAAGTCTCTTATAACGCAGGCAGGGTCCACATGTATCATTGTTATATGATATATTATATTGATAATTTTTAATATTGTAATCGATATGAATTGTTATTTGATATTTGGTTTAACAATTATTATCTAACTCGAACTATACATAAATTAAAGAGAAAAGATATTTAAGAATTTTTACATAGAAAAATTTTAAATTATCAAAATACACTTTTTAGTATTTAAATATAATTCTATTATTAATCAGATACACTTTTTAATATTAGATCTAACAATTCTCATTGATCTATTTAAGATCTAACTGTAATAATTAATTTGGTCGTATAGTGGTCGTACACGGACCAGATCGATTTTAATTTTTTCTTAAATTGATTTTAATATTTTATTGAAATAAACATAGAATTTATAAATTTAAAAGAATTAGGAAAAAAATTAAATTGGTGCTACACTAATAAAAAAAATTATTAAAATTTAGATAATCACTTTACTGTTTGGGCTCTATCTTGAGTTTTAGACAACATATTTTAACAATTTTACAGTCCACGCGAAGCTAACAAAATTATCTTTAATTTAATGATGGTTTAATAATTATTATCTAACTGGAACTATCCATAAACTAAAGAGAAAAGATAATTACGATTTTTTACATAAAAATTTCTATTCAATATAGAAAACTTATTTATAATTGGTTTAAATTAAAAAAAATTTATTAAAATTTAGATAATCACTTACTGTTTGGGCTCTATCTCTAGTTTTAGACAACAGATTTTAACAATTTTACAGCCCACGCGAAGCTAACAAAATTATCTTTAATTTAATGATGGTTTAATAATTATTATTTAACTGGAACTATCCATAAAATAAAGAGAAAAGATAATTACGATTTTTGACATAAAGATTTCTATTCAATATAGAAAACCTATTTATAATTGGTTTAAATTATCAAAATACACCTTTTAGTATTTAAATATTATCCTATTATTAATCAAATACAATTTTTAATATTATATCTAACGATCCTCATCTATTTGAATATTTATAGTTTTATAATCCAACGGATCATATACTTTTGGTAGTACAGTGACCGACCAAAGTTTTGGATAAAATCTCCCTTACGCTTATTATATATAAGGAGTTACGCTTATTATATATAAGGAGTTAATATAAGGATTTAATATCGAACTTTAGGTATAGAACTTAGGTGATACAGAGGCCGGCCCAGATTTGGGAATTGAAATGAGGGACTGCTTAGGATTGATGGGCCAAACCAGGCGGGGCTGGGCTTTGACCCAGGCTTTTAGTAGTATGTTGTTTTTCAAACCATCTCTATACCTGTATAAATGAATCACCTCCCAAGGCTTTTTGTTGATGGGATTAGGGCAGATCTTCACAAGATGCGAGAAAACGTAAAATAATAAATCGCAAACAAAAATAATTGAAATAATGTTATAGGAAATGTCTAAAAAAAAAAAAAATCACATCAGGTTAATTTTAGTTGCAAATCGTCATGAAAAGGTTACATTGAAAATTTTTTGGTTACAAATTATTTTCTCACAATTTTTTAAAAAACTTAGATATCAAGCAAATAATTTTAAAAAAAAAGTAATTTTTTTGTAATATTTCTTTCAATTACTTGTGAAGTGCATGTATGGTCTTATTTTTTTATGCTTCTGTTCTTGTAATAAAACGTTCATTCTATACGTATTCATAGTCAAATTGTTAAAATTTTCAGGCTTTTTTATCTAGGCCTACTAGGCTTTTGTCCAGGGTTTTATATTGACCAGATTGGTCCTAAACCAGATTCTGGGCAGGCCTGGCCAGATTTGGCACAAAAATTTTGGTACACATAGTGCAATTCACTCGTAAAATTATTACATGGTACCGGTTTTCAGTTACATAGGCGACTTCCCAGCGTAATAAATTTTAGAGTGAATTGCACTATGTGTACCTAAACTAGCAACAAACTACAATTTGTGTACTTAAACTATCAATTGAACACATTGTGTATCTAAACTATTCAGTTGAGTGCACTTTGTGTACATCCGTCATATTCATACTAACCTCGTTAGTGTGTGCAGTTTGGCGCCAACATTACAGCCAATTCCCTCCCTTTATGCCCTCCCATATACTTATACAGAATGGGGTATATGTTATTGTGGAAGCATAATAAACAGAGAGAATTGGGGAAGGATGAGTCTATGTTATTGTGGTATGTTGGCAGTTGAAAGAACCTCATGGACGAAAAACAATGCTGGGCGTAGATTTCTTGGTTGTTTATATGGTAGCAATGGGAGTAATTTATTTCGTTGGGTTGATCCACCAAGTTGTTCGCATTGTTGCTCGATAATCCCGGGGCTGTCGCGTAGGAACAGAGAGAATGAAGAGAAGTTGAAGGTGTTGGAGGCTGAGAAGAAGACAATTAAGAAGTGGTTTGTAGTGTTTGTAGTTGTTGTAAGCATTTGGATAATGGTTGGTTAGATTGGTTAGATTAGATAATGTTATAACGAAGTTGGTAACCATTTGTTAATTTCCAATGCAATGCAAATTTTCTTGGTTCAATTCGTTTGCAATTTTGTGTTTGTGTTTAATTCGGTGTTCAATTGTGTTTGTAAAGAGCATACTAAAGGATTTAAAATAGAAAAGAAGAACTGATCATTAAATTCAAAGAGTACAAATGGAAGTAGTAGATCATACTAAATGGAACTAATTTGTACTCCAAATTATTTAGATAAATAGAAAAAAGACAGGGCTCATGCCTACTGTCTTTGTTGTTTAGATAAGTTGGATGATGGCATGTGGTGGCTCCGCAAACTCTTTCAAACCTCCTTCTCCATCAAGGCAATCGGTGGCCAGGACATTGGCAGCCACATTAGCATCTGCATGGATGTGCTGGATGTCCACATGAGACCATGTCTCCCCTTTAAGCATGTTAATCATCTCAATCAAGGTAGCCATTGGATAGGCTGGATCAGGGTTGTTGATGAGATCTATTGCATCCCTCCTCTCAGTAAACACCACCACAGATGTCATATCACGCTCCCAAGCCATACTTAGACCATAGTATATGGCCCAAAATTCTGCAGTCTGGGGGTCAGCCTAGCCAATCATGCTCCCGAAACCTCTCACCCACCTCCCATTGTGCTTCATAATTCCTCCTACACTAGCTCTCATTTGGGACCTGTCGAACACACCTTTCATACATAACTTGTAAGACATTTTGTTTGAGGTTAATTATTGTATGAGTTGTAGATTTACAGTTTGCAAATGTGTGCTTTAATAGGCAGAGTGTAAGTGTAGTCAATGGTCATGGTAAAAATTGAGGATTACAAGATTCTACACTTGACCATTGACTAGAGTGGCCAATGCATGTAGCTTCAACCTTTGATCCAAGAAAACAACCAATGCCTGTAATTTATTGTGTTTAACTCCAATTGAATAAAAATTGAAAGCAAAAAAAAATGTAACAACAAATTAATATAAAAAACAAACCACTACAGGGCTTGTAACATTATATTAAAGAGTCACAACTCTTACATCATTCATTGTACCAAAAACAAACTGCCTATACATGCAATTTGACAAAAAATGGTGACAATTCACCATATCTAGCATCCGAGCTTGATTAAAGTTTGATAATCAAAAGATGATACTAGGCAATAACTTAGTAAGTAAAATAATAAGTAAAAGATGTCTCCTTCAGCTAGCATTTATAACTTCCAATCTTTCCTTTTATTTAGAGCTGCCATTTTCTCATTTCTTGTCTTCTGTAGTTGCTTCATGGTATTAGTAGGTGTTGCCCAGTAATTAACAATTGTAGAAGGGAGGTTGAATACAATTGTATAAGATTCTCGACTTTAATAAACACAAATATGAATAATAACAGCTTTATTAAATCTGGTATAAAAAATGTTACAAAACTCTCTCAAGAAATCCTTATGTTCTTGAAAGATGCTAGGTACAATGATACTCGTGTATGCGATTGATATAAAATCAAAACCTAAATTGTGTTTATATACTACACACAGTTGCTCTATCGATTACAAGATAAGACCAAATCAATTACAGACAATATTGATACATATCCTAACCGACAGCTGCATTCCTAATAACTAGGAACCGACAAATCATATTTCCTTATTTTCCTGAACTCGATAGTTATCTTGAAGTAACAATCCTGATCAGCTTCCAGTCCTGATGATAATCCTGATCACAGTCCTGATAGTAATCCTGATACTGACACTCGAGCAATACTTATGACGTCAGCAATCCTGATCAGTAGTCCAGATCCTGATGATCATTGAATCCTGATCTTACAATCTCCCACAATCTCATACTTTGTAAAATAAAGTATAGATTCCTAGATTCAATGATGCCAAAAACATATTTACAAAATGTACAAGAAATAACAGTAGCAACTTATCTTTTTAAATTCTTTGATAGAACAGATTCATCTTCAAGAAGTCTGATAATAACTTTTCTTCTTTTTCTTCAAGAATTTGAATCAGTCTGTCCTTTAGATTTCTGAGCTCTTCATCTTCCTCATCAATCTGGTAGATAGCTGCTATGAGATTCTGAATAGAACTTCTTTGAAGATTGTATTCTTCAACCAGGAGATAAGCAATTTCCTTCCCATCAGGATTAAGAGTCAATTGTTTCATACCAAAAGACATTTCGTTAACAGCATTGCCTCTTTGCATTTCAACTTCTTGATCTCTCAGATTTAAGTACATGGGAGTATAATCACCATTATAATTCCTTCATTCATCAAATCTTCTCCTTATGGTTGACAGAATCATATTAGACCATTCCTTGCACACTTCATTCTTCCACTTGAGCAAATAATGAACATATTTCAGTTCCTTTGTTGTTTTAACTAGCAGCTCCTGAATGGATATCTTCTTAACACTTCCATCCTCCATGAAGTAAAGAAGCTTCTCTTTCTTTTCAGCACCATCATGACAATCTAAAACTATGTCCACAGCTTGTAAATTGTTCAGGTGTTCAGAAGTTAAATTACCTCCAGTTTCAGTCAATGAGTGAGGATCAACATATGGCATATTCAGAAATTCAGCATCTCTGTGACCTATACCTCCTCTTGTATTGTGTGGCATCTACTTTAAGCTCAGAAACATTTCTAACCAGAGTGCTCTAGATCTTTGTGCACCATAAAAATCTGCAATACTAGAAACATTTGTTACAGTACCACCTGACTGAAAAATGATAGGTCTATCACACCTTAAAGTGTCAATGTGCTTCCACTTCTTATCCTTCTCTTTTTCAAGAACATAGCTCTTTTCTAGCTGATGTTATTGTCTTCTTCCATTTCTCCACAACAACTTGTTTGATTTGATCAGCCTTTGCTTATAGAGATTGAAATCTCTATCTGTTGTTCTTTTAATCTCTCTTATTCTTGCTTTTTCTTCTTCATCAACTTCAAGATTATGAGAATCAACCACAGTAGAAAGAATTAACAAACCAACCTCTTGTAGAATATCAGATTCATCAGGATCTTGAACAGTGTCAGGATTAGAATCTTCAATTTGAGTTGTATTACTGATGAGAATTGATTGTCTTGGCCTTCTTCTTAATTGTGGTTCATCATCTTCACCCATTCCTTCATCATGAATGGTAGTCCTGATGACTTGAGTATCAGGAACTATTGGATTTTGAGTGACATCAGGAATTTCTTCAATTCTTAGACCTCTAGACCTTGTCTGTCTAGGCATAGTTTGAGTTGATGATCTTCTACCTCTTCTAGCTCCTCTCCTACCTCTGCCTCCTCTTCCTCTAACAGGAGCAGGGTTATTAAAACTTTCCATAATCTCTTTCTGTTGTATAAGAAATTCTTCTTGTGAAAGATCAGGAAATTCTTCAGTAGCAGTAGAGAGAGCCTTTCTTGCAAACAACTGTTGAACTCTTTTATCAGTATGATAAAGAGTAACAACATCACCACCCTTAGTTTTGAACTTCTGGAATAGATTTGCAGCATCCTCAGGATTTTCAGTAAGTACATCTTCATCACCTTCAGGAATTGTAGATAAGGTTTGTCCATGACCAGACGTCAGGATTTGGTCACCTGTCAGGATTTGCTCTTCCGTCAGGATCTGAGATTTCACCAAGGTTCTTACTGTTCTAACTCCAGAATCAGAAACATGAGTTGACTGCATGGATTGACTTTGAGTAGTTTGTCTTATAGATTTCACCATAGCAGCATCAGAGGTTTCTCATTGTCTTACCATATCATCACCATCATTTCCAGTATTATCATCATCATTATTTCTTCTCAATACTAGATCAGGTGTACATTTTGTCTGACTCACCTTCTCCCCCTTTTTGGCATCAGGATTTGATAACAAATTTAAAATCAAAGAGAGAGAGGCTTGAATATCAGTTACCTTGGAATCCAAAGAGTCAATTTTGCTGTTGATAGTAGACTGTTCAGTGATTAAAGACTTGACATGAGAATCCGCAACTCTTAGTTGAAGAGCAGTAGGTGTCTTGGCCAAGCTTTGAGAGATATCAATCCTCACCAAATTATTTGCAGCCTTCACATAATCAATCTCATCCTTGAGGCTCTTGCTTAACAGAGTTGTAGCCTTCATGTGATTCCTAATGTCTTCATTCTGAATAAGACTTGCAGCAAAAGAAGCATGTTGGAGAGCACATGGGTAGCTAACAAGATCAATAGATCTGTACCAATCATTATCTCATTCATGCCTTCTTAGCTGTTCAGCAGGATCACTTGCAGAAGGACTAGAAAAGTCTTGTCCAGAAGCTTTTCCAATAGTAGCCTTGCCAGCCATGTAAGTGCTTGAAGAACCAAAATTAGTTCCAAGACTAGATTTAATTACAGTGGCAAACTGATCCATCTCAACATCATCATCATCATCATCATCATCATCATCACTATCATCATCATCAGAATGATTAGAAATTTAGAATCAGGAACAACACCTTTGAGCTTATCCCGATGATCTGTGATAGGAGCTGTCATTGGCCTTGAGATTAGTGGTTGTATCAGGATTGGCTCAGCATCAAGAGCACCACTAGCGTCGGGAGCAACACTGTCAGGATTTGATATGCTTGCATCAGTATTTTCTACCAATGGTTCTTGTGTAGCTTGAGGTTCAGAAGTTGCTTCAACACTTTGAGTCAAAGGTTCTTGTGTGCTTCCCTCAGTGACAGTGTTCTCGACCAAAACTTCCATTTCAGGAATACCAGAAACCCCTTGAGCATTGTCAGGAAATTCCTTAGAAACTGTAGCTGATTTGCCTGCATCCTCACTTTGAGAGGATGGTTCTTGTGGGGCAGGAATGTGAATGTCTTCATTTTCCCTTTGAGAAAATGGTTATTGTGGGACCATTCCTTCAGCTGTGCCTGCACTCACACTTTGAGTAAGTGGTTCTTGTATGGCTGGATCTTTAGTAACTGCTGAACCACTTTGAGGTTCAGGTTCTTGTGGGCTAGATCCCTTCAGTTTTTTCTGTCTCTTGAAAACTATCTCAACTACCTTCTTTTTCTTCTGCAATGGAGGTGTAAACCCAAGCTTGGAAGCAGTTTCAGCAACCTTCTCCCATGAAATTTCTATAATCCTTTTAGCTGGAGAGGCTGGAGAGTCTGAGATTAAGACAATCTTGTTTGGTTCATCAGGAATACCAACGTCAGGAATTGATTGAGCATCAGGATTTGATGACTCATCAGGAATTGAAGTGTCCTGAACATCAGTATTCTGCTTCTGTAAATGAATATGATACCTGCTCTTTATTAACTTCATTTTCTTCTGTGGCTTTGCAGATGGTGCCACAGCTTCACAAGTAGTATCAACAACTTCCTTTGAAATTTTAAACTTAGAGGAAAGTGGCATAGCATCCTCAGAATCAGAATCATCACCAAGAATCAACTTTCTTTTAACAACAACCTCCTCAACCTTATCAGCCTTCTTCACTAGGACCCCTTGTACACCCCCTTTTGCCTTCTGGTTAGTGAGTGGTGTAGAGGAGAAATCCTTTGATCCTGATTGCCTTCCAGACACATCAGATCTAGCTGATTTCTTTGATTTTACAACTAAAGACTTTTGAGAGACATTAGAGGTGGCTGTAGAGTGTTTAGACTGTTTGAGATGGATGCTTGAGTCAAGAACAAGGTGTGATTGGCCTTGTCCCATAGCATCAGAAACTGATCCATATAGAGTAGTCATTTTCTCTTTCAAGAAAAACCTGACCCTATCAGGAATGAAAGCATTGCCTATAAAACCATTTGCCTTATTTCTGATAATTACTCCATCAGAATCTGTCTTGTTCTTAAATATCCATTTTGTACCAACAATTGACATGTTCTTTGGTCTTGGCACTAGTTTCCAGACTTCATTCCTTTCAAATTCATTCAATTCTTCTTGCATTGCAGTAACCCAATCAGCATCCTTAAGTGCATCTTCAACTTTCTTAGGTTCCTCCTTGGATAGAAAGTTATGATAAAGACATTCATTTGTAGTTGCACTTCTTGTCTTAACACCTGCATCAGGATCCCCAATTATTAAATCAGGAGTATGATTTCTTGTCCATTTCCTTGCTGGTGGTAAATTATTTCTTGAAGTAGATGCTCCCCCTGGATTGTTGTTGTCTAGATTAGAAGAATTTGAACCAATAGAAGCTCCCCCTGAATTGTTGATGTCTCATCCTGATGAATTATCAGGATTATCACTTGAATCAGCATCTGAAGAATCCTGTCCTGATGCTTGAGTAGATTCAGAATTAGTAGCAGTTTGCTGTTGCTCCCCCTCACCATTTGCACTACTAGTAGAATCACCATTATTTGTATCATCAGTATTAGCATCATCAGTATTTGGTGCATCGTCAGTATTTGGTGCGTTATCAGGATTTGGTGACCCATCAGTATCTGATGTAGTGTCAGTATCTGATTCTTATTCTTCAGGTTCCTTGGTAGCTTCATTTGCAAAGGTCAAACTATCATGAGAGTCTTCAGCAATTCCAGTTATCTTCTTATCATCAAAAGATACATGAATTGATTCCATGACAGTCCTTGTTCTCAAGTTGAAAACTCTAAATGCTCTAGAGGCTAGATAGCCAATAAAAATTCCATCATCAGCCTTGGTTTTAAATTTCCCTAGCTGTTCATTTGATATGAGTTACACCATGTCTGTTTATCAGTGTGAGATTTTGAGTATAGCATGTTGTATTGACTGCTTCTGCCCAGAAGTATATAGGTAATTTAGCTTCTTCCAACATAGTTCTGCCAGCTTCAATAAGAGTTCTATTCTTCCTTTCAACTACTCCATTTTGCTGGGGTGTGCCAGGAGCAGAGAATTGTTGAATTATTCCTTTGTATTTGCAGAAATCTTCCATTACTGAATTCGTGAATTCAGTACCATTATCACTCCTCAGAATCTTGACTTTATACTTTGTGCCAGTCTCAATCATTCTTACATGGTCCAACAGTATTTCAGGAGTCTCATCTTTTCTGTGCAGAAAATACACCCAGGTGAATCTAGAGTATTCATCAACAATTACAAGAGTGTACCTTTTCTTACTAATGGACATAATTATGTTGACTGGTCCAAATAGGTCAAGATGTAGCATGTGATATGATTCTCCAATAGAGGATTCATATTTACTCTTGAATGATGTCCTTCTCTGTTTGGCCTTCTGACAAGTATCACAGAGTCCATCAGGAGTATACAAAACTTTAGGCAATCCTCTAACCAAATCTTTCTTAACCAACTCATTGATATTGCTGAAGTTGAGATGAGAAAGCTTCTTGTGCCAATTCCAAGTTTCATCTACTGATGCTTTGCTGATGAGACAAGTAGAGGAGCCATCAGTATTTGTTTGAATGTTGGCTTCATATATGTTACCATGCCTGTAGCCAGTTAGTGCAATCTTTCCAGATGATTTGTTGACTACTTCACAATATGTGGAATAGAAATTGACATGATAACCTCTGTCTGTGATTTGACTAATACTCAACAGATTGTGTTTTAGTCCCTTCACAAGAGCTACTTTTTCAATGATGACATTGCCAATGATTATCTTGCCATATCCCAAGGTTTGTCCAATGTTGTCATCTCCATAAGACACAGTTGGGCCAGCTTTCTCTTCAAATTCTGATAGCAGGGCTTTGTTTCCATTCATGTGTACAGAACATCCACTATCCATGACTAACACATTTTTCTTTTTACCCTGCAATCAGACAAAGACACACTAGTTAGTACATTTAAGAACCCACACTTGTTGGGCTCTTTTTCCATGCATTTTACTAAATTTAGCAGCATAAGACTTTTTGACTTTAGCAGTCCTGTCAGGATAGAATCCATCACGATTTGCTTTGTCAGTATCAGTATTGAAAGATGCATGCTTTACATTGACATTCTTAGATTTACCAGAATTTGCACTTTTATTAAACTTAGGTAAAAGATCATAAAAGTTATGGTACAAATTATGGTATTCTTCACAAGTATAAATAGAATGCCATTTACTGCCATAATAAAAACAAGACTTCTGTGGTTTATAAAATACTGATCTATTCCTAACATCAGACCTAGGAATCTCAGTAACCTTCTTTTTACTCTTTCTGCAATCAATAGCAAGATGGTTAGAGTTACCACAGGTAAAGCAGCATTTTCTTGGTGCATTTGGGATAAAATTATAATTGTTATCTTTATTAATCCCAACTTTACCATTCATGTTTCTTTTGACAGTAGGTGTCTTTTGTTTACCTGTAACTTCACAAACTTTACCTTAAGTTGTTTTTGAGACAATAATCCTACATTTTTCTTGTCAGGTTTAGACTTAGGATATGAGACTGGTTGAGCAGAAGTAGATCCCTTTTCAAAAGTTGAATTGGGATCCTTACTAAATACAAAATCAACATGTATAATATTAGATTTGGTTTTATCTATCACACGTCTGTAGGTCTTTGGACTAACTGTCTCATCAATAACAACTTTCTTTTTCAATTTCTTATCTTCTTCTGACTTGTATCCTAGACATTCTTTCCAATTCTTAGAGGTATTGATTTCATGAAATTTCCTTCCAGAATCTGTCCAGGTTCTGATTTTCTCATTTGCATATTCAAGTTCTTTTTCAAGAGAGGTACATTTAAATTGCATCTCTAGTTTCATGTGTTTAGCATTATCACACTCTTTTTGTACTTCTTGCATAAAAGAAAATTCAGTTTCTAGATGCTCATTCCTTTTCCTAAGTTCAGACATCTCAGAAAAGATCCTAGCATTTTCAGCAGATTGACTTCTAAAGCTAATATGCAATGACTTTAGAAAACATCTTAACTCAGAGACATTATTAGTATAAAAATAAAAAACAGTACTTGATACCTTTTCATCAAGACCAGCAATCTCATCAGTATTGGCCATTAGAGCATAGTTGACCACCTCAGTGTCAGAATCTGAGGAAGAATCCATCCAATCCTTGCTTAATGTGATGAGTGCCTTTGCTTTCTTGCATTCAGTTGCAAAGTGCCCCATTCCATTACAGTTATAGCACCTGATTTTGGACTTGTCAAACTTGCTACTCTTGATGTCCTTCTTGTTGTACTTGTCTTTGTCAGCATTGAAGGTCTTTTTATGGAAGTTGCCTTGTCTTCTAGACTTTCTGAACTTCATCATCTTGAAGCCCTTGACTATCATAACAACCATCTCCTTTGATTCCCTGAGAACGTGAGCCTTTTTTTCTGGTGTCCACTCACTCTTCACCTTGATCACATAGTGTTCAGGTACAGTGTCTGTTTGGCCAACAATTCTCTTGGGAACATATGGTCCATCATTGATCATGTCTAGACCTGGCAAAATGGGCCTGGATCCGAAGAACCGAACCGAAATTCATAGAACCGAATCCGATTTTGTATCCGAATTAGTTAAACTGATAATTATCCGAAAACCGATTTGAACCGATCTGAAAATTATCCGAACCGAAAATTTAACCGAAAATTATCCGATCCGATTATGATCCGAACCGATCATAACCGAATAATAAATTATCCGAACCGAATATGATTCGAAATACGAGATCCAATTTAAATCCGAACTTTAAAAAATGGTTAATTCAGTTTTAGTTGAGTTATGATATTTACATATCATAATCCACATATATTAGGCCACTTTTAATTCAATAAATTAATCTATTTATAAGAAAAATTCTTAATTAGAATAATTTCATGTCAAAAATATCATATATATTTAATCAATACTGTGGAAAAAGTACTTTATTTTATATAAAAAAATAATATATTTAATAATAAGATATTTTTAAAGTATTACAAATTAAAAAAAATGAATGAGTAATGATCCGAAAAGATCCGAACCGAATTTGATCCGAACCATATTCATCCGATTTTAATCCAAATTTCATCCGATTTTAATCCGAATTAGACCCGAACCGAATCAAATCCGATCCGATCCGAACTATACCAAAAATATATCATAACCGAACATTAATCCGATCCGAGATTGATCCGATCCGAAACCGAACCGATTATCCGATTTGCCAGGTCTACATGTCTATACACTCATGATCTGTTGCTTCCAGGTACATCAGCATCTTCACCTTCCATGAAGGATATTCAGATTTCTTCAGCATGGGAATTTTGATGCTTTCATATTTGAATGTCGACATCTTAGATCGGTTCTGATTCAAATTAAATCAGGCTTTTCTGATACCAATTGTTGCCCAGTAATTAACAATTATAGAAGGGGGGTTGAATACAATTGTATAAGATTCTCGACTTTAATAAACACAAATATGAATAATAACAGCTTTATTAAATCTGGTATTATAAAAACTGTTACAAAACTCTCTCAAGAAATCCTTATGTTCTTGAAAGCTGCTAGGTACAATGATACTCGTGTATGCGATTGATATAAAATCAAAACCTAAACTGTGTTTATATACTACACACAGCTGCTATATCAATTACAAGATAAGACCAAATCAATTACAGACAATATTGATACATATCCTAACCGACAGCTGCATTCCTAATAATTAGGAACCGACAAATCATCTTTCCTTATTTTCCTGAACTCGATAGTTATCTTGAAGTAACAATCCTGATCAGCTTCCAGTCCTGATGATAATCTTGATCATAGTCCTGATAGTAATCCTGATACTGACGCTCGAGCAATACTAATGACGTCAGAAATCCTGATCAGTAGTCCAGATCCTGACGATCATTGAATCCTGATCTAACAGTAGGCTTAGCAGATCGATTAGCACAAGAAAAGATGCCTCATTGACTATGATCATTAGGCAGTTGAGGTGGCACTTCAGGCATACTCTTTTTCTTCTTCTTGGGCCTAAGTGCAGTACTACCTTGAGAAGGCATAGGTCCTTTAGTAGGAATTGGACCTTCACTAGGCACTGGACCTTCACTACCCACTTCAGTTGAACCTTTGTCTTTAGTGTTCTTTGTGTTCTTAGCTTGTGCCATATCATGTTTCTATAAAAGAAAAAAATAGTGTCACTTAATAAATTTGAAAGTCATCATTAAATACACAAAAACAATAATAATTACCTTAGACATGCATGTTCTAGCATTGTGACCCTCTGCATTGCAATACCTACAATGTACCTTGGTGCCTGTTTTACACAGTTTGGTACCATCTCTGACCTTATCAGTAGGAATATCATTTTTCTTGTTCCTTTTTTCTTGGGCCTTTGTTCGCACAAAATCACGCAAGCGTACGCGGTCACAAGTAATATAAAAATAAGTAAAGTTCGTTCCCACAGAGACTGCTTTGGTTATTATAGTTATGCACTTATGCAACAATGTATGGTTATTGTTCAATGCTAAGACAAGTATCAAAGTTGTGTTTTGATTAACTAAATTAACTAATCAACTTAACAAGATTATAATTAACTAAAGAGATTATTGTTGAATTACTTATGAGAATAAAACATGGGATCCTAACTTCATTAAATACTTCATCTAGAGTCTTTTGTCTTTAATCAATGTATGTGACGGTTGTGACAACTAATCGGATAACACGAAATCAGTACACGCTACCTTTCAGTATACGTATACCAAACCACTCAACATCCACAAAAGAGATAAAAGTTAAGCAGACACCAATTATGCTTAGACCCTATATGTCTATAAGATTTGAAAACATAACGGTTTAACGAACAAGTTATCCATTCAGATTACATAGGGCAGGTAAGATGGTTAAAATCACCTACGAATCATGCATGACAAACATACATAAACCTATGCTAGCTTGGCAAGTTCTAAACCTCTATATCCACTTTCGCAATCAATAGAGATTAACATACAATCTTAGATGTTAGCTACGCATCCAAGAAGAATAAGCACAACCAAACTAGGATATCAATTAGCCATCACACACACATCTTTAAAACAATTAACTACTAAAATCCATAAATAAATCCGCTAGAATCCCACGATAACGATTAGTTCATAATCGAACCGTTCGTCACCATGGGATCTGATGAAAACATGATAATAAATATGTTTGGAATACTGAATAAAAGTACTAGGGTTTATGAAAAACAAACGAGAATCCAAAGTATCGCCTAATTAGAAGAATACAAAGATAAGTTGAAAACTAGATCTTCGTAATCAGCCGTCTTCTTGTTCTCCTTGCCGGTGGATGGATGTGTATGAATGTATGTTAAGATATATCTCTGAAATCGCCCACCAATGGTTTATATAGGCCTCAGGGCTGACTGGTCTCTGCTGGTTTCCATATCAGAACAGAAATTGGCTTCCTTCAGCATTTGGCAAGTGCAGGCGCGCTTGTATAGGGCGCGGGCGCGCTCCTCAACATTCATAGTGGCGCAGGAGCGCTTCATCCAGGCGCGGGGGCGCTTGGGTTTCTGCCAGATATCTTCAAAACGCTTTTCTTTGACATTTCTTCGCGCTCTCAAGTTCCACCACCACTTGGCTTTCACAACAATGCTCTAATACCACCACATAACCACAGAAACTCCACAACTCTGCCAATTACTAAACTCTGCATAGTCTAGCTCAAATCTTATTAGAAACACTAAATACTTGAGTACAAACAGTCAATTTAAGCCGATTTGAAGCATTCCAAGTAGATATAAAATCCACTTATCACACCCCCAAACTTAAACCGATGCTTGTCCTTAAGCATAAACAGACTCTATATATAATGCAATGCATGAATGCAACTAATATGATAATGCAAATGATCCCCTCAAACTAACCATAACCAATCAATAAGCCAACATCTCAAGGAATGCAATCTTTCAAACAGAGTTCGACCAAATTCCCGTATACTAACCATACAAACACAGAAACGTGCGTGTGTGCAATGCTCATCAATATACTCTCAAACTAAATCAAGACCATATCCTATTCTTCACCAAAACAACCACAAGCTTATAAACAGAATGAACTCTAGACACAAGAAACCACTAAAAGACACCTCATAATCCACTTGAGCTAGACAGGAATTCATGCTTTATTACGACACACATGCTTTTTTGACCGTGCAATGGTTGAGACCCCAAAAGGCTTATACAATAATACCCATGTAGCGAGCGTTAGGTTAGTGGATCCCAGACCGGAAAAGTCTTAGGTCACTAGGCACAAAGTCCCCTAGAACTTAATTGCTCGAGTATTAAAGAGCTCAACCTGATCAATTATGCATAAACACAACTCTTTTTTTTTCTTCTTTTTTTTTTCTATTTTTTTTATTTCGGAATGAGAGCGCTTTGCTTTTTCTCATCCCACCCTAGCTACTCATTTTTTACAATGAGCGACTACTAGCCATTTGACGCCTAGCCTTTATTAACAACTAGCATGAAATCCCTGGTTTCCCCCAAACTTAGACTTAAGTGCTTCTTTGTTTTCAAGAGAATAGACGAACATTCTAAATATAAGCAAGTGGTTAAATTCTAACTTCCAAACAAACATGGTCTGATCAAATCCAAAAGCAACCAATGAGACTTATGAAATTAATTTGTTTCTGGAATGCAAGTCAATTCATAGGAACTTAAATCAACCCTCTATTCATCACTACCACACTCCCATCAATATCGACTCACCAACCAGGAAATAGCCAACTCCTACGGGATCATGAAATATGCTATGCAAATGCAACTAAATGGACTCACATGATAGATATAAATGCAAATAGAATGCCCTATATGACATAAACATGCAAAGATATGAATGAACTAACTATAAATGCAATATGAATCCTACATGAACACACACACACACACTAACATTCCTCAATTATCACCCCCAAACTTACAATATTCAATGTCCTCATTGAAGGTAATAAAAAGGAAAGTGCAGAGAATACCTAATCATCAGCAGGACCACCCCCCTCGGGTGGTGTATCCGGTGGTGGATAAACAAAATCAGCTCCAAAATCAGGCCAAGCAACTTCAACTCCAGTGGCGCGGAATGCAGTACCCAACGCCTGAGTCAAATCCTGAGCAAAGCGGCGATGGATGTCGTGCATGGCGTATATGCGCCGAGTCAGCCGCCTATACTGAGTATCGCCAAAACCAGCCCTATCAACCTCACGCTGAATCCCAGATGGACGTCCCCTCCGTGCTGCAGGCTCTCGAGGTGGAGCCTCTCCTTCCTCAGCATCAAAATCAGTATAACCCAAACCAAAGTAGTCCGGGGCACCACTTGTCCAATCCTCCATCCTAGAAATCGTCGAATGATCAATAGGAGCACTAGGTAACTGAACCTGCTCCTCCTCAGACCAATGAACACCGACAGCTGAACATAGCTTGATAACAATAGAGGCATGAGGAATCGCCCCCGTTGTACCACCTCTCAAGAACTTCACAATATTCTTATGAAGGAGTTCCCCAAGATCAATGTACTCCTCGTTCAGAATTCCCCAAAGAACAATGGCCCTGTCCACCGTAACCTCATGCGAATGCGAAGAAGGCAAAATATTAGCACATAAAAACATATTCCAGGCCCTCGCATACCTGTTCATCGCAGAAGCTGGGAAAGTAATCGGCTCAGTGGTGTCAGCCTTATACTTCCGAGTAGTACCAGGAACACAAATCTTCCCTAGAATGTACTCGAGATCAACATCATCCCGGGTCTTCAAAGACCAATCCTCTTCACTCCTCTTCTTCCTAGGCAAATTCAAAACCCGATGAATTGCCTTTGCAGTGTAATCCACAGTCAAGCCCCGAACCATGCTATATCCATTCTTGTCGGCTTTAGCATTAGCGTAGAACTCCCGCACAATACTCAACGGGACCGGCTCCGGTGCTTCACAAAAACTTTCCCAACCCCTCTTCGTAATCATACTGAACAGATGCCCATCAGTAGGCTGAGGCAAAAACCCCCTTTCTTTAGCCACGGCTTTAGAAAGCAACCGTGTAAATTCTGATTGAGCCTCCGGAGAAGAAAATTTCTCACCTCCAACACCCATACTCGATTCCTCTTCAGATGAAGAGCGACGAGTGCTGCTACTACCCACAAATCTGCCTCTCTTTGGTGGTGCCATGGAATTAGGATGTAAAGATATGTATAGATGTGTATGTATAGATTAGAGAGAATGAGAGAGATGTGAAAAAGAGGCTAGTGTTTATAGATAGGGGATGGGGAGGAGTAGGGTTATGTTTAAATAGGGGTAAGCCACAAAGAAAAGCTGTTTTGGGGATTTTTTTTCTCTTTTTTCTCGTTTTTTTTTTCCTGGCAGAAACCAGGCGCGGGCGCGCTACCCTTTCTGTCCAGAATTTTTTTTCTGATTTTTTCATTTTTTTTATTTAAAACAACTGAAAAATACTTACAACAATAACATGGGTTGCCTCCCATGAAGCGCTCGTTTTACGTCAATAGCTTGACGTGATTCCGACTCCTTAATCAGCTGAAACAAGAACCGCGGTCTCCGCCTCGCGATTCAACCGTTCACCAAAATACGGTTTCAATCTCTGTCCATTGACCTTGAATGCTTCATCCGGTGACTTATCAAAAACTTCCACTGCACCATGTGGAAACACTGTTTTGACCGTGAATGGCCCCGACCACCTTGACTTAAGTTTTCCAGGAAAAAGTTTGAGACGAGAGTTGAAAAGTAAAACTAGCTGGCCAGGTACAAATGACTTTTGCACCAGCTTTTTATCATGCCATCTCTTGACCTTCTCCTTGTATAACTTGTGATTTTCATAAACCTGTAGCCGAAACTCATCCAATTCGTTAATCTGAAGCATTCTTTTCTCACCAGCAGCTGACAAATCAAAATTCAACTTCTTCGATGCCCAATATGCCTTGTGCTCTAGCTCGGCAGGCAAATGACAAGCCTTACCATACACCAGCTGAAACGGTGACGTACCCAACGGAGTCTTGTAATCCGTCCTGTAATCCCAAACAGCTTCATCTAGCTTTAACGACCAATCCTTCCTCGAAGGATTTACCACTTTCTCTAGAATACGCTTGATCTCCCTGTTAGAAACTTCTGCTTGACCGTTTGTTTGAGGGTGATAGGCAGTAGCAACCCTATGATTGATATTATACCTAGCCATTAAGGCTGTAAACTTGCGGTTGCAAAAATGCGTACCCTCATCACTGATAATTACCCTCGGAGTTCCAAAACGAGTGAAAATTTGCTTATGCAGAAAATTCAGCACCACTTTAGCATCATTGGTCGGTAAAGCCTTTACCTCGACCCATTTAGAAATGTAGTCCACAGCTAACAGTATGTACTGATTATTGCAAGACGAAACAAACGGTCCCATAAAATCGATTCCCCACACATCGAAAATCTCCACTTCAAGCAACATATTAAGAGGCATCTCATTCCTCCTAGAGATATTACCAACCCTTTGGCATCGATCACATCTCAACACAAACTGGTGCGCATCTTTAAACAGAGTTGGCCAGTAGAATCCTGCCTGAAGTACTCGAGTAGCTGTCTTCTCTCCACCATAATGGCCTCCATAAGTGGTGGAATGGTAATCTCGCAATACACCCTCAGTTTCACTATAGGGAATGCATCGTCTTATCATCTGATCAGCTCCCTGCCTGAATAAGAATGGCTCGTCCCAATGGTACCACTTTACATCATGTAGAAACTTCTTCTTTTGAGCATAAGAGAATTCAGAAGGGATGACATTACTCACAAGATAGTTCACAATATCTGCAAACCATGGTTCTTCATCTTGCACCCCAAAAAGTTGCTCATCAGGAAAAGATTCATTGATTAGAGTTTTATCCCCTGAATTCTTACCGTGGTCTTCCAACCTTGACAAATGATCCGCTACCTGGTTTTCTATACCTTTTCTGTCCGTAATTTCCAAATCGAATTCTTGAAGCAAAAGAACCCAACGAATCAACCGACGCTTTGAATCTTTCTTCGAAATTAGATATCGAATGGCTGCATGATCAGTATAGACTACTACCTTAGTCCCAAGCAAATAAGACCTGAATTTCTCGAAATTGTACACAATTGCCAAAAGTTCCTTTTCAGTAGTAGTGTAGTTCAGCCGCGCATCGTTGAGGGTTTTGCTAGCATAGAAAATCACATGGAACACCTTGTTCTTTCTTTGCCCAAGAACAGATCCCACCGCATAGTCACTAGCATCACACATCAACTCAAACGGTTCACTCCAATCAGGTGCAGTAATAATAGGTGCTGAAGTCAACTTTTTCTTCAACAGCTCAAAAGCAGCCAAACAATCTTCATCAAACTTGAAAGGAACATCCTTTTCCAACAAATTACATAAGGGTTTAGAGATTTTGGAGAAGTCTTGAATGAATCGCCGATAGAAACCCGCATGACCAAGAAAACTGCGAATTCCTTTAACTGAGATTGGTGGAGGAAGATTTTCAATCGTCTCCACTTTGGCTTTATCCACTTCAAGCCCCTTGCTAGATACCTTATGCCCAAGAATGATTCCTTCTTGCACCATGAAGTGACATTTTTCCCAGTTGAGCACCAGATTGGTCTCAACACATCTTTTCAACACCATGCCCAGATTCTGTAAACACTCATCATAAGAAGTTCCAAACACTGAGAAGTCATCCATGAACACTTCCACATTAATTCCAATCATATCTGAGAATATGGCCATCATACACCTCTGAAAGGTAGCAGGTGCACCACAGAGTCTGAAAGAAACGCGATGGAACGCAAAAGTGCCAAAAGGGCATGTGAAAGTAGTCTTCTCCTGATCTTCTGGAGCAATACAAATCTGATTGTACCCTGAATAACCATCAAGTAGGCAATATAATTCATGACCAACCAACCTGTCTAGCATCTGGTCAATGAATGGAAGAGGAAAGTGATCTTTTCTGGTGGCTTTATTCAGCTTTCGGTAGTCCATGCAAATTCTCCACCCTGTAACTGTACGAGTAGGGATAAGCTCATTCTTCTCATTAGCAACTACTGTCATGCCTCCTTTCTTAGGCACACATTGCACTGGACTAACCCATGAGCTGTCTGAAATAGGATAGATGATTCCTGCATCCAGCCACTTAAGAATTTCTTTCTTCACTACCTCTTTCATGATAGGATTCAACCGCCTCTGAGGATCCACAGTTGGTTTACTTCCTGGCTCAAGCGGAATCTTATGCATGCAATACGAAGGGCTGATTCCCTTGATATCCGCTATGGTCCAACCAATTGTTGACTTGAACTCTCTCAAAATTCGCAAAAGTTTTTCTTCTTCACTACCTGACAAGTTAGATGCAATAATCACAGGTAACGTAGATGCATCACCTAAAAAAGCATACCTCAAGTGCTCCGGTAGTGGTTTGAGTTCAAGTGTAGGAGCTTCTTCAATAGATGGTTTGAGACGCTCCTGAGAATCCTTCAGCTCAGCTATGCCAAGAGAATCAAATGGCATATCAGTCTTTCTTTTCCACGGAGATGCATTCAAGATCCTCAATTGCTCTTCTCTTTCTTCATCTTCAGAATCAGAATCCCCCGTCAGTACCTTCTCCAAAGTATCTGACTTTAACAAGTGCTCAATCTCCGTGTAAACTGTAGACTCAACCAAGTCCACCTTGAAGCATTCTTCCTCCTCTGTAGGAAATTTCATTGCATTGGGTGACATTCTGATCATGCACCCTCATTGTGAGCTCTCCTTTCTGCACATCTATCAAAGTACGGCCTGTTGCCAAGAACGGTCTTCCCAAGATAATAGGAATCCTCTTATCCTCCTCGAAGTCCAAAATAACAAAATCCGCAGGGAAGATAAACTTATCCACCTTAACCAAGACATCCTCTACTATGCCTCTAGGATATGTGACAGACCTGTCAGCCAGCTGTAAGGACATAGTAGTAGGTTTAGGCTCCGGCAGCCCAAGTTGCATGAAGACAGACAACGACATCAAATTAATACTAGCTCCCAAGTCACACAAGCACTTGTTGAAAGATAGATTGCCGATGTTGCATGGTATGGTGAAACTCCCTGGATTCTTGAGTTTAGGAGGTACCTTCTGCTGTAGGATAGCACTACATTCTTCTGTCAAAGCAACGGTTTCCAACTCCTCAAGTTTCAACTTCCGAGATAGAATACCATTCATGAACTTCGCGTAGCTCGGCATTTGTTCTAGAGCTTCCGCAAAAGGTATATTGATCTGCAACTTCTTGAAAACTTCGAGAAACTTAGCAAACTGCTTGTACAACTTCTGCTTCTGAAGACATTTAGGGAATGGCGGAGGAGGATAGACTTCCTTGGTCTCTGTAGCCTGCTTCGGAACAGATTTCTTAGTAGAATGGTCATTTTTCTCCGCATCGTTTCCCCCCTGACTAGCTTTTTCTTCATTTTTTTCCACTTCTGGCAGAAGGTCAGGCGCGGGCGCGCTCCTTAGGGCGCGGACGCGCTCCTCATTCTGCTGGATTTTCAAATTTTCTCTGTTTTGCTCTCTTTCTGAGTTCTGATCATTCGTAACCCTTCCAGATCGCAAGGTAACTGCTTTTACATGTTCCTTGACCTCTCTTTTGCCAGGATTAGCTTCCGTATCACAAGGGAGAGTTCCCTGTGGTCTATTCAACAAGGCATTGGCAATCTGACCGATTTGATTTTCCAGAGTCTTGATGGAAACAGCTTGGCTCTTGCACATTAGCCTCAATTCCTCCAATTCAGACTTTTCATTAGACGACTGCCCCACATTGCCTTGAGATGGTTGTTGAAACCCTGGTGGTTGATATGGTTGCCTTTGAGCATACTGCTATTGAAATCCAGAAGGGTTGAATGGCTTAGCTCCATATTGTTGACCTTGATACTGATGATACGGCTGTTGTGGTTGTTGCTGGCCTCCCTGATTGTTACTCCAACTGAACTTCGGATGGTTCCTGTTATTTGGATGATAGGCATTAGGCACTGACTGCTGTGGTCTCTGGAAATTGCTCACGAACTGTGCCGATTCATTCGATATGGCACATTGAGTCGTGTCATGTGCACCTGCACATAGCTCACACACACTAGCCACCTGCTGAACTCCATAGTTAGACAAGGAATCCACCTTCATAGACAGAGCCTTTAGCTGAGCTGCTATTGCCGTAGCTGCATCTACTTCCAGAACCCCTGCTACCTTGCCTTGTGATAACCTCTGAGTTGGATTCTGGTATTCATTAGCAGCCATCATCTCAATAAGTTCATAAGCTTCATCGTAGCTTTTAGCCCAAAGAGCTCCACCTGATGCCGCATCAAGCATTGGTCGAGATTGACCTCCCAGACCATTATAGAAACAATTGATCACCATCCAATCAGGCATTCCATGATGAGGACACTTCCTAAGCATCTCCTTGTAACGCTCCCAAGCTTCACATAAAGTTTCCCCTGAATGCTGTGCAAACCGAGTAAGAGCATTCCTGATTGCAGCTGTTTTGGCCATAGAAAAGAATTTAGTGAGAAACTTCTGAGCAAGATCCTCCCATGTAGTAATAGAACCTGCTGGTAGAGAGTGCAACCAGCCCTTAGCCTTATCCCTCAGAGAAAATGGGAAAAGTCTCAGCTTCACAGCATCTTCCGACACTCCGTTGAACTTGAAGGTGTCGCAAATCTCAATAAAATCCCTAATATGCATATTAGGATCTTCCGTTGGAGCACCCCCAAACTGAACTGAATTCTGCACCATCTGAATCGTGCCAGGCTTGATTTCAAAAGTATTAGCTGCAATAGCCGGCGTGACAATGCTAGATTGAATGTCATTGATCTTTGGCTGAGAATAGTCCTTCAAAGCCTTTGTTTCTGCTACTGGTTCTCCCATAAGTAGACTTAATTCAAGTTCTTCTTTCCGAGATTGAGAACGTGTTCGCATACACGCTCACTAAAGTATCTGAAACACACCAAACAAAGTAAAATTGATGAGTATAATCTGAGTCAGTGAACTTTAACGACCACTGATGACAAGCACATAAACTATATAAATAACACCAAGCGTCCCCGGCAGCGGCGCCAAAAACTTGTTCGCACAAAATCACGCAAGCGTACGCGATCACAAGTAAGATAAAAATAAGTAAAGTTCGTTCCCACAGAGACTGCTTTGGTTATTATAGTTATGCACTTATGCAACAATGTATGGTTATTGTTCAATGCTAAGACAAGTATCAAAGTTGTGTTTTGATTAACTAAATTAACTAATCAACTTAACAAGATTATAATTAACTAAAGAGATTGTTGTTGAATTACTTATGAGAATAAAACATGGGATCCTAACTTCATTAAATACTTCATCTATAGTTTTTTGTCTTTAATCAATGTATGTGACGGTTGTGACAACTAATCGGATAACACGAAATCAGTACACGCTACCTTTCAGTATACGTATACCAAACCACTCAACATCCACAAAAGAGATAGAAGTTAAGCAGACACCAATTATGCTTAGACCCTATATGTCTATAAGATTTGAAAACATAACGGTTTAACGAACAAGTTATCCATTCAGATTACATAGGGCAGGTAAGATGGTTAAAATCTCCTACGAATCATGCATGACAAACATACATAAACCTATGCTAGCTTGGCAAGTTCTAAACCTCTATATCCACTTTCGCAATCAATAGAGATTAACATACAATCTTAGATGTTAGCTACGCATCCAAGAAGAATAAGCACAACCAAACTAGGATATCAATTAGCCATCACACACACATCTTTAAAACAATTAACTACTAAAATCCATAAATAAATCCGCTAGAATCCCACGATAACGATTAGTTCATAATCTAACCGTTCGTCACCATGGGATCTGATGTAAACATGATAATAAATATGTCTGGAATACTGAATAAAAGTACTAGGGTTTATAAAAAACAAACGAGAATCCAAAGTATCGCCTAATTAGAAGAATACAAAGATAAGTTGAAAACTAGATCTTCGTAATCAGCCGTCTTCTTGTTCTCCTTGCCGGTGGATGGATGTGTATGAATGTATGTTAAGATATATCTCTGAAATCATCCACCAATGGTTTATATAGGCCTCAGGGCTGACTGGTCTCTGCTGGTTTCCATATCAGAACAGAAATTGGCTTCCTTCAGCATTTGGCAAGCGCGGGCGCCCTTGTATAGGGCGCGGGTGCGCTCCTCAACATTCATAGTGGCGCGGGGGCGCTTGGGTTTCTGCCAGATATCTTCAAAACGCTTTTCTTTGACATTTCTTCACGCTCTCAAGTTCCACCACCACTTGGCTTTCACAACAATGCTCTAATACCACCACATAACCACAGAAACTCCACAACTCTGCCAATTACTAAACTCTGCATAGTCTAGCTCAAATCTTATTAGAAACACTAAATACTTGAGTACAAACAGTCAATTTAAGCCGATTTGAAGCATTCCAAGTAGATATAAAATCCACTTATCAGCCTTCCTGGTTGAATTTTCCTTATTGGTGGGAATGGTCCAAGATATGGTGTCTTCTCCCAATATTCCTGACTATTTATGGGTTGCACTATGTGTTGATAAGTTCTTAAAAACATATTCTTATGAAACATCCTTCCATCTTATGCATGCACATGCATGGTAGCAAGGTAGGCCAGTCAAGTCTTCTATAAGCACAAGTTCTACCATCCAAATCTACCACTATTTCATGCCCTCAATCAACTACAGTCACTAGATATTTGGTGTCCCCTGACCACTGGACCACACAAGCCCCACTAAATCCCAATTCCCTAATAAACAAGGTATTAGAAAATGTATGATAGTGTACAAAATGAAGATGCTTGACAGACAAAAAAAACAAAGACCTTACTTGTTTATTTTCCGCATTGCATTAGGACAAACTGGATTCAATTGATAGCTACTTAACATCTTATCCCTCCTTATTTGGATCCTTCTCATAACACCTTTGTGTATCCCTTGGAGCAGGCCAATGATAGGGAGGTCTCTAAAGTCTCCAATACTATTGTTGAAGACTTCACAATGGTTATTAACAAACATGTCTGAATGACATGTTGTTCTAAAAGCAGACTTAGACCACTGTGACCTAGGCTTTTCCATGAGCCAGTCATGACATATCTTGGAGATCTATTACATGAAATTTAAAAACAAAAATCAGAGTAATCTCATATGCTTTTCAAGTATGTAGGCATGATTATTACCTTTTTAAGAGCAGTCATATGCTTGTTGAACATGTACTCATTGCTTGCTCTTGCTGCCTTCCAAAGCAAGTCCCTTACTCCCCTTCCCTTATGATCTTTGGCCATGTTGTTGTAGAGATGTATAACACAAAATCTGTGTTCTGCATTAGGGACCACATTTTCCAGGGCATTGATCAATCCCTGCATATCATCATAACAAATAAAATGATAAACATAGGATGAATATATATACATCAATAAACAAAGAAATTAACCAAGTTACCTTTTGTCTATCAGAAATGAATGTCCATACACCACTATTGACAATTCCAACAGCATCTGCAACCAACTTTAAAAACCAATTCCATAAGTCTGTGTTTTCGGCTTCCACAACAGCCCATGCAATAGGATACATCCCATTATTTGAATCTGCCCCAACAGCAGATAAAAGTTGCATACCATAGGGGCCCTTTAAATGACAACCATCCAGGCCAATCAAAGGCCTACAACCAGACTTAAAACCTCTCTTCACAGGGCCTAGACAAATGTAGAATCTTTTGAATCTTCTTCTTTCCTCACCAGGTTCAGAATCTTCAAGTTCTAGCTTAACTGTACTTTCAGGCATGCTTTTCTTAATCTCACTCATGTAGTCCCATAACAATGCATACTCAGCAACATGATCTCCCTTAATATTCTTTAAGGCCATTCTCCTAGCTCTCTCAATGACATGTATACTAACAATACATTTCCAATCATTCACCACCTTTTTCTGGAATACAGGTAGGGGCCAGGTAGGGTTCATCCTAATCTCATTCTCATAATATTTTGCAATCTACCTAGAATATCTGTCTCTGTGTGAATGTTTGTGTGCAAATATGTTTGTTGTTGAGGGTCTTAATCTGAAATGTTGTGGACTTTGGCATTGGTGAGGCATATATCTTCCAATTACAACCAAGACATTCACAAACAAATCTCACTCTGTGCCCATAATTCCTCTTCTGGATAATTGCCCTTCTCTGAGATATAGCCTGATTTTTTACAGCACTTCTAAAGGACCTTGCACTTGGAAAAGTCATACCAATCTCAAACTGTGGATTAGCCATGTACGTGGCTTCATTAAAACGAGGAAATCTCATCTCATAATCATCATCATCAGTACTATTAGCTACCATTCTCTCCCCATCATCACTATCAATAACATCATCACTAAAGTCAGATTCCACAAAGCCTGTGCTCCAATTATGATTATGGACTAGAACATCAACTATTCCTAAATTTTTCTTATCATTCTTAGCTTTTTGGTGACTCCTAACATCCTCATTAGTACTGTCTATGTTGGAACTATCCTCATGAAAACTAGCATCATCGTCGTCACTAACTTCAGTTGGAGGTTCTTCAATTATGGGGTTACCCAACAATTGATCTATGTTATACATGTCTTCAGTTATTCCCTCAAGCTCAAAGAGATCCTTCAACTGATTTCTTTCAAATTCGATACTAGGAGTGAGCTCAACATGGTATTCACACTGTGTATATGGAATTTGAGATGCTTGAGTCTCTTCACTAGTTTCACAAAACACATACATTAACCTAGAACCCTCAACCATCTTGCACATCTCAAGAACATGCCTATCATAATTTAAGGGAAACAATCCAAACTCCATTGCAGATTTTGGAAGTTTATAAAAAAGTTCACACATTCCAATGTTTACTCCACAGTCAGTTAACATGCTAAATACTTCCAATAAGCTCAATTCATCAGTATCACATTTGTCAACATATCTAATTTCACCACCTACATATGTCTTAGGGTTTAGGTACAATAGCAGGAATTTCACAAGGTAGTAGGATTTTTGAAACGATAGCAGGCGTTTAAAAACATTACCATGAATTTGACAAGGTAGTAAGATTTTTGAAAAGATCGCAGGCGTTTTAAAACATTAGCAAGAATTTAACAAGGTAGTAGGATTTTTGAAAAGATAGCAGGCGTTTTAAAATAGCGACATATTTTCAAACGCTTCTACTTCTTTGATGATGGAATCAAATTTATTTGAATCAAGACCTGCTGCTATATCATCTTTGTTTTCTGTAACAACCCGTTATTTTTTTTACATTTCTGTTATATCCTAGTATGTAATTCCTTTTAAAAACAGGAATGATTTTAGGTTGAATCAAGACCTGCTGCTATATCATCTAATTTTGTTATCTTTGTTAATAAAGAATATTCTAATAATTTAAACTACATATAAGTAGATTGAATCACCGAACATACTAGAATTTGTCATTATTATGTGCATTGTGTGTTGAGGATTGAGAACTGTCACTAGAAAATAAAGGAAGTTTCGTAAGATATGAACTCCTTGTTCCTCAAAATTATGCAACAGAAAAGTAACCCCCCCTAGTTTCCCTTACCCCTACCCTTACCCATGTCCCTGCAACTCCCCCTTCCATTCTCAACGCTAGCACAATCACTTAGCTTGGCTGGAGCTTTTCTATTTCTCGTGGATTTGCACAAGAAAGGCTCCCGCTCTAGCTCCCGCTCCGGCTTTAGCTTTGGCTTCGGCTCCTCCGGCTCTAGCTCTTGATCTGGCTCCCGCTCTGGCTCCCGCTCCTCCAGCTCTAGCTCTTGATCCGGCTCTTTCTCCTCGACCTTTGGAAAACAATGTAAAAATATTACATATAGAAGCACAAAAACGTGCATATGAACATAACAATGCAAAAACAATGTTAAATAAGATTGCAAAAGTTATATGAATATCTTGATTACCTGCCCAAGTAAAATCGATAGTTAAAGGGACAAGAGGAGTGAGGTGGTTTAACTCCTTTGGAGGCGGCGTCATATGCATGTTCTCAAAATCATGTATGACCTGATCAGGCACTGAAGAGCCAGGGGGAGTGCGAGAAGTGGGGAGAGTGCAATGGGGGCACGGGTTAACCTACAAAAAAAATGAAATATGTAATGACACGGGTTAAACTCAAACAATCAGGACATGGGTTGATCTACAAAAAAATGAAAGTAGTCAAGTGATGAAGTGCAGAGAAAAGAGTAACAGTGGGACGTGTGTATATATTGTATGTGTAGTACTTTACGAAGACCACTTAAGCTATTTTTCCAGCCTTCATAGTCCTTTCGAATGGGCCCGTACTTTTGTATTGGGGGGTGGGGGTTCACATTCTTATTTTTCCAACTCTATGGCACAAGAGAGGGTACACGATGAAACAAGATAGCCTGCCAGTAAAACACACAAATAAGAATCAAATACACAACACAAGGCATACAAATATGAAAAGTACACTACAAAAGAGTTAAAAACTTGCCTCAAGAATAGGGGTACATCCCATAAAATTATATTCCTTTTTTCTTTCTTTGTCTACATTTAGATCTTTTTTAAATTCGGCATAAGAGTTCATCAGATGCTTGTGAGCCGCCCCCGCCCAATCAATCGAATCAAAAACCTCTAAATCATCCACGAGCTTCCATGTTTTTGCCCTAAGTACCTTTGCATTTTTTACACACATGAGCAACTCCTCCAAGATATAATAGCACATCAACTGTTTAAACAAGTGTTGATTGCCCTCTTCATCAATAGCCATTGTTTGTATAGTTTGTCTCAAATCAGCGACCTTCTTTGGGAGTTTAGAAACACTTGAGTGTTTGTACCTTCTCAAATCAGCGACCTTCTTTTGTATAGTTTGCCCTCTCAAGTGTTTCTAAACTCCCAAAGAAGGTCGCTGATTTGAGACAAACTATACAAACAATGGCTATTGATGAAGAGGGCAATCAACACTTGTTCAAACAGTTGATGTGCTATTATATCTTGGAGGAGTTGCTCATGTGTGGAAAAAATGCAAAGGTACTTAGGGCAAAAACATGGAAGCTCGTGGATGATTTAGAGGTTTTTGATTCGATTGATTGGGCGGGGCGGCTCACAAGCATCTGATGAACTCTTTTGCCGAATTGAAAAAAGATCTAGATGTAGACAAAGAAAGAAAAAAAGGAACATAATTTTATGGGATGTACCCCTATTCTTGAGGCAAGTTTTTAACTCTTTTGAAAACTGTTTTTGTAGTGTACTTTTCATATTTGTATGCCTTGTGTTGTGTATTTAATTCTTATTTGTGTGTTTTATTGGCAGGCTATCTTGTTTCATCGTGTACCCTCTCTTGTGCCAGAGAGTTGGAAAAATAAGAACGTGAACCCCCACCCCCCAATACAAAAGTACGGGCCCATTCGAAAGGACTATGAAGGCTGGAAAAACAGCTTAAGTGGTCTTCGTAAAGTAAGTACTACATATACAATATACACACACGTCCCACTGTTACTCTTTTCTCTGCACTTCATCAATTGACTACTTTCATTTTTTTGTAGATCAACCCGTGTCCTGATTGTTTGAGTTTAACCCGTGTCATTACATATTTCATTTTTTTGTAGGTTAACCCGTGCCCCCATTGCACTCTCCCCACTTCTCGCACTCCCCCTGGCTCTTCAGTGCCTGATCAGGTCATACATGATTTCGAGAACATGCATATGACGCCGCCTCCAAAGGAGTTAAACCACCTCACTCCTCCTGTCTCTTTAACTATCTATTTTACTTGGGCGGGTAATCAAGATATTCATATAACTTTTGCAATCTTATTTAACATTGTTTTTGCATTGTTATGTTTATATGCACGTTTTTGTGCTTCTATATGTAATATTTTTACATTGTTTTCCAGAGGTCGAGGAGAAAGAGCCGGATCAAGAGCTAGAGCTGGAGGAGCGGGAGCCAGAGCGGGAGCCAGATCAAGAGCTAGAGCCGGAGGAGCCGAAGCCAGAGCTAGAGCCGGAGCCGGAGCCGGAGCGGGAGCCCTTCTTGCGCAAATCCACGAGAAATAGAAAAGCTCCAGCCAAGCTAAGTGATTGTGCTAGCGTTGAGAAAAGGAAGGGGGAGGTGCAGGGACAGGGGTAAGGGTAAGGGTAAGGGAAACTAGCAGGAGGGTTACTTTTCTGTTGCATAATTTTGAGGAACAAGGAGTTCATATCTTACGAAACTTCCTTTGTTTTCTAATGACAGTTCTCATTCCTCAACACACAATGCACATAGTAATGACAAATTCTAGTTTGTTCGGTGATTCAATCTACTTATATGTAGTTTAAATTTTTAGAATACTATTTATTAACAAAGATAACGAAATTAGATGATATAGCAGCAGGTCTTGATTCAACCTAAAATCATACCTGTTTTTAAAAGGAATTACATAGTAGGATATAGCAGAAATGTAAAAAAATAACGGGTTGTTACAGAAAACAAAGATGATATAGCAGCAGATCTTGATTCAAATAAATTTGATTCCATCATCAAAGAAGTAGAGGCGTTTTAAAATATGTCGCTATTTTAAAACGCCTGCTATCTTTTCAAAAATCCTACTACCTTTTTAAATTCCTGCTAATGTTTTAAAACGCCTTGTGTATTTGTAAATTAATTACTAGGATTTAAGAGAGCTTCGAGCTTTAATGGCTACTCTTGTGTTTCGTGACTAAATCGGTCCTCACAAGATGCCTACGTATCTCAATCAGTGCTGAGAATCAAGCCAAAGACGTAGTTCTGATTGAAAGATCAGGTCCTTTATATAGGCGTCAGGAGCCTTGTATTTAGAGTAAGTTTAGGAGACTTAGCGAATAAGTCTCTTTTTTTATAATGGATAAACATTGTATTTCTTGGTGGACAAGTCTTTTCCTTGTTGATAAGGACTATGACTCGTTATTTCTTTTTAATTGGGATTCTGGATCCTTCTTTGATGAATTTACCATATTTTGGACTTTTTTCCTGAGCTGTATATTTCCCTTATTTATTAATTACGAATTTAATAAATAATCAGGGTTTCGGGCCTTGCTTATTGGGCCGTGTTCTTGGACCAATCCGGGTCTAATTAATACGTAATTAATTGCACTTCTAGGATTATTTTTCAGCCCATATCAAGTATCATATTTAAACTAGTATTACAAGAAAAATGACTAAATTTAAATTTATTATAATATTATATTTATATTGAAAATTGTGTACTAATTATTATATTTGTACAAAATCGTGTAAAATAAACTTAGATATAGTTAATGCACGCCCTTTTGAAAAAAAAACACTCACACGATTTAATCAAAGAAACTTCAGATCCTTGTTCTCTTTAGGCTTTTTTTTAATTTGTAAAACGTATTGGTAAATAAATAAATTGAATAGATATTAATAAAGAGACACTTTATAAATTATAATACACCATATTTCTAATATAAATTCAATTTATTATTGTATTGTATTGTACTAATGCTCTCTCGAAAGTATAGACTGGTGCCATGGTTTAGGACTTAATTTACATTAAATTTCACCATAATTTACGTTGAATTGAAAGTGTATACATGTACAATTTAATTTATTACAGTTACAAAACTTTCCCAAAATTTCTCTTCCATGATTAATTTATCATTTAATAAAAAATTAAGAGTTCCTTTATATATCTTTCTAAGTCACACAACTCACATATCCTAAATTCTCTTGCAGGAAATCCTCTACCCTCTCTCTCCTTCTCTATCTCTCTCAATCTATAGCTTATCATTTTCATTGAATCTTTCAAATCAGATTATTAATTGAGGTTGATATTTTTAATGTTTGAGACAAGTTTTTGAGTTAAGAAAGATATCAAAAGACTTGCTTCATGGTGTGACACTAGGAAGCAGGGAAACTTGGGTAGTTTGCCGAGTCCCCGTGTCGGATTCCTGGACATGCGTGTCCCCGTATTGGACACACGAATTTTTTCACAATCCTACTTTCGATTTTTATTTTCAAAAATTGTAGTCAAAAGTTGTTTTAACTAACTATATTCACAAAATCAAGTATCAATGTCTATAAACAAATACAAAAGTATTGATGATCATTTTCATTTTTTGCATAAATGAAAGATTAAACTCATACTTTTGTATTTTGAATGAACAAATTATACATTTCATTTAGTTTGCATATATATTTTCGTTCTGCCAATTGATTTTAATATGCGTAATATGATATATATATATATATATATATATATATGACGTGTCCCTCCGCACCCGTATCCCCATAATTTTAAATTTACCGAATCTGCGTGTCCTAGTACTAGGCACCCGCACTCCCGCACCCGTGTCTTTGCTTCTTAGGTATGACATCTCTTATTATATTTTTGAAGATTTTATAAGCAAACATATTATTTCACATCAATGCGTACAAGAAGCGGAAGATAAAGTTCTTTGTTCATATCTTCTCTTTTTATGTCGTTGAACAGTTTTTGTTAGGCGGCGTAGATTCAAAAAAACTCCGCTGCTCCTTGTGGAGTTTTGTTGTTGATCTAAAAGCCTTTGAAAAGGTTAACTGGGCAAAACCTGTTAAGGAGCATTTGATGGTGGCTATGGAGGATCTTAAGAAAAGGCTTGACGGGGACACGAATAAAAAGAAGCAACACAGTTTCAAAGGATGTGCGCATGTTTTGGAGGTATTTTTTTTAACACACGGCAACATTTAATCTACTAAATTTGTATATGTAATTTACTTATGTTTATGTTTATGTTTGTGTGGCATGGTATGCGATCATATATAAGTGCATCCCCTCACTAGCTCCCAAAACCGGCAATTTAAACCTCTCCCCCTATTCAATATATATATATATGCACATACGCCCGACGTTATGAATTAGCTTATATATTTCATTTTTTTGTAGGTTAAGCCGTGCCCCCATTGCACTCTCCCCACTCGTCACCCTCCCCCTGGCTCTTCAGCGTCTGATCAGGTCGTTCATGACTTCGAGAACATGCATGTGACCCCGACTCCTGTCTCTTTAAACCACCCCACTCCTCACACTCCTCCTGTCTCTTTTAACATCGATTTTACTTGGGCGGGTAATCAAGATATTCATATAACTTTTGCAATCTTACTTAACATCGTTTTTGCATTGTTATATTTATATGCATGCTTTTGTGCTTCTATATGTAATTTCTTTACATCGTTTTCCAGCGGTCGAGGAGGAAGCCAAGGGAGAGCAAGGGGAGAAAGAGCCGTATCATGAGCTAGGCCTAGCAAGTATAAATCCATCTATCATAGACTCTATCATTCCCTCTGTAATTGAGATAACTTTTGCTTCAACAACGAACAATGGCGATGCTGATGGTGAACCATCAAAGCAAGAGCAGCAAGATCGAGGAGGAAGCCAAGGGAGAGGAAGGCGAGAAAGAGCCGGATCAAGAGCTAGGGCTAGCAGGTTCAAATCCCTCTGTCATAGCCTCTGTCAATCCCTCTGTAATTGAGATAGTTTCTGCTTCAACGACGACCAATGGCGATGCTTATGGTAAATCATCAAAGCAAGAGCAGAAACTCCACCGCATTCTCCCATTCGTTTGGGCCCTCTCTCTGAGGAGGAGTATGAGGCTTTAAGTGCAGGTATTTCAGCTTTAAAGCTGACTCCAGAGACCAAGGAGGACTAGCGAGAGGATGGCAAGGGAGAGGAGACCGAGGGAAGTAGAGTGAGAGGAGGCGGAGGGAGATGAGGTAGATGGGAAGAGGCTGAGGGAGAGGAGGCCGAGAGGCAGAGCCCGTGATGCGGCCCAGGAGGGAAAGAAAAGCGCCAACCAAGTTGAATGACTACGTTTAAGAGTTATTTAAGAAGTACTTTTATTGTTAGGCTTGGTTCTGTTTCAACTTTGAAGTCTGAACTTATTAATTTGAATATGTAATTTAAACTCCAGAACATTTCGTGTAACCATTTCATGTTAATTTCGTTTCATTCCAGTTTCATGTCGTTTTGTTTCGTTTATGTTTATTTTGCTACTTCATTTTCAATCCACGAATATATTTTCTGTTATTTCGTGGATTGAAATGAAACAAAATAAACATACACGAAATAAAATGACATAAAACTGAAATGAAACAAAATTAACATGAAATGGTTACACGAAATGTTCTGGAGTTTAAATTACATCTTCAAATTAACAAGTTCAGACTTCAAAGTTCAAACAGAATCAAGCCTAACAATAAAACTACTTCTTAAATAACTTTTAAACATAGTCATTCAACTTGGCTGGCGCTTTTCTTTCCCTCCTAGGCCGCATCACGGGCTCTGCCTCTTGGGTTTCTCTCCCTCAGCCTCCTCTCCCTCTACTTCCCTCGACCTCCTCTCCCTTACCTTCCTCTCTCCCGTCCTCCTTGGTCTCTGGAGTCGGCTTTAAAGCTGAAATACCTGCACTTACGGCCTCATACTCCTCCTTAGAGAGAGGGTCCAAACGAATGGGAGAATGCGGTGGAGTTTCTGCTCTTGCTTTGATGATTCACCATAAGCATCGCCATTGGTCGTTGTTGAAGCATAAACTATCTCAAGTACAGAGGGATTGACAGAGGCTATGACAGAGGGATTTGTACCTGCTAGCCCTAGCTCTTGATCCGGCTCTTTCTCGCCTTCCTCTCCCTTTGCTTTCTCCTCGATCTCTGGAAAATGATGTAAAAAAATTACATATAGAAGCACAAAAACGTGCATATAAACAAACAATGCAAAAACACTGTTAACTAAGATTGCAAAAATTATATGAATATCTTGATTAACCGCCCAAGTAAAATCGATGTTAAAAAAGACACGAGGAGTGCAAGGAGTGGGGAGGTTTAAAGAGACAGGAGGCGAGGTCACATGCATGTTCTCGAAATCATGAATGACCTGATCAGGCGCTGAAGAGCCAGGGGGAGGGCGACGAGTGGGGAGAGTGCAATGGGGGCACGACTTAACCTACAAAAAAAATGAAATATATATGCTAATTCATAGCGTAGGGCTTATGTGTGCATGTGTCTGTCTATATATATATATATATATATATATATATATATTACTTACATTGTCTGCAGTAAGATGGCTGAATTTCCATCGTCCGATATTTGTTCGATGTGATGAATATTTCTGAATGTGGGGGTGGGGGTGGGGGTGGGGGGGGGGGGAGGGGGAAGAGGTTTAAATTTTCGGTTTTGGGAGCCAGTGAGGGGATGCGATTATATATGATCGCCTAATATTCTACACAAACATAAACATAAGTAAATTACATATATAAATTAAGTAGATTAAATGTTGCCGTGTGTTAAAAAAAATACCTCCAAAACAGGCCCACATCATTTGAAACCGTTTTGCTTCTTTTTATTCGCGTCACCGTTAAGCCTTTTCTTAAGATCCTCCACAGCCACCATCAAATGTTCCTTAACATGTTTTTCCCAGTTAACCTTTTTAAAGGCTTTTAGATCAACAACAAAACTCCACAAGGTGCAACGGGGTTTTTTGAATCTGCGTCGCGTAACAAAAACTGTTCAACAACATAAAAGAGAAGATCCGAAAAAAAGAACTTTATCTTGCTCTTCTTGTACACTCATGCCATTCAAAATAGTCTTCAAGTTTGCGGTTGAAAATTGGTCCTTTTTTCTTCTCTGCTTTAACCAACAACTTTTTGAGTTCATCCAGTTCGACAGGGAATTTCTTAGAAAGTTTTGATGCTTCTTGCTTAAAAGTTTGAAAATTCATGCCGGTATCGTTGATCCCTATGGCCTCTGCGACCTTTTTCGTGCAAAATCTAAAAAAGAAAACTCATCTACGTTAGTAGTGGCTATGAATAATGTTCTGTCCATGGGTACCTGGTACATTGACAGGAAACCACTCCTGGTTAAACAATGGCCAATGGGTACTTATCTTGTAATATTGAGAGTATAGGAAGAATAGAGATATTAAGGTATGTCTTGGTCACAAAGAAAGAAATTAGACACCAAGAAAGGAAAGACTTGTCTAACAAGTTCTTCGAAAACAACACATAAATTAGAAAACAAACACGGCATATATAATCAAACTTATCTAACCTTGGTTTCATCTTAAATAAAATCCCATTCCTCTTCTTTCAGATTAAGGACCTCTGTCATGTCATCATCATATAGTACCTTATGCATCTTGTAACGATTAATGAACGAAATAACAACACAGTTGTGATACCTACAAATAGAACATGTTAGACAATTTAAAAATGTACAAATAACCAATCTTTTAAACTCACTATGAAGAACATGAATGCGCGAGTAAAGGTAAATACCACCCAATGCAATATATTACTATTGCAAACTTCTGGTTTGATACATCATCATATAAATGTATGTTCAACTAAATTTATGAAACTTAGTTTAGTACAGTATCCCAAAATAGAGGTAAAAGGAAAAGGTCCAAGGTTTGTTCTATCAAACCAGAAGTTTGCAATAGTAATATATTGCATTCGGTGGTATTTACCTTTACTCGCGCATTCATGTTCTTCATAGTGAGTTTAAAAGATTGGTTATTTGTACATTTTTAAATTGTCTAACATGTTCTATTTGTAGGTATCACAACTGTGTTGTTATTTCGTTCATTAATCGTTACAAGATGCATAAGGTACTATATGATGATGACATGATAGAGGTCCTTAATCTGAAAGAAGAGGAATGGGATTTTATTTAAGATGAAACCAAGGTTAGATAAGTTTGATTATATATGCCGTGTTTGTTTTCTAATTTATGTGTTGTTTTCGAAGAACTTGTTAGACAAGTCTTTCCTTTCTTGGTGTCTAATTTCTTTCTTTGTGACCAAGACATACTCTCAATATTACAAGATAAGTACCCATTGGCCATTGTTTAACCAGGAGTGGTTTCCTGTCAATGTACCAGGTACCCATGGACAGAACATTAAGTTGTTTATTTAATTTAAATATTTGGTTATTGCTGTCAAATAAAAAAGAAAGAGCCGCTACTAACGTAGATGAGTTTTCTTTTTTATTTGTTATATTTGCGAGGGGAAAAACTTGGACTCTCTGAGTAATTAGTGCTGAAAGTGTTCTTAAATTGCATTCCAGCTTTACAAGCTGTCTGATTTTAAAGTCATATTTTTCATATGGGTAACTAGCATTTTCCCATCCCAAAACACTAGATATACTCTATGTTGTGCACTAGATATTTTAGATGCTCTTACACATCGGTTAAAAACCGATGTCAAAAGTAACATCAGTTATTTACAAAAAAACCGATGTTTTACACGCTCTTAGACATCGGCTAAAAACTGATGTCAAAGGTGATGACTTTTCTCTACACCGACAAAGACATCGGTTCGAAAATTCCCAGACATCAATTTTTAGCTGATGTCTATTGACTGTTTTCTAGTAGTGCATCTTGTATAGATAGGTGCTAGACTTCTAGACTTCTTCAAGCCCCAACCTTACTTGTGGTACTTCTTCTTTTTGTACAAAGTAGTTTCATTCTATCGGATCAATTAGGTCTAACAATAAACAAAATATGGTGGTAACATCATATTCCAAAAAAATAGAATCAGCATTTATTAGCCAAATTCTAACAGTCATGAGCAACAATTGCATGCATTATCAAACCCTCTCGCACACACATTTAATTATGTATATGTGCTCACATGAATAAAATTGATCACATGTGTGTCTGACTCTCTTGAATTTTAGCAGGTCAAAGGATTAGGAGCCAAAGGATCAAGTTAGTAGAAGGAAGTAGGCTGCTATCACCCTCTTATTGTCGTGTGAAATTTATTAAACATGCACTATTGAGCCAGGCTCTTATGAGTATTTTGTTTGAATGTAGGTTGCAAAAAAAATTAGCCCAACACAAAAGGCTACAGCAAAATTCACTAGCTCACAAGCCGAATCCCTTACTCAAAGTTCTCAGGTTGTTGCTAAAACAACTACAGGCAGTTCACCTATATATGTATAAACTGAAGCGACAATGCAGTCTACTTCTTGTTACCAGGAATCAGGATAATATTGTTGGCATGACTCAGTGACTCAGACTATATTTTATGCATTCAAAATCAAAATCCTTATGAAGCCCGTAAAAGTAGAAGAAAGAACCAAATACTGATACGACAATCACCAGGTTGGTATTAAATGGTTTTGAATGATATGGACATTCTATGTGTCAAATAGTATAAGATTCTATGTAATTCTTGTTGATTATTATTGCAAATTTATACACAAACTGTAATAGAGCATACTTATCATTTAACAAGCCACTAACAGAGCTTTTAAGATTGTTAATTAGTCTTTTAGGTTCTTAACTTGTGACTAATGTTAAGTGTTAACCGGTGTGATTCATGATAGCTTTTGTTCTTTCATGAAAATTTTAGAGCTTTTTTCATAAATACCCACCCCTAAATGTTTTTTTTCAAAAATACTATGGTTTTTTGAACTTTTTGAAAAAATACTATCTTTTTGAAATTATTTTCAAAAATACGGTCTGCAACCATGTGCAATTTTGCAATCAGAATCAGATGCAACCATCTGCAACTAATCAACCAGATGCAACTTGTTAATAATGATGTTTTTCTGGCGTCCTGATTTTAGGGTTAAGTTTACAACCCTAAAATCAGGGTAGGTTAGGGTTAGGGTTTAGGGTTGTAAACAACCCTAAACCCTAAACCCTAAGTCCGTATACGAATTATTCGTCATTCTTAATATTTCTAAAATCCAAAATAGAAACATTGAACCCCAAAAGTTAACTATTGAACCCGGGGTAAAACAAGACCACAAGTTTACCCCTTTTATTAATTTTTTTTTTTTGAATTCTTAGTTGTTTTTTCAATTATTTTTCAAAAAGTTGCATCTGGTTGCGTTGGTTGCAGACCGTATTTTTTGAAAATATTTTTTTGGTTGCATCTAGTTGCAGACCGTATTTTTGAAAATAATTTCGGAAGATAGTAAAATTGAAAAAAAACTTAGAAAAAGTAGTATTTTTTACAATTTCTCAAAATTTTATATATGGGTATGTAATCTATTGTATACATTTGATACGTAAAAATAACAACAATCTTTAAGTTCTAAAGAGTAGTCCTAGTATGGAGGATGTATTTCAAGGCAATATAATTATGGTTAACTATATATATAGAGAGACAATTTTACAAGAAAATTAACAATTGGTTGAAGAATCTTACGTATATGGGATCAGATGGAGAAAATTTGTAGTAAGTTGTCGAGTCCACCCCATTTTATATTTTCCTAGTTCCGTCCCTTATATGATTGAAATACTAAGATTCATGCATCTCTCCTTCTAAGTAAACTGCATAGATATAAGGTTGCCGGTCGCCATCACATTCATCTTCCTCCGTAGCTCCTTTTACCTGAAACAAATCTGAAATATATAAAAAAATTTTATACTTATGAGAAATATTGAAAAAACAATCTAAATTTGGTCGAACATGTTTTATCCGGAAATATAGTGTATCAAGGAAAAATATGAACCCCTGAGGCGGATACATCCCATGTATAAGATAAGTCTTCAAGTCCAAGGCAAGAAACAAACGAACTTACTCCAAGCTCTGACATGCATGCATGCTCCTTTTGGTCTTTTTTTGGCTCAAAAACTTATAATCTCAAACATCAAAAATCAAAAATATCAACCTTAACTATGAGTACACTGCTAAGAAGCAAGGACACAGGTGCGGGTGGGAACACATGAATTCGGCAAATATGAAAATATAAGGACATGGGTGCAGGGAAACACGTTATACATAAATATAAATTTTCATAAATATTTCATGCCACACATATTGAAACTAATTGACAAAACCAAAAACTCAATGAAAACTCAATGAAATACATAACTTGTTCATCCAAAACACAAAAATATAGATATAATCTTTTCATTTATGCAAAAATGAGCATGATCATCCATATTTTTATATTTTCTTATAGACTTTGATACTTTTTTTGTGAAAATAGTTGGTTAACACAAATTGTGATTGCAATTGGTGAAAACAAAATAAGAAAGTAGAATTATTAAAGAATCCCCATGTCCAATACGGGGACACGCGTGGCCAAGAGTCCGACGCGGGGATAAGGCAGGTTAACGGCTCCAGCTTCTTAGGTACATTGACATTCAGACATAGGAGATCTAATTAAAAATCAAGCTTTATTTGAAGAAAAGAAATGAGAAAGGGCATGTATGTATTGTTTAAGATATAGAGATTTAGAAACTTTCTAGTAGTAGAATATGAGGGATGTGATCTACTGTAAAATATATAGGGGAAATTGTTTAATTTTAGTCAAGGAGAAATAAATGAGAGGGGAGAAATGTTAGGAAGATTTTGTAACTGTAACAAGTTAATGTAAATTAAATTGTACCTAATTAAGTTTCAATGGTAAGTTTCAAAAAAAATAAAATTGTTTCAATCTCAAATTAGCTTAGATCATAGCATTAGTATTACTAACGTTCTGAGAGATAATTAGTACAGCTATAATTTGTGAAGTTTGAATTTCGATGGAGAAAAATTCTGACGCATGATTTAACTGTTTATAGAGATAGCCTGGAGCTCTGACCAAACAAACCCCCTCTGTCTATTTGTTTTGCTATCTGCACTTAATCCAAAGTGTTGTCGAGTATACTTTCACACACACACGCCGTACCACTACTTCTTTACCTCGACGTGAACTCTGTATGGCTTGCCTGCTCTCGCTATGAAGTTCTGCTAAAAAACAGGGTAAAAGAACTCTTGAAAACTACTCTGCGGCTATGCTGGCAGAACTAACTACATGGTTTACTTTCTTGTAGCATTTTAAGCCGTGTTCCTATTTTCATTTCATGCTGAGGTCCTGTCCTGTTCAAAAAGGATTCTATATACAAACTGTTTGTTTCTACTTTCCGCTGTTAAATCGACTATTTACCTTGTGCCTATCAGACGTTCCTGCAAAATTTTGAGTAGTTTCAAAATTTTGTCTTGTAGGCGCTTAACTAATGTTAAGTGCTAACCAGTGTGATTCATGATGATTTTCTGTTTTGATCACATCTCACCATCAATCTTCATCTTCCCGCTTTTACGTGAAACAAATTTGAAATATGTAAATTTTGTTATATTTATTCAATAGAGATAAAAATATAAAATCAAACTATGTGTGTGTTATTATACCATAGAAACCGTAAGTTGCTAGAGAATACATCTCATATTGGAGTTGCTAAGGATTGAGGCCAATACATCTCATGTATGAGATAAGTTTTCAAGTCAAAAGATTTTCACCAACCTCTGACATGTATTTGATGAGAAATTTGTCTGAAATATGTTTTGCTATTGCTATGCATTTGGAATCCCGCGACAAAATTAGTCAGAACAAGGAGTAAATCTTTTGGTCTCTTTTTTGGGTCAAAAATTTATCTCGAACATCAAAAATATGTTATAAAATATTTTTAGTAGTGCTAGAGGCACAAAATTTGGTACAAAAATTTGTTACAAAATGACATGGCATAGGTGATGTGGCAATTTGGAATGTTTTGATTGGTGTTATTGGTGTGAATGCAGGAGGTCCACTTATTATTAGAACGAATCAGAAATTGCCATGTGTATTTGGTAAGAATTTTGGGAACAAATTTGGGGCCTCTAGCATTTTCCCAAAAATATCAACCTCTACTAAAAATCTATGTTAGTGAACAAACATATAGATATAGGATATCCAATCAATAGTCAAGTTAGATTTTAAGATATAGGAGATCTAATCCAAAAAAATAAAAAAAAAAATCAAGCTAACTAGATTTCAAGAAAAATAGAGAGAAAGGGCATGTATGTATCGTTCAAGATATTTAGAAAATTTTAGAATATCAGACTTGAGATCTATTGAAATATATAGAGTAAGTTGTTGTTTTTTTTGCGTATAAAGATAGGAATTATATTATTTCAAATCATCCATCATTACATGATAAAAGTCCGGAAGGGTATCTTCCTTTTTCCAGATACGCTAAGCTAATGAACTTGAGTTTCTCGCTAAATAATGAGCAACCTTGTTCACAGAATGTTTAACAAAACTTAACGTAATATTACGTTCTTGTAAAGAAGACAATAGAGATTTACATTCACCTACTACTCTGCCAAGTATGATAAATTAGATAAATTAGTAGACAAACATCGAATTGCTTGGACCAAAGCGAGGCAATCTGTTTCCACTGCAGCATCCATGCACTCCTTCTTCTTCACCCAGCTGAGAGCTTCACATACACCAATTGCTTCAACCAATAATGGATCTGCATTCCCTTGTTTACACCTTGAGATTGTCTCTATTAGCATCTTCAAAGATAGCAGCATCAGTGTATATCTTAACCTTACCTTGCTGTGGTTTTTCCCAGCGCTCCTTGCCATGCGCCTCAGTCACAAAACCAAGAAAATTGTCGAAAGACCTGTCCTGAGCACTCTTCCATTGGTTAAGAAAGAGAATTGCTGATTCTACTACTTCTGAGATCCCTATACCCTTCTGGTTCCATACTATTCCATTTCTATTCTTCCACAGCGACCATGCAATACTTTTTCAATCTTCTCCTTCGTGTGTTTATTCCCTATTGCTTGCATCCACTGCATGAAATTAGTATTAATTGGAACATCCACACTATAACCTGTAAAATGCCAACATGATATAGCGAACTGACATGTCACCACGCTATGCATTACCGTCTCTTGCTCAACATTACATTACTGGACACAGTGGGTTAACATTCACTTGTCTGATTCTTAGTTGCTCTTTAGTTGGTAGGCAATCTGACAAAGCTCTCCAGATAAATATTTTTACTTTATGAAGAATTTTTAGATTCCAAATTTTCCTCCAAAAGCCTGAATTGTCGCTCGTGTTATCCTGATTTGCTTTTCCTTGCAGGTGAGAATATGCACTTTTAACAGTATATGAACCCAGCTTTTCTTTGTTCCAATACCATGTATCAGATTCAGTATGACATATAGGAATCGAAAGAATTAGATTAGCATCCCTGTCATTAAAAATGTCATTTATGTGATCAATATCCCATTCGTTCTGACCCGAAACTAATAACATTGAGACTGTTTTTCCTTCCAGGCCTGCATGAACCGTTTGAACAAAAGGATTCTCCACACTCGGCAGCCATGGACCATTCGTAATACTCACATTACTTCCCCTTCCCACTCTCCTTACTGCCCCTTGCTTTAACAGTACCTGAGCTTCCATAATGCTTCTCCAAATGTAGCTCGAATTATTTTCTATTTTTTCTGTCAGAAGAGTATCATTAGGGAAATAACGAGCTTTAAACAGCTTACCAGCCAAGCTATCCTGGTTTGTCAAGAGTCTCCACCCTTGTTTACCAAGTAAAGCCACATTAAAATCATATAACTTTCTGAACCCCAGACCTCCTTGAGACCTTCTTTTGCTCATTCTATCCCAGCTTCTCCACCTTATCCCATTCTCTTTGTTCGATGATGTCTGCCACCAGAACTTGGCCATCATTTTCTCAATATCTGAGCATAATTGCTTTGGTAATAGGAACATACTGATTGCGTAAATTGGATTGCTTGAGCGACTGTTTTCAGAAGTATTTCTTTGCCTCCTTTCGACAATATCTTTTTGTTCCACCCTTCCATCCCATCCCTAACTCGCCCCTTTAGATAACCCAACACTGCATTTTTGTTCCTACCCATAGTGTTTGGTAACCCCAAGTACGTGGTATTGTCATAATCTTCTTGAAACAGCAAAATGTTGCAAACCTCTTGCTTCGTTGCCTGTGTTGTGTTTTTACTGAAGAATACAGAAGACTTTTCCACATTTATTTTTTGACCCGAAGCTCTTTCAAAAGCGTTTAAAAGATTGACAAATTAACTTGCATCCTCCCCACTAGCTTTGCTAAAAATGTTAACTATCATCCGCGAAAAACATGTGGGAAAGAATAGGAGCACCGCGAGCAATCTGGATACCTTTTAACAGGTGTCTGCTTTCATAATTCCGAATTAAAAAAGTGAATCCCTCCATGCAAATTAGGAAAAGATACGAGGACAGAGGATCTCCTTGACGGATACCCCTCTGTGGCACGATCACTCCAAACTCTCGATCTGCATGACTTATTTGATATTTTGCCGAGGAAACACACTCCAGAAACATGTTCACCAAACTTCAGTTAAAACAACGACCATTTACCAGTTATATTACCTGTACCATTTCAGAAATGTATCTTATCATGAAGTTTAGATATTGCAGAAGTTGCACAACTGCTCACTTTTGAGATTTTATTTGTCTGATGCAAAAAACGTGTGATACATATGATATTTACTGGAATACACTCCCATGCGTATAAACTTTCTATTCAAGTGAGAATTCCAATTTTTGTCCATTTCATTATCAGAATGCTCAGGCAACTTTTCAGCAAACAATGATCTCCTACATGTTGAGAAAATTTTACAGTGGACATTTATACATTTATTCCTATTCCTGTTTCGCAAATACACACATATTTTTATTCCTCTTTTGCAGAGTACTTGCATATCTATATCATATAAAAGACAATGATAGTCTGACCTTATCATCGACGAACTCCTCTGCAAACTTGCAAGCAGCTGCATGTTGGCGATCTGGACCATAACTCAAGTCCTCAGAATGCTCTTTTACTTTATGTATAATCTAAAGAGTTACAAAATCTTATAGCCCAAATTATTGCATCATAACTGCGTAAATGCATCTATTTGAGTGAACACGTGTATAAGCACTTCTTATATTAGCACAACTAATTAATAATTTACTAACAAATTGTACCTTCACATGGTATAAGATATAAAGAATATAAAGACATTAGGTGGATAAGAGGAGAACGTAAACTCTTTACGGAGAAGAATCAATGTCACATGTTATTCATTAAAATATATATATATAAAGACATTAGGTAGATAAGAGGAGAATGTAAACCTCTTTCACGAGAAAAATGCAGCAAGAAATTTAATTTTCTTATCCTAGCAGTAATTCCTCTTGCTTTAGCTACTAGCCTAATTTGTATCTAATGCGATTCAGAATTTGAGAGTTTTTGTTAAGGCGTGTAAGGAGAATACATAATTTAACTATTCTAGAAATCTTTTCCAAAGTCTGTCGGACGTATACTTTTTAAGCTACTTGAACCTCTCCTTCAATGGGGGCCAATCGTAACTAACAGGTGGACTCTTATCTACCTCCTTCGCACACGCACAGACAAGGAATCTATTATGATATTGTCTTGTTACTTCTTAGTCTGGTATATTTCCTTTTTGTGTATGCAGGTTCTTCATTAAGTTGTAGGTAGCAGGTTTTGCAAAATTCTACATCATATAATTAACAGATATTAGGTTATAATTTGTGCATTAAATGTCGATAACTACTTTTATGTTCCTATATCTGTTTCTACTGGTTATCACTGTTAATTCTAAATCCGACTATCTTCAACAATTTAGAAGTTATTTCTGAATTAAAATTACTATTCAAAATATGGAATTTATAGTATGATATTGCGAAGTGTTTGTGCAGAAAAACTTATGATCTTCGGAGTATATTTATATTTAAAAAGTTTACTCCTGTTGAATTCCACTTCTACCTATGAAACTATGAAAACGCCTAATCAAGATATTGTGAACGATGGGTTAGCGTCACTCCAAATACGAGAAATGGCTTTCCATCATATCAGACACCAACAAGCTTAGTAAACAAGCAGAAACAGCACTTCTGCCATTTAGAGTACGTTGTGGCTTGTGGGACAGTACTTTGAGCGCCAAGCTAAGCCATGCGCGACTCTGTTAGCAAGCCAGATGACGATCACAAATAACCAAGCCAAACAGTCTCTGTTATCTCTGGAACAACTACATCCCAGCTCCTCGACATGGCCTCCACCAGGTCACCATTTTGATTTCTGGCAACAGCTGCAAATTGGACCAAGCTTTCCTTAAAAAGGTTTTATCTGGTCTTTCTATTGGGTTTGTCCAGATGGTCCTTTTTTTTTGACAAATAAAGCTATGTGCTATACCTATTTTGATCTTGGACCTTGGTCTCACAGTCGATCTTCATCTTCCTCCTTTAAATCTTTACCAGCAACAAATCTAAAATATATAAAATGGAATTATGTTGTGTACTATGGTCGGAGTTGCTAAATAAGGATTGAGGTTGATATATTTCATGTATGAGATAAGTCTTCAAGTTCAAGGCAAATAACAAACGACTGCCTCCTTAATTGCTCTGATAATAAATCTTCACAATTTTAACAAAATATCTCAGAACATGAAGCAAGTCTTTTGGTTTCTCTCTTGACTCGAAAATATATAAAGGGAAACTATTTAATTTTTTTTGTTAAGAAGAAATAAATGGAAGGGAGTGGGAAGGTTAGGAAAGTTTTGTAACGGTGGCACGTGGCAGTCAACTTGAATTTATGGCAAAGTATAAATAGTTTCTTTAATGAGAATTAGTACAGATAAGACTTGAAGTTACCTTTGCTTTAATAATTTTAATATGGAAAATATTAATCACAGTTCTATGTTTAAGCATTAGATATTTTTCAATTTTCAAGTGTTTAACATAAAATATTAATACTAATTTTTCAAATGTGAAAATTAAAATATTGATTGCTAGATTTTCAAGAAAATTAATTATATTTATGGAAAATATTCAAAAAAATAAATGCATTTATGGAAATAAGATTAGTGCACTAATGAAGACTTAAAAATTGATATGTAAATATGTTAGTTTTAGCAATCTAATTAATTCTCAAGCATATAGCCCTAAGGATGGTGTTAACCGGACTCAATATCTTATATATTGACTAATTTACCGGTGAAGAAAAATAGAAATGTTTACGTTACCTATTCTATATGCAATGACTCGGAACTATATTTTTAAATTATGAAAAAGGTGCATTTATATTTTTAATAAATCAAAAACAAAATCGGCTTATAGCTTTCCCTCAAAGATATATGAAAAATAAAGTGCATTTATGAAAAAGGTGCATTAATTTTAATTTCATTAATTATATTTTAATTGGAATCTAACCAGATACTTTACTTTATTGTACCATTTTTATAATTAGTTATGTTATATTATTGAATTTTTTAATTTATTCTACTTTATAATTAGTGTACATATATTGGTTTTCTGTTGATTTTTTTAAGATACCATTATTTTTTATTTTTCATATTTGAAAATTTTATTATCTAAATGTTTTTCATCCCTTTTCAATTCAATGACGTGAAAGTCATTCTTGAGTCTTGACTAAAAAAATTTATTTATTTGAATAGTCATTGTCAGACAGGTGTTAATAAGGCCGTAGGCCCCAATGTTTGAACCCCAAGTCGTCCCAGTAGACAACTAAACCTTCAACGAAAAAACCAACAGAGAATATTTAAACTTATAGAAATTTCTTATCCGATAGTTGGCCCAAATTTTGTATGCATTTAAAAGCAAGGTTGTAAAAATCGGAACTTGACTCGGTTTTGTTTTCGAAAAATGAGTAAAAAAAGTACTCAAAATTTGGAGAGTATTGGGAATGAGTACTCGTAGAATAAATCAAATATTTTATTTTATTTTTATATATTAAATCAATTCATTTAAATTAGTATATATGTATTAAAACTTAACAATTAGTGTATTTCGAGGACCAGTCTACACAATGGTCTTTTCATCATTGTCTTTACAAAAATATTGTGTAATTCCAAGTGAATTAAGTTTGAAAACTATATATATACACGCAACATTGAAACAACTTTAAAGTTTGAAGATTCTTTTCTATTTTCTCCGTAAACAAAAATATATAGAAGATTATATTATAAGTTAATTTTTTCAAAATCACTAAGAAGTGTACCGTCAGTATACAGTAATATTAAACTAAAATAGAAGATAATATTAAAAAGTTATTTTAGATTGAAAGCTAAGCTGGACCCATATAAACTTTTGAGATATTGGGTGATATTAAATATACCCACAAATTGCAATGATTAACATTTTTAACAATTATTTATGTTACAACTATTTCCTCAGGAATTGTAAAAAATCTACAAAATAAATTGCATTGCCTTAAAATAATTCAAATAAATTAGAGCTTCTACGAGAGTACCTTTTGTAGCGTGTTATCTTCTCCGAGTACTTTCATCCGTGCTTGATCTAAAACGCAGTTATCCGTACCGAGATGTTCAAAAAGTCGTAAGTCCGAAATTCGGTCCGATCTGATCCCGAAAAAAACTCGAAAATCCCGGTCAGAAAAAAATCGGGCTCAATTTGACCCGGCCCGAGGGCCTTAAATGGGTCTACTATTTTCCATCAAAAAAACTGGATAAAGCTCGGATCGGTCCGGATAAAAGCCCGAGTTTTTTGAGAGATCCGAATAAAAACCCAATTTTTTATAGATAAAATCTGAAAATTTATAATATTTTAAATAAATTTCAAAAATATTAAACTTAACAATTGAGGGAACGTGAAGAATCATGAATCTAAGAAGAATCAACAATATGTTGGACAAACCATTCTTTCCAGAAAATTTATTGAGTGTAGTGTATGTGCTTCTTCAAATGGTTATTCACGGTCAGGTTAAGTCAATAACACACATTATGAATAGAAAGTTATTGAGTTGCACTGATGTTTTATGATAAAATATTATGCTAATAATTTTTTAGCATTAGATATCGCGGTATCTTTTATTATATATTTTGGATTCTAATAATTGAGGGATGTAACTCTTTAGGGGTTGTTTTTTTTTGTAAAATTTTGCTTTTTCTATATACTAATATATTAAATTTGCAAAAAAATATATATAGAAGATTATATTATAAGTTAATTTTTTTCCAAATCACTAAGAAGTGTACTGTCAGTATACAGTAGATTTAGTAAAACAACTTTAAAGTTTGAAGATTTTTTTCTATTCTTTCCGTAAACTAAAATAGAAGATAATATTAAAAAGTTATTTTAGATTGAAAGCTAAGCTGGACCCATATAAACTTTTGAGTGGGTGATATTAAATACACCCACAAATTGCAATCTTATTATTAACATTTTTAACAATTATTTATGTTACAACTATTTCCTCAGGAATTGTAAAAAATCTACAAAATAAATTGCATTGCCTTGAAATAATTCAAATAAATTAGAGCTTCTACGAGAGTACCTTTTGTAGTGCGTTATCTTCTACGAGTACTTTCATCCGTGCTTGATCTAAAATAATGGAAAGAGAAGTTCAAAGAATAATGGATGTAATTTACTTGAAAAAAATTGTAAAAACACAAGTAAATAATATTTTTAACTATTGGCTAATTTGTTACATACTCGCTAGATATACACAAATTGCTTGACAAATGATTCTAAGAAAAACATATTAAAACCCGAATAAGCTGGACCTTGAGAAGAAAGTTGGAGTGTCTTTACTTTTAACTTATCACAAGATAAGTTCGATTTCGGAACACAAAAGCTCCTTATCTTATTTCCCAAACGGGCAGTCATAAGCTGTAATGGGCTTATGATCCATTTAAGCTCCTTATCTTATTTCCCAAACACCCGCATTGTTTACAGTATGCTACTATCACCCTCTTAATATGCAGTGAAATTGATTACAAAACTTTGATACATATATATATATATTTCCAGGAAAAAAGAAATTGATTAAAAAAAATTCTGGATATATATATTGTGAAAAAATATTTTCCGAAGAAATATTTTTTGGGAATTATTTTTTAAAAAAATATTTTTCAAAATCAAGTTGTATATTTAGAAAAAAAAAAGAATTTTTCCTCGAGAATAAAATCAAGATTTTCAATGAAATATTGATTTTCATAGAATATACTTTGCAAAACAGTACGTTTGCAAATTTTTGATTACAAAATATGATCTATTTTGCCAAATTTAGATTGCAGAAGGTGTATGTGGTCTCCATGTCTCCACAAAAAAAGTGGTCTCCATAAAAATTAACTATATATATATATATATATATACATATATTGATACTAGCTTAAAATCAGTGCGATGCACGAATTGTTATTAATAATTATTATTTTCATTATTTATGTTTCAAAATTTTATTAACTTTGTTTACCAAAAAAAATAAGCGTGTTAAATTTTTTTTAATAATTAAAAGTATTAAAATATGTTTTAAAATAAATAAGTAATTGTTTACACATTATATTTTTGGAAAAGAAGGGTTTAAGTAAGTAAAAATAAAAAAAGTAACATGTTTTAGCTGAAAAGAAAATTATCCGTAATTAAAAAGTATTAAAAATAGTTTTTAAAATAAATAAGTAAGAATTTGTCCGTGATGTTTTTGGAAAATGAGGAGTTTTAGTAAGGAAAAATAGAATTAATAACATGTTTTAGTTGAAAAAGGTAATTGCCCATGATTGTTTTTAGAAAAAGAGATGATTTTTTTAAAAATAGAAAAGATAATGTATTTTAGCTAAAAAATTAATTAATTATAAATAATGTTATTATTTAATAATAATTTATAATTATAACTAAGAAGTGTATGTAAATACAAAAAAGTATATTTTATGATTTAAACTAAATAAAAGTAAATTTTCTATTTTGAGTAAACATTTTAATATAATTTAGACAAAATTGCATATTGCACCATAAAACTATTATTCAAAAACAATTTTGTACCGAAATGCAGGTTACACCCCTTAATTGAACGTTCTCTGTTACTATTCACCGTTTCCGTCAAATTAATGAGGGGTAAATTTGAGATTTTTGGATTAAATTTATAAAATATTTATAATTAAAATTTTAAATAAGTTAAAAAATCTATATTAACAAATTCCATTTACATAATTTTTTTTATATTAAAATTAGATATTGCCATTAAAATAATAATAATGTCCAATTATTTTTAAAAAGAAAATCAAAAGCCAATTCCATATTTAAATTAAATATACCATAGGGGAAAAATGATAAAATTAATATAAAAGTTAATATTAGTAAAATTATAAAATTTTGGAATTAACATTATTTAAAATTATAAAGTTTTGGAATAAAATTATTTTGAATTAAAAAAACTAAGAGTTTATATATTTATCTAATTTTTAATATTTTCTGGAAAATATTAAATTTTTAATAATAAAATTTGTTTTCAAATGCCTACTTTACCCTTCATTATTTAACGACTTGTTTATAACGGGAAAATGCGAGAGGGGTGCACATTGCATTCAAAGGTGAAAGTTATAGGTAGCTTTTTCTCAAAATTATGGTACAAAATTGATTTTGAATAATTGTTTTAGGGTGGAAAATGCAATTATCTCCTTAATTTAAAAATTCTGCTACTTATATATATATATATATAATCTTTTCCCTTAATTTTCGATTATAAAAATTAAAAAATCCGTTATTTAAATTTATTCCAAGCACAGTATTTATGGTACGAGGTTAGACTGGTAGGGGCATGCATGATATAAATATAATTACGAGCCGAAAAATTTAAAATCAATTCAACAAATTAACTAATCAAACACTCAAATTCGATTGGCAGTATTTTACAAATCAATGTCAGATGGTTCACAAACAACCAACAATTTTCGCATGAATTAACAACAATAAACGAGGGAAGCTGCCAGACTAGTATACTTGTCTCTTGTGTTTGTGTATCACTGACTAATTGCCATCGCTAGCTGTGGGCCTGCGGCTAATAGGCTGAAAAGAATAGTAAACCAAAAACTTCACACGTTAAAAATTCATTCTGTATATATGTACGTCTTTTTAATTCTTTTCACATTGGTCTTGTTTTTGACAAATTTTAAATTCTTATCTGGTAAAGCTCGTCTGATATTGTTATGTACCGTTATAATCATAGCCCTCATATCACTTTTTGTGCCGTTAATGAGCTTTAACTTCATATTAGTATGATATTATCCGCTCTAGGTAAGGTCTGCACAGATTTATTTTTGGATCACTCCCCAAATGACTCATACTAATGTAATTTTAGTAATCATTTTTTTGGTGATTTATTTATCAAGATTGAATATAAACTATTTCGAGACTAAAATATTTATTTATCGAGATCATACCGCATAAGAATGAAATTCCAACTTAATAATCGAAGACTACTTGTTTGGGATAATTATGTAGGTTGAAATCTATGGCGGAAAGTGCAGGGCGTGGTCCATACTCCATAGTCCGTACCAAATTGGCAACTAAATGATTCCTCAACAGTCGACTTTAGACTTTCTTTCTTGGCTTTTGAAATTCCCTGAACTAGCTATTGCTAAGACAAGGTCCATAGCATCATCATCCCCATCTTTACACATACATATATTCTCTTCCTATCAAATCATGGTCACCGTTAAGAGGGCATGTTTGGCCATTAATCTTATGAGTTAAGATATCTAGAACAAAATTGATTAATTATTCTTTGTGTACGGACATGTTACTTTTGATGATTTTCTAGTTTTTCTTTAGGGTCTTTTTGGTGTTGGTTTGGTATTGATACGAGCTAAGATCTGAGATGTGGTTCAAATTGGCGTACAATGTTTGATTAATTCGATATAACTTTAAGAGCATCCCCGTTAATGGCCTTCAATTCGTCGATTTCATCTTATTAGTCAGGCCATGTTTGGGATTGTTGTTAAAAATTATTGTGTTGTTGAAAAAAAGTGCTGTTATAATAATCAGATAATTGTTTGGTAATATTTTTGATATGTACATGTTTTAATGTTTTTGGTGAGATTTGATGTTGAAACCAGTAGTTGATTATCACAAAAGCTGAAAAAAGTTTTTTTCAACAGCATGGGGACTTGCTTTCTCTAAAAACAGTTTTTCAGCAAAAATAGATTTTTAGAAAAACAGTTTTTGAAATTTGTCAAACAGTATTTTACATGCTTTTCAGAAAAAAAAACTGTTAGGTAAAATTATACACAAGGGCTTCATTGGTTCAACAAATATAGCCAACCAAAAAATGATTGTCTATATTTTTTTGCTAAGGGCATATGGTTGGAGTGCTATACCTTTTACATATTATATAAAAAGTGACACATAGATGCCACATGGATTATTTAGCTAAGGGTTTTATACCCTTGAAAATGCTCTTAATATCTTCAACAGCAAAGTCAAACGGAACCTTAGTATTTTTATGATAGTGTTCGCAAAATAGGATATTTTTTGGTTGATAGTCATTTATTCATCACCAATTCCATCTATCTTTAATGGAGTAACTAAAGAGTGTTGATTTTTGATAAAATGACCAACGGATTGATACAGATTAATTTTAAAAACATTAAATAACTCCGTTGATGCGTTTGACAAATTAACAGTTTTTTTTGTTGGTGGATTAGTGGATATGCCTATGGACATTAAATAAGTGTCAGCTGGTATCTTTGTCCTGTGGATACTTCTGATGTGAGGGAGAAAGCAGAAAATTATTTGGCCAGAAATGTAAATCTATAAACAAAAGCAAATTTCAGTACTTTTTTGTTTTCCATCTCTTTTACAATTCACATTTTTATAAATGTAGTGCTGTTTATACTACTAGTAGCTAGATAAAGCTTAAGATCTAACAAAATGTCGCCTAAAAGATAAGCAGAGTCGATGAAACAGGAAGCACAGAGAGACAACAATCAGTAAATCATTGTGCAGATTACAGAAGTGCCGGCTTTCTTTCTGCAGGGTCGTCCCAAGTTTCTCCAGTAGAGTTTACACCTCTGTACGTAGCAGCAAGCCCACCTCCAATCGAATCGAGAAATGCTGAGTACCCGTTTGAGGAAGCTGCACCGCCCCCTCCAATTCCAAGCCCAAGTAAATCAAGAGTTGTGGGTCGGTTCCCATACAAAGATGGCGAGCTACCCAACATCAGATTTGTCAAGTGTGATCCTCTGGTATCGTTAGAAAATCCCAGTCCAAGGTCAGCTGCCACTGGATGAACATTGCTCTCATGTGATGTGTTGCCTCCCTTCCATTGCATTGAAGGTGTGGTTGCCATGTCATCTTGGGGATCAGTTGGACCTGATGATATTGATAATCCAAGGCCGCGAAGGAATGACCCCGACGAGGTTGCACCCATCTGAGCTGCCTTCTGTAGCAATGCAGTTGCAGATAATGCTGCCTTGTACTGACACTGGTCTGAAGCTGGGAATAAAGATGTGGCAGTGCTTGAATAATATAGGGACGAGAGCGATAGTGACATGGGTTCTATAGGAGTACGGTCAGAGCAAGACACATCACACAAGTACGAAGAGGGTGGTTGCGAGACTACAGGTGGAGCAGGTGACGATGATGCAAATATACTGGCAAATACGCCACTGGTGTCACTTACTTTGGCAGCGCTGTTACTTACTTTGCCACTGCTAGAGGTGGAGGAGCCACTTGCACTTGTTGTGGCAGGGGACTGTGCTGGTTGCAAAACCCCACTAGGATTCTCTTGCATCTCTGGTTTAAAATAATTATAAACTGAAGATTAGATTCAGCAATATCAAAACTGATAATAACTGGGTGTTCACTTTTAAAAAGTTTGAACTTAATGAAATGGAGTTGAAAAGCTTTCAGGGCAATCATGGCTTCCTTTTCTCTCTCCCAACACACAAAAATCTCTTTCTTAATGGCTTTTCCTTCTTTTTGCTCTATTTTACTTGTAGTTTATTCACTCTCAAAAGTTACCAATAAACAAAGAAGCACTAGCATAACATATAGACAAACCATAACAATAGAATAGTACTTGCAACTCAACTGAACAAAACAAAATCAAAACCAATGACAGCTTCCAAAAATTTAACATCTACAATGTGGACAAAATGAAAGGATTATCATATTAATTACCTGAGCTCTGAATTGATAGAACTGGAGATAGTACTGAGGTAGACGGAGTGTGAGGTGGCTGTGGACTAGACTGTGTCGGAGGTGGTGGAACCTCCTCATCTTTGACAGCAGTAGCATCTTCATCAATAACTGACGGCGGAGTAGTTTTTGCAGTTTCCTGAGCTAAAGCTTCGCAAAATGCTCTGTGTGTAATGAAGCTATCTCTCCTACAAATCAGTTCATGCAAACTAAACTTAATTTTTTCTTATGATTTTATTCTTAACAATTTACGAAGATATGCATTATAACAATTAAGTCATTATCCCAACACAAAATAACATAGTATCAGAGTTGTATTGATCTAATTCTCGAATTTGAATCGCGAGAAATCTGACTGCTCTGAGACAGTGCATATCATCACATAAGCAATGTGAAACAAAGTCCAGTAATCGCATCAATACCAATTAATATATAAGCAATGTAATAGACCTAGAATATGAAGTTCATCAATCGCATCAATACTAATACATAAGCAATGTGAAACAAACCTAGAAAATAAAGTTCCGCAATCACATCTATACTCTCGAGTACCACAAGTCTTACTATGTGCCTTCCAATCCGACTGCACAGCGTACTTCTTCAAGCACCTCTCACACTTCCATTTCTTTTCACCATGTTTTCGACTAAAATGCTTCTTAATTCCAGTAAGATCTCCTAACGCTCGTGACGGATCGTGATGAACACAATTCAATTCCGGACAAACATAAACTCGCTTCTTAATCTCCTTACTCGTTCTCTGCTTTAGCTTCCATGGCAAGTTATGACCTCGCCTATGTAACTGCAGATTTTGATCTCTTTGAAATCCTTTACTACAAATCTCGCAAACAAATCTGTTTGTAGCTTGTAATGTTTTCGGCGATAACGCTATCACTTCAGCTTCCGGATCTACAATAACATAACATTCATTTTCTCAATCATTAATTAGCCACATCAACATATACAAAACCAACTACAAACGGTTAAAATCAACTTATAGTTTGTTTTTAAACAAATACATATATGATTAAATATTTATAAGGTACAAACGGTTCGATAAATATTACTTTTATCGAACCGTTTGTAGTTTGTATTTGCACGAATATATGTCCTCGTGTTCATATATTCGTGCAAATACGTATTCATTCGGATACGAAAGATTACCGGGCATTCCGGGGAGATTGCGTTTCTTTTTAGCAGGTGGAATGAGAGGCGGTGGCTGTATTGAAGTTTGAGTAGGTGAAGAACACACGGTAGCTTCAGCTGGAACTGAGGTTTCCATTTTTTGCAAGATCAAATAAACAGCATCTATCAAACTTTTAGATATGTATATGTTTATGTATAATTGTGTGTAAATTCAGTTTACATAGGGAACTGCGAGGGAGCATATGTGAACGGAGAGTTGAAATCAGGGTAAGTGGGTCGGGTCATAGACGGTGGGCTAGTACGGAGAGAGATGGATGAGAGAGAGAGAGAGAGGGGTTGAAGATGCGAAGTTAATAAATGAATAAAATAATGATAAAATGCGGCGGCAGTTAAACTATAGCTTGTTGTGTTATTACAGCAAAGAGTGTTTAACTATGGTTAATTATGTAAGAGTCGAGGATAAGTGGACTTCGTGCTTAAGATCTGCCGTACACGTGTTGTAATCGGAGCATGTTAAGTGAGTACGGAGTACACAAATCTTCTTGTGTAAACTTTGTGCGCGTTTGACGTGTTTTACTAAAGTTAACTTATACTTTAAAATAAATAAATATTATATAAGTGATGATTGAATGAATTTTTATAAATTATATTGATGTTAAGATATTTTTATTTATAAGTTAGTTAAAATTTTGCTAATTTATATTTGAAAAAATAATTATTAAATATAATGAACTCAATATATGCATTTTAATTTTAAAAAGCATTTAAAAACACAAATGAAAAAAAATAAAGTATTAAAAAACAAATCAATCAAGCAATATGTCAATAAATTAGGGAAACGTACGTTGTTACTAACATTTAACTTATTAACATATAAATTATAAATTAGGTTCATAAGTTGGATTGAGAAATACCCTTCATAAATCTTTTATATATATCTATACTATCAATACTATTATATAATAGACGAAACATTAAAAATTTGGTTGGTCGGTATGGTACGTTGTGATTTTACTTAATTGCCCGCATTTTGGTTGGTGAGTATGGTACGTTGTGATTTTACTTAATTGCCCTTAATTAATTGTACTTCGTATTTTTACTTAATTAACCTTACTTATTTATAGAAATATATTACTAAATAATAATATTACCTATTTATAACCAATTACCTTTTTCACCTAAAATACATTATTTTTTTCTATTTTTTTCTAACAAATTCTCCTACTTTTTCAAATATATCACGGACGATTACCTTTTTTAACTAAAATATGTTAATTTTTCTATTTTTCCTTACTAAACCCCCTCATTTTCCAAAAATATTAGGGATAAACCTTTAGTTATTTATTTTTAAACCTATTTTAATATTATAATTATTTTTTAAAAGTTTACCTATTGTAACATGTCTACTTATTTTTCTTAACAAATGCAATTACTTAAAAATATTAAAATATAAATAATCAAATACCTATTTATAACCAATTAACTTTTCAGCTAAAACACATTATATATATTTTCTAAAAAGAAATTGAAAATATCATAATTTAGCGACAAGTTTGGTGTTTTATGTACGAACACGTGTGCTCTCTCTTTGTTTTTTTTAATAATTTGTACTGTCTTGTAATCCAAGAAGTTAAACTTATTTAACGGGGCATCATTTTTATCAATATCGTATCTTGCAAACTCTCTAGAAAACTAATTTTAAAGGCAAATCTGTAATGAAAATTTGATACCCTCTCCGTCCAATTTATCTGTTAACATTTTGGAGGGAAGATTTGACACGTATTTTTAAGACTCTTATTTTTTTTGAATACAAATTTAATGTTCAAATTTTTATTTAAAAAGAAAAAATTTGAAAAATAAATATTAGAATTATATTTTTTAGCAGGCTTAAAATATGTGTCGAAACTTATATTTCAAATTTTAACAAATGAATGGGACGAAAAAAATATTAGCTAGATCTCTATTATTAGTGCATTGAACAAAAATTGTGCAAGTTTATTTGTGACTGTGAGGACAGAAAGCCGAAGGGAATTATTATGGTTTTTACGCGTCAGTGTTTGACTGTTTGTTAAGCTTTTATGGGTGTGTAAGTATAACTGTATATGCCATACATACCGCCATGTGTTTATTTACCATAAACACATGGTAAATAAGAAATCTTTATTTGGCAGTTGATTTGTAAGAAATTTTTGCATACACTTGGACATCTTTACTACTTGGAAATTTAAGTAGTTAAAGGGTTTTTATTTTTTGTTATTTCCATTTTTAGAATTTAATTTTCATTCACTTTCGAGATTTGTTAGAATAGATTCTATAAGATATATAAATTTAACTATTAAAAAGAATAAAACTCACTCTTTACTTTTCTTTAATACTCTTTTTGTCCTTAATTATTTGTCATGTTTGATTTTAGATGGTCAAATTGATTAATTTTTGATCAATGATTACAAGTAATTCTCTTATTATATTTAAAAACTAAAAGTTAAATTTTAAAATAGATAAGATGCACTTTTTTTGATATAATTTTTTTAATTATAAAAGAAACGTAAATTTTGGTCAAATTTTGTTCAATTTGACCATTCAAAAATCAAACGCGACACTGATTAGGGACAAAGGGAGGGGTAATTATTTCTTGTGAAGCTATTTTTTTACAATACATAATTGTATAATTAGTGGTACTTGTAAAAAGTAGAATATGTAATGATTAAGTTGTGCAAGAGTCAAACAAGGAACGACCACAAAACTAGAAAGGGAGACAGCTGGATGGAGGTGGATGCAGACGCAGTACATGTCAAGAAAAAGATACGAAGGAGTTGTGAAAGACTTGCCAATATCAATAATCATCACCTCTTTGATTATCATTGTTAATGACTTCAATTAGTATAATCTAGGTCGACTTTCATTTTACCCACTGAAAAAGTAATTATTAATATAATCTTTACCGTAAAAGTTAGGATTCGTATCTAAACATCGTACTCGAAAAAAGTATTATATAATAAAAAATGCTAGAGATTCCGATAAAATGTCTCAAAACATCTTTTAAATTCAAATTTAAAGATAACATTTTTTATAAAAATATGAAATTTTTTTCCTGTGAGAGCAGGCTTACCAAGTTGCCACTAAACTACTAGGAGTACATCTAATTTCTCAAGTGTTATTTTAGTTATTTTCATTTGAATTAAAAATTACCACTAATTAGTCCATGTACATGACTATAAACATAAATAATTAAATAATTCACATTGTTATGATTTTTAGACTTTTGGTCAAAAAAGGATAGGGAATCATAAAAAAATTTCCATAATTCATATGTGTTCATTTTATTGATTGTATAGCTAATAAATAAATCGATCTCACATATTCACAATATCTCGATCAATTAAAAATCTTTCAATTTGTCAAATCAATAGTGCTGAGTATCACGTCATTATTGTCATTATGGAGATTTTTCTAAACAAATATTCTGGTTACGTAACATAACTCTTTTTGGTCCAACAAAAATGATGGATGTTGGGCTTACCTCTAATATAAATATTTATTTTCAGGGAAAGAAAATGTAAATGTGACAATGTGTTTATTCCATACTTATTTTCGAAATTTAATGTAAACCAAACCAGCTGAACAACAGCATACTAACCATCTTCCCAGTGGACACCCCGATCGATTCGCTTCGTGCTGTCAGCTATTAGGGTCAGGTATGAGTTTAGAATGAGCAAAATTCATATCTGTGTTTGGTTCAAATTTTTTCGTTGTACCTTAAAATATGAGATTTTGATACCATAATGGAGAGATGTGTATGAAAATGGAGGTATGATTATCAATTTCATGCCAAAAAATATTATAAATATAAAAAAATATTTTATAAATTAAAACAATGTTATAAATAACAATGATTTTTTTTTAATTTTTTATAATATAAAAAATTAATTTAAAATATAACTTAATATCATTTTAAAAATTATTTCAACACTGAACCAAACACATAATATTATAAATGATCTTTCAACCCATGTCACCTCAACCCAATTCCTGATTCCAAACCCATATCACTCCCCGAACCAAATGACTCCTAAAATATTAAAATTTCACTTTGCCCGCATATTTAAAAAGAAGAATAACTTTTGGTTATTATTTTCAGATTATTACTTTCATCAAAACATTAAATAAAATATCAAAGGAATAGACTTTTCCACAATACTAAACAATATAGGTTTTTTCTGTTTGGCGAAATCCAAATCCCAAACGATATAGATTTTTTTTTTGTGGAAGGGACAATTTCAAATACTAATCCATATAGGATTATCGTCATACCATAATCTCATTGTTATAACAACAACGATGGAAGACAATGCATCTGCATGGGTTAAGACCACCAGGAAACCAAGCTTTTCAATCATACCAGAAAACAAACAAGCTTCATCAGTAAAGGGTAACCCTTTTGATAATTTTCCTCTGAAAAATTACGCCATGGTACCTAAAGAACCACATCATGTGTTCGAAGCTATAACGTACATGATGACCCTGGACGAATGGTTGAAAGTGAACGAGACTATTGATTCAACTCTTTTTCACGTTAACGTTTCCGGGCAAGGACCAATTCATCAAATTGTTCGTCCTACCGACAAGGGGTTGGCTCTGATCAGAGCTCTACTAAAAGCTATGTCACGTTTTCATCTGATCAGCCGAATGGCTTTTAGTCATCCCGTAGTTTTTGGTGTGAATGTACTTGGTGATAATGAGATAGACCCCGAGTACGAAATAGTTATACTAGAGGGAGGACAACGTCGAGGTACTATAAACGAAGACATTCGATATGTGGAGAGGCTAATTTTTGATACTATTTTGCGTATTCCAAATAATTTTACCAATATAAATAAAGATTTACATCCTCCTCGTCTGCCAGTTGGTTTAATGATACTTAAGGATGAGATGAGTAAGTGCAACTCTGCTGCTTCTATTTTCCAAATCGCAAAACATTACTCGACTTTAGACTGGCGATCTCGCAAGTGCTTACTTAAATGCCAGTATGATCGGAACGAGAACCCAGGATTGCCAGTTGGGTGGTTAGAAAAAATCCCTCTTACTGGGAGAGTGCGTCAATTTTATCAAGATCAGGTCACAAGAATTACCAGGACCGGGAAACCAGTGAGTCTCTATAAAAATACAAAAGGAAGCCTACTTCGTTTTATAACACAATTTAGTGATGTTGCTGACTACAAGGGTGAAGAATATGTGGAATGTCTTCTCTCGGAAATCTTTCAAGATCAGTACCGACTCCTTTTTAGTAATATCCATTATTGAGGACCCTTTCTTGGCTACATTGTTAAGGAGTTTATTAAAGTTCAAAGCAAATTGTTCTACTGCTACTGTAATTTTGCTATTAATTTTGATATGCATATTGTTTTTGTTTTAATCTTTTTGCTACATACATATGTTGTGCCCACCAATTAACGATCTTAAATGTTGACCAGTGCTCAGTTAGTGGCTTGATAAGTTGCTCTTTTACAGTTTCTGTAGAAATTTAACAGTTGTGGTATCTGCACATTTGGAGTCCAACAAGCTTGCTTCTTTCACTCCCTGTGATAAATGAATCAAGAAGTTGTGGCATGTGTAGTACTTAGCTCCTTGCCATCATATAACGTCCAGAGAATCGATTATCAACCAATGGTTGGTATATCAATATTTGGTTCTTCCTTCTACTTTTACTGGCATTTTGGGGATTTTGAATGCAGAAAATATAGTCTGAGTCATGCCAACCATATTATCCTGGTTACAGGAAGTAGATTGCATTGACGATCGCCTTAGTATCTCAATTACTGAAGTGCCAGAAGTTGTTTAAGCAACAATCTGATAACTTTGAGTAACGGATTTGGCTAGTGAGCCAGTGAACTTTGCAGTAGCCTTTTGTGTGAGTCTAATATCTTTTGCAACCTACATTTGAACAAAATACTGATCAGAGCCTGGCTAAATAGTGCATGCAACAAAAAAGTTGTAATACATCTCGGTGCATATTATGTGGGTGATAGCAGCAGACTGTAACCAACATTACCGTAAATATGTGGCACTTACGAAGGCAATGCACTAGCTTAAATCAGGAAATACGGAAAGCAACACTATACTATACCAAGTACTTATATATCTTACTGCATCGGAAGAATCTTCTGATATCTTACTGTCATCTCGTCCAAAAATAAAGGATCGAGTTGTGCTGCTTCTTTGCTTGGATGGAAGAGAATGACTAGATACCCGCCCAAGAAAAGATGACTGCAATTATAAATTGACAAAATTCAATAATTTAAAACCTGATTACTTGACTCTGTAACTTGCAACGCAGAAAAATAAAGGTCAATTCCTGCATGACTCTGCAACACAAAATCAAGAACATGTTATCTTGGGAAATTAAAAATCAAGAAACATAAAACCTAAAGATGGTCATTATTATGTAGCTTAGGATTTCTTTTGATGAATTGAAAAGGTGTTCTGTTCTGTGTGATATAGTCAAGCCTGGGATTACTAGCCAATAATAGTACAGAAATCTTAGGAGTTTTCGTTGAGGGAAAGAAATAGTGATATAGCTTGTAGTTAGCTAGCAATTTAGACTAGATACTTCATGAAAACAGTCTCCTCACAACTTACAACTTTTTCAAACAGTCGCTGGTTAACAAGCATATTTTCAGTCTCCTCGTCATCAGAAGTTACAAAAGGATCTTCTTTATCAGCAAACAGCCGTGGGATCATTTGTTTGCATTTGTTGGAGAAGTTTTAGCTGGTCCAACATCCTCTTGATCATCATTAGACCGTTCATCATCCTCATCACTTTCAAATTCGACATCATCCAGTGTGTTCACTTCTGATGAAGCCACATCCCAGCCTCTACATAATATTGTCTGTTCCAGCTACATCTTGTTGCTCAACCCACTTCTGATGAAGTTCATTGTGCCTTTCATTATCAATTGATTTTTCTTCGTACCCAGTGACTATATCATCTGAGTCTTCATGACCCTCATCTTCATCATTTTCATTGAAGCGGATGTCATGGTCACTTTCATTCTCTTCCTCATCAATATCTATGTTAATAAATAAGCGTTCTAGTGAGATGTTACTGTGTTAGTGATAATATATATGAAACCTTTACTTCAATTAGATCGATAGAGCTTCTCCAACTTTTTATTAAATTGGCACAAATCTATAACATACAGATATAGACATATATCACTAAAGCATGTGTTATTTTATAATTAGAGCATGATACATTTATAATTAGGATCTTAGTTAATTATCAGGAAATAAAATAATTTTATTTATATATTTAACTAATTAAAAATGAAACACTTTTGGATAATTTAGCTTTTGATTCAATTTAGAATACTAGCTTATAGCCCGTTCAATGTAGGGATATTTTTGAATACTTTTATTATATTAATTTACAATTTTATTCTTATTATTCATAATTGTTTTAGTTCATAATTTTATTAATATCTATAATTCTAAATAACAAGTTTTTTTAATATATTGTTAACAAATTCCGGACGTTACACATTTTGAAAAAATAATTCACCTATTAAAATATAAAAATTACTTGACATTATATTTAACGATTCTCATCTATTTACTTTTGGATCCGGTAATTCTTACCTTTTTGTGGTACTATCGTCCATTAACGACCAAAACTCTAAACTTTCTTTTAATATATTTCGAGATAAAAATATTATTTTTTATATTTGATACATTATTGATGGAGTTCGAACATCTCATGATTCTTATCTATTTATTTGAAAATTTAACTATTCTTATTTTCTTTATGTATTGTACGGTGACGAACAAAATTATGGATAAAATTTATAAGAATATATATTTGGATAAATTATTTCGTGTTGCGTTTAATATGTACAAAATACATATATTTTATGAATATTTATACAAATTTATATGATTCAAAATTTAAATTCCTTGTTAATTTTTGAAATAGCTAATATATATTGTTATTGAAATGATTCGAAACTTAAATTTTTGCTAGTACGTTATAAGTATGAGAATAAAGATCCCGACTTCTGAGATAGTAATTGATCATTTAAGTGTATTACATTAACTATCTAATTACTCATTTTTCTAATTTATAAACAAATCAAAATATTTGATAATTAAATATTTACCAATAGATTATTAGATTTATATGTTAACATGTATTGGTTGTGATCTTAGGAAAACTATGTTGATATTAACTTCATAGTCCTTATTATCTATAAGTATTATATTCAAAAGTATCGATAATGAATATGAAACTCTCAATTTTAATAATATTTCGATATTATCATTTTATGTTTGTTATATATGAAAGAATATAATATAATTTGGATGAATCAAAGTGTTATGTCCCTAACTTAAAAACTGTTATTTTAATAATGATAAACTAAGTCGTTTTACTTGTGATTTGTACGGTAAAATTTGTAACGTAAATTCATGTACATGAATTCTCCTACGTCTCTTATAACATAAGGTTCACATGCATTATTGTTATCCATGATATACGATATACATGAGCATTATATGAATAATGTTTTTAATACTATAATTGATATTAATCAATATTTTGATTTTTGGTTATCAATTATTTTCTAATTGGATGTACCCATAAACTGAAGAGAACAGAAAGTTACAAATTTTCACGTAGAAAATTCTATTCAATATAGAAAACCCACTTTGGTTTAGATTATCAAAATACACTTTTTAGTATTTAAATATAATCCTAATATTAATCGATAACGATTCTCATCTATCTATTTAATATCTAACAGTCCTTATTAATTTGGTCATACAATGATCATACGGGGACCAAACTACCAAAATTTTGGATAAAAACTCACTTACGCTTATTATATATAAGGATTTAATAATATTAGTGATTTAGAATAAATTGATTTCCAAACAATTTCGAAAATAAGGACAAAAAGTCCAAACATAATTTAATTTTAATAACCCAAGAATCTAATTAACAGTCGATTTTAAAACTAAACTTAGGGGGTGTTTGGATGTATCATGAGTATCGGATTCGGTAATGAGAATGAAAGTTACGGGAATGGGGGTTAAATGGAATGAGAATGAAATGGAAAACCAAGGGGTATGATGGGTTTAATTTACCCATGTAAAGGAATTGGGATGCCCATTCCACACAACTAAATTGGTTATCCAAACACTAAAATATTTGAAAATGCCCATTCCACACAACTGAATTGCGAGGCACGGGTTTATTCTAAAATATTTTATAATTTGTCATTAATTCCGGTATATTTGTTTGTGGTATATTCATATTGATGGTTTGATTACCGAAATATTTGAAAATTTAAGTTAGAAATGGTTATTGTAAAATTAATATATCTATTTTTTTATTATATTTTATTTCTTTAATCGAAAGTTCGTGTGATACACGTATATGATTTGGATGTGAATAGTTTGTTGTCGATTTTCGAATAAGTAAGTATTTTGATCTTTCTTTACTGCATAATTTGTTCTTTAAAAAACTTGATATGATTTTGTATACATATTCTTAATTAGTGTTGATGGTTTGGTGATTCAGATATTTGAAAATTTTAAGTTAGCCGTAGTTGTTTGTAAAGTTAATATTCCTCTTTTTTATTGTATTGTATTCGTTGAATTAGAAGTTTGTGTTAGATATGTCTATGATTTGGATGTGAATAAGTTGCTATTGATTTTCGAGTAAATAAGTATTTGATGTTTTTTTTACTGCATAATTTTTTTTAAAAAAACTCGATATGTTTTTACATACATCAATACTATTATATAATAGACGAAACATTAAAAGTTTGGTTGGTCAGTATGGTACGTTGTGATTTTACTTAATTGCCCTCAATTAACTGTACTTCATGTTTTTACTTAATTAACCTTACTTATTTATAGAAATATATTATTAAAAAATAATATTATCTATTTATAACCAATTACCTTTTTTAACTAAATATATCCCAGACAATTACCTTTTTTTAACTAAAACATGTTAGTTTTTCTATTTTTCCTTACTAAAACCTCTCATTTTCCAAAAATATCACGGGGCAAACATTTAGTTATTTATTTTTAAACATATTTTAATATTATAATTATTTTTAAAAGTTTACCTATTTTAAATGTCTACTTATTTTTCTTAACAAATGCAATTACTAAAAATATTAAAATATAAATAATCAAATACCTATTTATAATCAATTACCTTTTCAGTTAAAACACATTATATATTTTTTCTAACAAAATATCACATTTTCTAAATATATCACAGGAAATTGCCTTTTACAATTTAATTTTTCTATTTTTCTCACTAAAATCCATTTTTTTTCAAAAATATCACAGAAAACTCTTTACTTATTTATTTTAAAACATATTTAAATACTTTTAATTATTAAATTTTAAAACCTTATTTTCAAATATATGTTGTATTTTTTATTTTTTCTTAATAAAACCCCCCATTTTCAAAAAATATAACGGGAAAACCCATACGTATTTATTTTAAAATCTGTTTTAATGTTTTTAATTAATTAAAAGTGTTTACCTATTTTAACATGCCTACTTATTTTTTGCACAATTACAATTAATAAAATTTAAAATAATAATAATAAAATAACAATTAACAATCCGTGCATCGCACGGGTTTTAAGCTAGTATTCTTAATTGATTAACAATGAATAACTCTCTCGCAAATCACTTCGACCACAATGAAGATAACATGAAACTATGTCACATTACTAACCATTCGATATCATAATAATATATTTATTCCAATATCATTAATATTTTAAATTATATTTTATTACTTTTTAAATAATATATTTCATTTAAAATATCATGTATGTAAACAATAAGTATTAATTACAAAATAGTTAATATACTTTAAAGAAATTAAGAAAGAGGTAATAATGTCATCCTATGATTTAAAGGGTATAATCATAATTTCACTCTGATTTTTTTTGTCTCACTGACCCCTGGTTGCTCTATTATATATATAATAATAGATAATAGATAATAGATAATAGATAATAGATGTTAGTATTTCTAACCTTGAACTGATCGATTTATAAGTTTTGTCATTGCCAAACAGGCCCTTATCGTCTCATTCGCCTGTCCAAACCACGCAGTCCGGTTTTCAATTCTCTCTCTCCCTCTCTCGACAACGAGCTTTGAAATTTCTTCCTGTCTGCAAAATCCATGTCGCTGGCGTGTTCAAGTAAATCCCTCTATTTCCCCTCATAGGTTATATATATAAGTAATAATGTCCAAGCTAATTTTGTTATCTGTTTTTAATTGCCCTAGTTTCGGGTAGGGTTCCAAAATTTCCGGTGGTATCAAAAACTTCGGGGCTTTTGTTCGAGAAAGAAGTACTCGAGCAATACATACGTGTAAGTAATCTTAGATTCGCTCATAGATACAAACACGCATATTGTGTTTTTCTTATTGTTAGATTATTATTGTTAAATTATTAAATATGTTTTGATTAATACCGTAGGATGGTGGAAAGTGTCCGCTTACCGGCGACTCCTTAACTATGGACGATATTATAGAGATCGTGAGTCCACAATTTCCTGACAGGATCGCTGAGGATATAGAATTAGAAAAGATTAGTTTGTCACAGGCAAGGAGGAGACGACCTTATAGAAAGGTATTCTGTGATTATATAATTTATTTGTTGTCTTACTCTTCTGTATTGCTGCTAGCATGGATTATTAAGGAATCTTCTTCTCATCATTCCCTTGCTATATTATTAGATCTCTCCATCTCCAGCTCTGCGAGGATACATCTTTAAGGAGGCTTACACACTTCACCAGACTAGAACACCAGGTGTACTATCTTTGGATTTCGACAATTCGACGGTATGAAATTTCTTGTTTCTTATATTCAAATTGTACTTCTTATATAAGAAAATTGAAATCCTTCTCTTTTATGTACACTTCATTTTTGTTTGATTTTAATTCTGTTTCCAGACGAGTTACCCCCATTTTTTATTTTTATTTTTTTGTGAACGGTTTGTTGGTTAGAATTCTATTTTCTTTTGCTTAGAAATATAATTCCGTCAAGTCCATTCATCTAATCTTCGTAGAATACTTGTTGAATACTCATGACATGGTCTTATTATAATGTTAAGCATTGCAGATTTTATGGAACAAAATCTTTTTGTTTACTTGTCTAATATATATTCCTATAAAAGGGCCAACTTAAAAACTCAATGCATTCTCTTTAATTGTGTATCAGGATATTATTGCTACCGGTGGTGCTGATTCTAATGCCGTTGTCCTTGATCTATCAGATAGAAAGACTGTTTACACACTAAGTGGTCACTCGGAGAAGGTATTTCCAACTTCATTCGATTTTTGATTTTTTTATACATTCAGCAACTTCACAAGTGTGTGAACTAGTAGTTTTTACTTATTATCAGAAATATCTCTTTTTCAGGTCACAAGTGTTAAATTTGTAAACAAAGGTGAAATGGTAGTTACAGGATCTGGTGACAAGGTAAGCTCTGTTTTTTGGCACTTCAATATATGGCTTGAAATTATTATATTTTGATGATCGTGGCTATTGCTTTATAGTTCTAATTTTTGTTAATAGGTTGCTGATTCTTTTTGTTTTCATTTTCTTCCCTTCCTAGATGTATTATGGCCTTTGTAGTTATTTTTAAGTTCGGCTTTCATTCTGGTGTAATTAGAATTTTCTAATAATGCATGAACTGGCATGATGCACTTTGTCCATGTGCATAGGACTTGGTATTTTTAAATTTGATTAGATCATAATCTGTTGATTCTTTTGCAGACTGTTCGTGTGTGGAAAAGGTCAGAGAAAGGGAGCTATGAGTGCAATGATATATTACGCAATCATACTGCAGAGGTGAAGTCGTACTTTATTATTTGGTGTCATTAAACTGTCACTAGTCGGTAGTGTCATTAATGTTTAAAATGTCTTTCCTCGCTAGATTAGTGCCCAAAATTGCCTATTTCTTTGGCACTGTCGTGCAATATAAAATTTATAGAGTTGATTATCTAGAAAGTCATGCGCTCGACCACAATTAGCAGCAGTACAAAAAAAAGATATTTGGAAATTGAGAAGGTTGATGTTAGTAGTATGCAGCGTGGAAGCCCTTTGAAGGTGTAACGATAGTAGATACTTATAGATACTAGAGTAGTGCTATATATTAGGTAAGTGTCTGAGTTTCAAAATTGTTAAGTCTATTACAAATATTGTTTTTTTGTAATTTCATCATTCAGAAATGTAATGGTTTTGATATTATAAAATCAGTTGCTCTTTGAAATATCTTGTTTTTCCTTAATATTCATGCTATCATCAACAGGTGCAAGCTGTCACCATCCATCCATCTCAGAAGTACTTTGTAACAGCTTCTCTTGATCATACATGGCAATTCTATGACCTATCTTCTGGGTCACGTGTCGCCCAGGTCTCTTCAATTCCCTATCACTTATTTCGTATGTGCATACTGCAGATATTTGTTATCAATATGGTTATGTCTTGGGTACTATTGTTTCTCCGTTCCCCACATTCATACTTAAATCTAACATGGCATATTGCAGGTTGCTTGTTGTACGGGATATGAGAGTTTATCGACTGCAGTTTTCCATCCCGATGGTCATATATTTGGGACTTGCGCCTCTGATCTTGGTCCTGTGAGGTTCTGGGATGTAACAAAACAAGTATAATGACGTCGAAGCTCTAAGTTATTTTGTTTTTGTCTCTCTGATTCAAGTTTTCTTAGTTTTTATTTTCAAATTTTTTTTGAATACAGGATGATATTCTTAAACTTGATAATCCCCATACTGGGCCAGTGACCTCAATAGCGTTTTCGGAAAATGGTTACACTTTAGCGGTATGTGTTCATGTATCATTGGCTGAGCTCAATATTACACATTGATGATTGATAACTGAAAATTTGTTTGCCAACTTGTTAGACTGCTGCTGTAGATGGTGTGAAGCTGTGGGATCTACGTTTTTTAAGAACTTTGAAGACCTTCCCATCAGATGATAAATGTACCCAACGTTCTGGTATGTTCTAGTATCTGTGATTTTTTGTATCCTATTATAGATATAAGATAAAAAGTTTAGGTTTTTTACAATTAATTGCTCTTGATGGGTGTAATCTAAGGTGTTTTTGAATGAAATTATAGTCAGAGTGATTATTTATTAAAAATGTTTCAGAGTAGTAGTCTTTTTAACTAGAAACATATTATAAAGGAAGCTATTTGTATCCATTGTTTATTTTTTCCATTTTGATCTTGCACAACGCATATCCATATATTACGTCATTTTGTCTCACATTCTATGTTCTTGTTTTGTGCAGTTGACTTTGATCATAGTGGAAAGTATCTTGCAGCAGGTGGTGCATCTATCAGGTTGGTTTAGTACTTGACATTTCATGGATAGAAGTATAATTTTCTTCTGCTTCTGCCATGAACCTGCTTTAACATACTTTTGCTTTTTGCAGAATTTACGAGATTGCTGCAGGGTTGGATCCTGTTACAACCCTTTCTCCTATGTCTGGCATAGGTATTGTTCCTAAATAATATTTAAGAATTTTACATAATCTTTTGGGGTGTCATTACCTAACAGTTAGCAGCATACTTACCTGGAAAGAAATTGAATTATTGTTAGGTGATCTGTCATGCGTAAAATTTGGCAAGGATGCCATACACGTAGCAGCAGCTGGGACATTGGATTCAAAGCTACTATTATTTGGCCCCGTCTAAAGGAAATGACTCGTGTAATTGTTGATAGGGTAGTGGTAGTGAGAAATTATTATTTGACATTTTCTTGCTGCCAACAGTGTTTTAACGCCAAGTACTTGAGTTTAATGTGCGATGTGGTTTATATATAAACTTTTTGAATCATAATTTTCTCCCTTTGCGTACCTAATATTGATGCCAGTGAAGATAGGGGGCATCTTTGGTTCTTTTTTGATATTTGGGAGTAAGATGAGCCTTTATTTATGTCTTTATATGTCCACGTAAATTGACCATCCTGATTGCTATGCCATCACTGAGGGTCCAAAGGATGGACTATCAAGTTTGTCTAGACCATAAGGAAACATGGCTGTTAATGGATCTTTGTGCGACTTTCCCCAGCGGTGGTTCTGGTTTTTCAGCCCATGGAGGGGCACCCTATATATATTTCAAAAGAAAGCACTGAAAAAAAAGTGTTTGGGCCTAAGATATATGTTATTTTGTCTGGGTATCAGGAAGACAGTATACACTACACACTATACAACTCTGCTCAAATTATGAGATGAATGCGTAAGTACGCAGATTATGCCATTTAGCCCATTACAAAGATTTTTTTTCTGGTTACTATTTTGGCATGTTATATATGTTATGCTATGTTTGATTTTGTCAGTTCATCCATTTGGCGAATGAGAGACGTATAATAGACAAGACTGTAGAAATTAAACCTCCAAGTATTTGGCGAATCAGCCAAATCCAACGAAGGCATGCATCACCAACTAATGACTTTCATCTTATTTGCACTTTTCGATTTTAAAAAGTACGGAGGTTCTAATTTTCTTTTCACGCACAATTTTATAGACTTTTGTGTTATTCTTATAATTGGGTCTAGAGAGCTTAATGTTTTTACATCAGGCTATGTCAAGTATTTTACCTAAAACTGCAGCTGTATAGGAAAAAAGTAAAATAGTCATTGAACTCTATATTCTGGGCACGACGTATCCAGCAACAAGATTAAGATGGAAAAAATATGCATATCAAAATAGCAAAATTACATAAGTAGTCTTTAACTTCGATAAACTCCTTAACAATGCAACCAAAAGGGTCCTCAATAATCAAAGATTATTTCAGGGGAAAAAACACCAGTAGTGTTTGGTAAAGATTTCCGAAAAAACACATATCACATATTCGTCGCTCTTGAAGTCATCAGTGGGCTCATTAGCATCGGAAGAATAATTGCGTTCTTGGAAGTGATTAAAAAAGTGTCTCATAAAACGAAGTAGATGTCCTTTTCTTTCTTCATATCCGCAGACTGGTTCCCCCATTCTTGTAAGTATATTAGGCTGATCTCTTAAAAACTTACTAACTACCCCAGTAAGAGGGATATCACCTTTCCAGGAAAAATGACTCCATGGAGTCTGGCAACCCTGATCAAACTGGGCTTTGAGGAGTTCCCTTTGATGTTTCCAGTCGAAAATTGAGTAATGTTTCGTGAGTTTATTAAGAGAGGTATTGGTCGACATTTTATCTTCAAGTTCCATCAAACCAGCAGGCAGACGTGGAGCCGCTAGATCTTCATCATAATTAATAAAATTCGGAAAACGCAAAATTTTATCAAATATTACCTTTTTCACAAATTGAAGGTCTCGCTTTATAGTATACCGCCCTTCAGCTCCCTGTATTATTACAATTTCGTACTCGGGGTTATTCTCTTCATCAGCAGGCACGTTGACACCAAATTCAACGGGATAAGAAAGAGCCGAGTTGCTCCTATGAAAACGTCCCACAGTTTTTAGTATAGCTCTAACCATAGCCAATCCCTTGTTGGTAGGACGAACAATTTGATGAAGTGCTTCTTTATCTGAAACTTTAACTTGAAAAAGCCTCGAATCAATAGTCTCAGTCACAGTCATCCATTGTGTTAGGGTCGTCATGTAATGTACCTCATCCAACAGACAATTTCCTTGGTTTGATTTTAAGACGTGATCATTCAGAAAAAAATTACTGCCTGTGGTTGGTTTAATGTCGTGAAAGGTTGTGTCCCCAGGTACTTCATCTTTTGGTATCACGGAAAAGCGTGAACCCCTGATGGTCTCTATATATGCAGCTTCTGCCATTGCTGTAATAAGACGATGATGATAAGATAATAGTATAACGAACCTCGGGAGTTGGCCCTATATATAGAGAGATCTTAGATGTAGCCATGTACGGGTGAAACATATTTAGTTTGCGATTTGAATTTAATATTTATTACATTATATATCTTTAAAATCATAATATGATTGGACTAAATTAATAAACAAATCATCCGCTTAAACAAAACTCTAAACAGAATGTAATTTTAATAATCCAAAAATCCAATTTTCGATCAATTTTAAGAACGAGAATCGAAAGTTTAAACAGAATATAATTTTAATAATCACAAGTCACAACAATCTGATTTGTGATCGATTTGAAAAACAAGAAAACAGGCCCGTCAAGCGTTAACGCCTTAGGCCCATAAGTAGCTTTATAAATACTAATCGTCTCATTCGCTCGCCCAAACACACCCAAATTGAAGTCTGATTTGCAATTAACAACTCTCTCCACGATTCGTGTCTCTGCAAAAACCAGGATGAAGTGTTCAAGTAAATCCTTCTCCCCCCTCCTATTACTGTATTTATGTTTATTTATATTGACTGCTTGTACGGCATGAAGTCATCATATTCTAATTAATCTTGTCATCTATTTGTAAAAATATGCTAATTTGTTGTCTGTTTTTGATTGCCCTAGTTACGGGTAGGGTTGCTATTGTACCGGTTGTTTCAAAAATTTCAGGGCATTTGTTCGAGAAAGAACTAATCGAGAAACACATACGTGTAAGTAATTTTAGTTTCATTCCCATGTGTACACACGTATATATATATTGTTCTTCTTATTATTGATTATTGAATTTGTATGTCTAAATTGATTGAAACTATAGGATGATGGAACGTGTCCAATTACTGGGAATCCGTTAACCATGGACGACATTATAGTGATCAGAAAGGTTTGTTTTGTTATTTCCATATCTTTTAATCTCTTCCTTTTTCTACATGAAACCTTGCTTATTCGGAAGTTTTACAGGTACCATATTCAAAATCTGCTGCACCTGCTGCACCGGCGCTGAATGGATCTTCTTCAAGTAACACTAAAAGTAGTTCCTATTCTGCTGCACCAGCCTTAAATGGATCTTCTTCAAGTAACACTAAAAGTAGTTCCAATTCTGCTGCACCGGCCCTGAATGGATCTTGTTCAAGTAACGGTAAAAGTAGTTCCTATTCTGCTGCGCCGGTCCTGAATGGATCTTCTTCAAGTAACACTAAAAGTAGTTCCTATTCTGCTGCACCGGCCCTGAATGGATCTTGTTCAAGTAACGGTAAAAGTAGTTCCTATTCTGCTGCGCCGGTCCTGAATGGATCTTCTTCAAGTAACACTAAAAGTAGTTCCAATTCTGCTGCACCGGCCCTGAATGGATCTTGTTCAAGTAACGGTAAAAGTAGTTCCTATTCTGCTGCGCCGGTCCTGAATGGATCTTCTTCAAGTAACACTAAAAGTAGTTCCAATTCTGCTGCACCGGCCCTGAATGGATCTTGTTCAAGTAACGGTAAAAGTAGTTCCTATTCTGCTGCGCCGGTCCTGAATGGATCTTCTTCAAGTAACACTAAAAGTAGTTCCTACTCTGCTGCACCCGCCTTGAATGGATCTTCTTCAACTAACACTAAAAGTAGTTTCTATCTTCATCTCTTCACAATTGTGCATATTATATTTGTTATTTGTAGATCAACATACATTAATTTCTTCTTCTTTCGAACCTTAAAGCAGCAGCTGTTGATGGAAGTGCATGCCCACAATTTCCACGTAGTATCTCTAAGGAAATAAAAGTCACTCGTAGAAATTCATCAGGGATGAGGAGACACCGTCGTATAGAGGTATTTTGTGATAATATGATTTCTTATTGTCTTACTTTCTGCTGGCATGCTTTGTTAAAGAATCTTATTATCTCTATTCCCTGCTTGTATTATTAGATCGCTACATCAGCTGATGCTCTACGGGGATACATCTTCAACAAGGGTTATACACTTCACAAAACTATCATGCCAGGTGTACTCTCCATGGATATTGACAATTCCAAGGTATGTAATTTCGTAATCACAGTTGTACGAAAGATATTCAAATTGTACTAATATTGTAAACTGCCATCCATTTCTTGTCTGTACTTGTATTCAGTTTTGCTTGATTTTAATTATGTATCCAGATGAGTTCCTCCCATTTAATTTCTTATTTTTGTGAACAGTGTGTTGTTTAAATTTCTTGTGATTGCCAGCCTGATATTTGTACACACTGTAATATTGTGTATATTCAGTAACAAATGTATGTAGTGGTATGAATATATACTGTAAGTCTGTAACTAAACTTCTAAAGTATGAAGTGTCCACAATTTTTTATTTCATATCCATAAATCAATTTTTTTTGGAAAACTATATTTAAAACCAGCTTAGAAATTTAATTCAGTCTACTCCATCTATATAATCCATCGGAAACTTGTTGAATACTCTTATATTCATGATAGGGCTTTCTTATAATTTTAGATACTGCATGTTTACGGTATAAAATCTACATGTATCCGTAATGTACCTATAAAAGGGCAACTCAAAAACTCATTGCATTCTCTTTAATTGTGTATCAGAGTATTATTGCTACAGGTGGTGCTGATACAAATGCCGTTGTCTTTGATCTGTCTGGGAAGACTGTTTCTACACTAAGTGGTCACTCGGAGAAGGTCTTTCCAGCTCTATTGAATTTTTGTTTTTCTTTTATATCAGCAAGTTTTACTTATGTGTGGACCAGTAGTATCACTTTTAACAGGAATATCTCTTTTTCAGGTCACCAGTGTTAAATTTGTAAACGAAGGTGAATTGGTAGTTACTGGGTCCTGTGATAAAGTAAGCTCCGTTTTATTGCGCTTGAAGGCTTGAAATTTATTATATTTTTATTTCGTGGCAATTGCTTTCTAGTTCTAATTTTTATTAACAGGCTGTTGAATCTTTTTGTTTTCCTCGTTCTCCCTTCCTAAAAGTATTACGGGGTTTGTATACTTTTAGATTAGGCTTATTCTTTTGTAATGGTGAACTCGTGTTGCACTTTGTCTACGTGCACAATATGACTTGGCATTTATATTGGGTTACAAATAATCTGGTAATGCTGTTGCAGACTGTTCGTCTGTGGCAAAAGTCCGAGAAAGGGAGCTATAAGTGCAAGAATACCTTAGACCATCATACTGCAGAGGTAAAGTTGTACTTCATTACTTGTTGTGATTAAACTGTCATTAGTGGCTGAGTTATTAAACTGTCATAAGTAGCTAAATGAGTGCCCAAATTTGCCTTTACTAGCCTGTTTTGAACTGTTGTGCAATATTAATTTTGTTGAGTTGATTATCTAGAAAGTCATGCAGTTGACCACAAAAATGATCATTAATACAAAAAAACACATTTCCGAATTGAGGGGGTTGACATTATATTTCTGATTCGAGGAAATTGAACTTGTAACTATGTTATAGACAATATTGTTACAACTTTTGGTGTTAACATTTAGTGTGGAAACCCTTTGAAGGCATAACAGTAGTAGATAGCAGAGTAATGCTATCTAATAGGTCAGAGTTAGTGGCTCTCTGAAACGATTTATTTTTTCTTAATTATTCACCTATCATCAACAGGTGCGAGCTGTCACCATTCATCCATCTCAGAAGTATTTCGTGACAGCGTCTGATGATTGTTCATGGCAATTCTATGACCTTGCTTCTGAGTCACACGTCACACGGGGGGTCTCTTTCATTCCCTTTCACTCTTATTATTTTGTATACAAATACAGCAAATGTATTTTGTCTATCTTGGGTACTGTTCCTTTCACAATCCCCACATCTGTACTTAAATCTATGTGGCATAATGCAGGTGGGTAAGGGATCTGAGAGTTTTTCAACTGCAGTTTTCCATCCTGATGGTCGCATACTTGGGACTTGCGCCTTAAATCTCGTGAGGTTCTGGGATGTAGCAAAACAAGTATGATGTTGTCTAAGCTTTACTTATTTTGTTTTCGTGTCTCTGATTCAAGTGTTCTTAGATTTTTTTTTTTAATACAGAACGATATTCTGAAAATTGATGCTCATACTGGGAGGACAGTGACCTCAATAGCGTTTTCGGAAAATGGTTACACTTTAGCGGTATGTGTTCATGTATCACTGATTGAGCTCAATATTACACATTGATGATTTTCAACTTAAAATTTGTTTGCCAACTTTTCAGACTGCTGCTGGAGACGGTGTGAAGCTGTGGGACATTCGTTTTTTAAGAACTATGCATACCCTCCCATCAGATGATATATGTTCCCAAACACGTTCTGGTATCTATTGCTTCTATGTGCTATGCTTTTCTGGGTTCTGTTATGAATATAAGATAAAAATTATAAGTTCCTCATAATTACTTGCTCTCGCTTGGTGTGAACTAAGAAGTGTTTTTGAATGAAATTATAGTTAGAGTGATTATTTATTAAAAATGTTACCAAACAGTAGTCTTTTGAGTAGAAACATATTGTAAAGGAGGCTGATTGTAGGCTACCATATACTAAAGGTTCAAATCCATTGTTTATTTGTTTTCCATTCTGATCTTTGCACAGAACATATCCATATATTACGTCAACTTGTCTCATTTGGGGATAGAGAAGACTTCACATTTTTGTCTTTTGAAACATATTGAGAAATGCATTCTATGTTCTTTTTTTGTGCAGTTGAATTTGATCATAGTGGAAAGTATCTTGCAACAGGAGGTGGTGCATGTATCAGGTTGGTTTAGTACTTAACATTTCATGGATATAAGTATAATTTTCCTAAACATTCAAGGTAGTCTTGCTTAAATCTTTTAGGTTTCTACCTGCACCCTCTTTTAACTTACTTTGCTTTTGCAGTATTTACGACATTGCTGCAAAGCCTTATCCTATTACAACATTTTCTCATATGTCTGGCAAAGGTATTGTCCCTAAATAAAATTTATGAATTGTTACATAATCTTTTGAGGTGTCATTACCTATAACAATTAGAATCATACTTACCTGGAAAGAAATTGAATGGTTTTTAGGTGATCTGTCATGCGTAAAATTTGGCAAGAATTCCGAATATGTAGCAGCAGCTCGGACATTGGATTCAAAGCTACTATTATTTGGCCCCTCTGAAGGAAACAACTCTTATAATTGTTGATTGGGTAGTGGTGGGGACATTATTATTCGACTTTCCTACTGGCCAAGTGTCAACAGTGTTTGAAGCCTGAAGTACTTGAATATATATGTACAGTTTGTGCCATGTACTGTAGTTTATGTATTAAAGGATTTCTTTTTAAATATTTTACATGTATACTCTTCATTTACAATGCATAGACCGTAGAACTAGTAAACGAGGAGCAACATAAAAAAAGAGGGAAGAGGGAGGGGAGATAATTTAGAGTTCTAATTTAAATTTTATAACTTTAAAGATACAAAAATAAATTCAATAACTCACTCAATCATATATAGAATAGAAATAGGAAACCCACCATGGGTGTCATAGTTGGTTGAAACCATGACTTAGGCTTACCATCCAAGGTCATCGGTTTGATTCCTTTAGGATGCACAGAAGTAAGTGGGCTGCTATGCTCACTAGATACAAGTGTGTTAACAGTTCTCCGGATTAGTCGAGGTGTGCGAAAGCTGGTCCGGACACTGGATAACAAAAAAAAGAAATAGGGGAATAAATTCAATTTTATAATTACCTTCACATGGGGTTCTCTTCTCCCTACACTACAAGAAAACAGGACAAAACCGACCGAAGAAAATCGACCGACACAAATTGGGGGATTTGAAACCGATCGACCGTCAAACAGTCGATTATGACTGTAGATTAAAGAAAAACGACATCGTTTTTGCTGACTTGACGCACACAAAAACGACCAATGTGGTCGGTCGGCCAGTTGTTTAAAGAAAGGAGTAAATTCACTTTAACCTATGCGGTTTTGAGGTTGAGCAACTGTATCAACTACCAAGTAGCATGTGTGGTGTGTCAGGTGTGTACTTGAGATTTTGTAAATTTACTAAGTTATCAAATTTGGTTTTGTAGAACAAATTATTTATTAAATAAACAAGTAACACTAAATTAACACCACATCAAAATTAACGTCATATCACTAAATTTTATTATCAAAATTATATTAATAAATAATAATAATAATTTCACCAAATTGTATTCTCTTCGTCCTACCCATTTGTTACGAAGATTAAGAAAATACATAAAGTAGTGGAGAAAAATTAAGAAAAGTAAGTAAAGTTACGGGACCAATTAATATATGAAGTAAAATAATTATAAATATTAAAAAAATTCATACATCGCACGGGTTATAAGCTAGTAAGCTAATTAAATCATTAGCATTCGCCGCTGATTTGTATTTGCTCGGACAACGATATTTAGGATAATTGACATGCATGTTATCACTACACCATAAGTGACCTAATGAAACGAAAATTATGCATGTTGTAAGAAAAATGTTGCGCTTAAATGCAAAGGTTAATCAAGTGCAACGACGTCTTAAAAACGTTGCTGTAAAATCTAAATTGTTTCAACCCTGCAACGTATTTTTGATAATGTTGCAGCAGTTTATACATCAACTGCAACAAACTTTGAAAATGTTGCAAATATTTTACTTAAAACTAAAAAGACACCGGCTCCAAAATGAAAATTTTGGACATACTAAACTTCCCCCAACTAAAATTTATTTCCCCCTAAAACCTATTTTCCCCAAAATTCATTCCCCCCCCCTTTCAGTCTATCACTACCCCGGCCTCCATTTCATCCCCCTCTCTCTCACACTCATATCATAAAACATAAATAATCAATCAATCAATATATATATATATATATATATATATATATATAAATTAAGGGTTTCAATTGCAAATTTGGAGATTCATTTACAAAGCAGGGGATTAAGCTGGGGTTTCAAGACTTGATGAGATTTTGAGCATGTCTCAACTTTTAATTCTTATTTTATGTTTGCAATTGTTTGTTTCTAATTGTTTTTTGATTTTCTTGTACAGAGCTGAAGAATTAGGGATTTATCTACGAGGGGGAAGTTTGAATCCGGGCTTTATCGGAAAGGGGAATTTTTTAAGGTATAAATTAGGGCTTTGTCCATTGTTTTTACTTTATCGTATTGTTGTTACTTTATCATATTGTTTTTACTAGGAATTTTTTAAGGTATAAATTAGGGATTTAGGGAATTTTTTTAAGGTACAATTTAATTATTAATTACAAAGTTCATGTTTCTATTTATGCGCTTAATAAGTATTCATTATTGGTGATATTCTGCTTGCTATGTTAAGTGCTTCTATTGTTAATATTCTGCATATGTTTAACAGCCTTTTGTTTATGTAAAAATTGTTTGCTGTACTGAATAATTAACTCTTTCAAACAAATTAGGCTTTTCATTCACTTATAAAAGTTTGTTAAACATTTTATCATCTTTTTCCTTATTGTAGTCATGGACAACCGAGGTGATAAATGGTTAGAAGTTCCTAAGTACACAGATGAATATTCTAATGGAGTAAAAGATTTCTTGAGAAATGCATTTTCCAAGTATGCTATAGGAAGTTAAATTAGATGTCCTTGCAAAAATTGTAAAAATAACAAATGGCATGGTGAAAGCGTTATCTTCGATCATCTGATATGTGATGGTCCTTGTCCAATGTGTGTGAGCTATATATATGAGGTTGCGCATACCACTTTTAGTACTAAGATGGATCACGATATGGGGATGGGTGGTCTAGAAGATAATTTTGATGATATGTTTCATGGAACCTATCGCAACTTAGAAAATTGTGATGAAGGTCTTTCGAAAGGACCAAACACAGATGTGAAAAACTTGTATCTTCTTGTCGAAGATGGGAAACAACCACTATATCCTGGGTGTGTTAGATTTTCTCGATTAAGTTTTATAGTAAGACTTTACCATATGAAGTGTCTTCATGGTATTAGTGAGTCTGGTTTCGGGGATCTACTAGATATAATTAAGGAGGCTTTTCCAGAAGCCCAATTACCTTCATCTTTTAACGCGACAAAGAAAGTCATTAAAGATTTAGGTCTTGACTATGAAAAGATACATGCATGTCCAAATGCATGTATGTTATACTGGGCAGAAAATAAAAATGAACAAAATTGCAAAACTTGTGGCATTTCGAGATGGATTTTGACCGAGAAGAAAGGTAGTTCCTCAGATGAAAGCGAGAAGGTAATCAGCAAAGTGTCTGCTAAAGTCATGAGGTACTTTCCATTAAAACCGAGACTTCAACGGATGTTTATGTCTCGAGAATATTCTAAACAAATGACGTGGCATGCATTTGGAAGAAAGAAAGATGGGATGTTAAGACATCCCGCAGATGCCAAGGCTTGGAAGACGATGGATGCCATGTATCCAAAGTTTTCTTCAGAAAATCGAAATATTAGATTAGGTCTAGCTTCTGATGGATTTAATCCATTTCGTATGACAAATCTATCTCATAGCACATGGCCAATCGTATTAGTAAATTATAACCTTCCCCCTTGGCTAAGCATGAAACCAGAAAATCTCATTCTTTTTACACTAATTCCTGGCCCAAATGACCCTGGAAATAACATTGACGTATATATGAAGCCTCTGATTACAGAATTAAGAGACTTGTGGGATGTAGGAATAGAGACCTATGATATTTGTGATGATCAGACTTTCAATCTGTGTGCCAGTGTCCTTTGGACAATTAGTGATTTTCCAGGGTACGCGATGTTATCGGGGTGGAGCAAAAAAAGATATTTGGCTTGTCCAATATGCAATTATGAGACTTCTTCGCAGTACTTGAAAAATAGTAGGAAAATTTGTTACATGAACCATAAGAAATTTCTCGATCCTAAACATAAGTGGAGGTTTGATAAAAAGAGGTTTAATGGAGAGATTAAGACAAAGGAGTGCCCTACACCTTTGACAGGGGAAGATATTGAAGAATTGTTGTGTGATTTTGAAAATAATTTTGGAAAGAAACAGAAAAAGCAAAAGGGTAATTCTGAATCCCCTTTTAAAAAGAAGTCGATATTATTTGATTTGCCGTATTGGAAAGATAATCTACTCCGACATAACCTAGATGTCCTGCATATTGAAAAAAACATTTTTGATAGTATTCTAGGCACTTTGCTCAATATTGGTGGGAAGACAAAGGATCATGTCAATGCTCGTAAGGATTTAGAGGATATGGGCATAAGAAAGATGATGCATCCAATAAAATCTGATGATGGTAGTCACCTAGAAATTAGTGCTGCTGTGTTCGACTTGACAAATAAAGAAAAAGAAATGTTTTGTTCTGTATTGAAGGACGTTAAACTACCATATGGTTGTGCATCTAATGTTAGTCGATACGTGCAAGTGAAAGAAAGGAAACTGGCAAGATACAAGAGCCATGATGCTCATTTTGTATTCCAATATTTGCTACAATTTGCCGTGAAGAAAACTGTAAAACCTGAGGTTGCGATACCCTTAATCAGACTTGGTGAATTCTTTAAAGGTATTTGCAGCAAAGTTATCAATTTAGAGGATGTGAAGAGGTATAAAATGGAAATTATTGAGATCCTTTGTCAGTTTGAGACAATCTTTCCACCAGCATTTTTTGATATAATGATTCACTTGCCAGTTCATTTGTGCAAAGAAGTTGAGTATGGTGGACCAGTCCCAGGTAGATGGATGTTTGGTATTGAGCGGCATCTTTATAAATTGAAGTCCTATGTTCGAAACCGAAGTAAACCTGAAGGATCTATAACGGAGGGCTACTTGGCCGAAGAATGTTTGACTTTCTGTTCAAGATTTCTAAATGAAGATGAGAAAACCAATTCTCCTGCCAATGTTGAATGCTCTGTTAAGTCAAATTTAGGATATGCCATTGGTACAAGAAGAAACAAAGATGGAAAAGTTATTCACTTGAATAATTAGAAGTGGATGCAAGCTCATCGATACGTTTTATTTAACTGTGGCAATCAGGAAATTGAACAAGTATGAGGAGCTGAAACGCAAGCAAGTTGCGGAAAATAAGGCAGTTATGGATTTAATAAATTCTTTCATAATCTTTTAAACTTGTAAATAAGTCTAGATTAATTATAAAATTATAAAACTCTTCTGTTTATTTATTCGAACTATTCAGGATAGGTATGTCATACTTGAAGAAGGTAGACCATGGGTGATGAGAACAATTGATGTTTCATGGAGGAGGCATAAATGTCGTACAAAATTAAAACATTATAATCGCTATACTAATGATGAGGATAGAATTGCAAACAAGCCGGCTAAAATTCCACTTGAGGAATTTAAAGCTCTGTTAGAGTATTGGGGTGATGAACATGTTCAGGTATACCTTTTTCATTTATGTTAATTTACGTGTCACTTTTAGGTCAGTTCTAGTCTACAATCTTGTAGATAGTCTACCTAATCTTGTTGTTTCATTTCAAACAATCTATTTACAGGAAGTGGCTGCAAAAAATTCGGCAAGTCGTTCTACTATCATTGAGACACACACTGTTGGTACGACAAGTTTTGCCCAAGTCAGGAATGAAATGGTATATCTCTATTTTGAAAAAAATGTTCTATGCTAGTATACTAAATATCTAAGTATAGATTTAAATAATAAAATATACATATGCATGGTCTATATGTCTAATGAGTTAATATGCTTTTTTTGTCTTGTTATTAGAAACTAAAAAATCCAGATAAAAAGCTACCAACAATGGGCCAGGTGTTTATTAAAATCCGTAAACGTGATCCTGAGAAGAAGTACAAGACACCAACTGAAGTAGTTCAACTTAAAATTGTAAGAATTTATTCTTATGATGCAATTTACTTTAAAATTTTATTTTCTGAATGTTGATTTCTCTCCCCTTTTTCTACAGGCAAATGTCGAAAAGATTATTTCATCCACCACAGATGGTGATAGTGCTGATAAACTGTTTAGTGAAGCTGTTAGGCTCAAGACATGTCTGAATACCACTATTAACAAGCCTACACTATGTGACTATGTCACGTTACATGACCTAGTGATTTCTATCACTGGGATATAGTATAGGTCTCTAAATGTACTTGTCTTGTTCTCATGAACATTAGTTTGATCATGTATGCTCAGACTTATGATGAGCTTAGTAAAGTTTCTTGCATCTAGATTGTATATAGGCCATTGAATAATTATCCTGGTAGAAGTTCAGAAGTGTTCATGCAGCAGGATAGAGTTGAATAAGGCTATGAAGAAATAAGTTGCAGGAATTTGTCTAAGGCATTATATAGCAAAGTCAAAAGAAAGCTATGTCGTGAAGTCACCAATGTCCATGTCGTGAAGTACTATATCGCATAGTCCATTTTGTACTATGTCGAGAAGTCCTCAAGACACATGTCGTGAAGTGTTGAAGTCAGCAAAGTCAAAGGAGCCTAGATCGTGAAGTCCTCAGAAGCACTATGTCGCATAGTCATCAAATGACCTATGTCGCATAGTCGTCAAATGACCTATGTCGCAAAGTCTTCAAAGGCTATATCGCGTAGTCCTCACAAGGGAGATCGCATAGTCAGGGATAAAGTGGAGTTCACGATATCAACACTTAGCCGTTTATAACAAGACAAATCAAGGTACAGAACCAAGAATCAAAGGAGACAAATACTGAAGCATTTGTTCTGGCAAGGTGGTCCAAAGAACAGATGGCAAATCTACAGCTAAACTTGGAGAGAAAGATAAGAGACAAGCAGCTACAGAAACGGGAAAGACTCCGAAAAGCAGGTGGTCCTTCCTGACACAGTGAACTTCTTATGGCAGGACAAGTTGGACTTTCAGAAGGGGTAGCTGTGTAATATTGTGTGTGCCTAGTTTGTATAGGTAAATATATATATCGTGCACACACAACTGTAAGCTGTAAGAGAGATACACATAGTTATTTGCTAAGCTCTTTTCTCTGTAAGCAAGCAAGTTCAAACCGTTCTTGTTTAGAAGCCAGAAATTCGGTTGTGAATTTCCTGGAAAGCTGTAGTATTTAATTTGCTTATACAAAGTAGATTAAAGTGATTGTGTGTGTTATTTACTTTCTGCATATTACATATCATAATCACATACAGTTGTTTACTTAGTTTTCAAGATCGAAAAATATATCAAACTATCCATTCACCCCCCCTCTGTCTAGTTTCTAGTGGTATTCATTTCTAACAAGTGGTATCAGAGAGTAGGCTGTTAACGTACAAACAGGAAAAGATCAAGAATGAGTTCACAGAAACTAAGCAGTATCAAGATTCCTCCCTTTAACAAGGAGCACTACAGTTTATGGAAGAAGAAGATGTTGCTTTTCATCAAAGCTTCTAACCCCATGTATTTAGATATTCTAAAGCATGGTCCCTTCATTCCAATGATCGAGATTGGTGAAACAACCAGTGGCACTGAGATTATACCAGCAAAACATGTGCCCAAAGATCCCTTAAAATACACTGATCCTGAAAAGGAAAAAGTGGCATTGGATGGACATCTTCAACTTATCATTTGTGAATCTATGGACTTCAACATGTATGGCACTGTTGCTCATTGTACTAGTGCCAAGAAGATGTGGGATCTTATAGAAGTGCTCTGTGAAGGAACTACTGAAGTAAGAAAGAACAAGAAGCAGATTCTCGTTTCACAATATGAAGCCTTCATGGCTCAGCCAAAAGAGGGAATCACAGAAGTGTTTGAGAGATTCAACAAGCTGATAAACGAGCTCAAACTCTATGACAAACACTATGAAACAGAAGAGCTCAATATGAAGTTTCTACTAACTCTGCCAGATCACTTGGAACCAAGAATCTCTTCTCTTAAAGAAAGAGATCTGACAAAGATTGGTTTTGATGTGTTGTATGGTGTTTTAAAGACATATGAGTTAGAGCTGTTTCAAAAGAGATCTATTCAAGCAAAGCAAGGGTTAGTGGCTAATACCTCCTGTGCACTTATTGCTGACAACCTAAGTCAAAGAATGGACTCTCTTAAAATCAGTCAGGTCAAGATTGAGGAACTAGAAGTTGAAGACACTGGTGATGAAACTCAGGTGGTGTATGATTTACCTGAAGAGGATGAGTTCTACAGTATAGATGAGCTGGACAAAATGGAAAACAAATCTTTTGCTTATATGGCTAGGAGGTATCCTAACATAAGGTTTAAAAGAAAGCAGCCATTTAGGTCCAAGTTCAATAATGGAAACACTGGTGGATCTAGTGGCTCAAACACCTTCAATAAAGGAAAAGGGATTGCTGGTGCTGCTAAAGGTGGATACAAGACAGGAAGTGTGGATAGGACCAAGATAAGGTGCTATAACTGCAATGAACTTGGGCATTTTGCCACTGAGTGCAAAAAGCCTAAACAAGTCAAGAAGGACAAAGCATACTTAGAGCTTGAAGCTAAGTATGAGGCTCTACTCAAGAAACAACAGGGCAAAGCTTTTATTGCTGAGGGAAAATGCTGGGATGACTCTGATGAAGAAGAAGAACAAGAGTACTCAAACTATGCCTTGATGGCATTCTCTGATGAAGGTGATTCAAGTCAGGTACCTATTCTTACTTCTCTTGATATGACTCCCCTTCAATATAAGCAAACTGTTGAAGATATGAGCACTGAGATGTTTAATATTCATACTAGCATGTTAGTGGCTAATGAAGAAATTGACAGACTAACTGCTAAGAATGTTGAGCTTACAGAAAAGAATGAGCAACTTGAGTTAATGGTTGTGAACCTGGATGGTTTGAAAAAGGAGGTTGAGTATCTTAAAAACAAAGTGATTTGTGCTGAGCAGATAGAGAATGCTCTTAGAGAACAAATTGCTGAAACTGAACTGAAACTAAGAAGCTTCAAAAACTCCTCTGAACTTATTCAAACCTACCACAAGGAACACACTGAAGATTGCAAGGTTGGAGTTGGTTTTGACTATGATAATGACAAGGGAAGGAAGAAAGTCAAGGGCAAAGGAAAGGAAACTTTTACAAACAAAAATGCCCCAACCATTCTGTCAAGTGTTGAACAGCCCATCTTCAGGAAGAGTGTTGTTGAGTTTGATGAGGAACTACTGATCATCAAGCAACAACTACTTGAAGAAGATGAGGCTGCTAAGAACACCTCTTCCTTTCCTGAACTTGTCAATCAGAAAGAGACCAAAGACAATCTTGTCAAGAGTCCTAAAGCAAAGAAAGAAGTTGCTAAGAAAAGGAAACAAAACAGAAATGGTAAAGTTGGTGTTAACAAAGGAAACAACTATGCTTATGTGCCAAATGCTCCCAGGAAACAATGTCAAAAATGCCTATCTGTTAATCATTTGACTCATAAGTGTAGTAAGCTTGAAATTGTTGAAGTTGATAACCTAAGTAACCTTTCTGCTAGCATAAATTCTAGTCATGATTCTTTCTGTGGTAAGCCAAACTGCATGACATGCTATGTGACTGTGATTGCTAATTGTTTATCTCTTAAACATAAACTTGACTCTGCACAATCTGGTGAATCACACACACACATACATTCTCATAGGACAGGGTCCCCAATCAGGGTTGAGAGGGTGAAAACTTCATGTGAGCCTAAGAGTGTAAACTCCAAAGCCACAGAAAAAGTGAAGTCTCCTACTATGAGAAATGCAATTTATGACAGAAGAATTATTAATCAAAATGTTTCTAAATCATCTGGACCCTACCAAGTGTGGGTACCAAAAACAACTTAGTCACTTTGTGAATGCAGGGCAACAGGAATAAAAGAGTCATATGGATCTTGGACAGTGGATGCTCAAGTCACATGACTGGTGATATAGCCCTGCTATCACATTTTGAGGAAAAGGCTGGCCCATCAGTAACCTTTGGAAATGACAACATTGGTTATACAATGGGATATGGCAGTGTTGAATCTGGAAATGTCATTATTGAAGATGTAGCATTTGTTGAAGGACTGAAGCATAATCTCTTGAGTATTGGACAGTTTACCAACAGAGGCTTCAAAGTGGAATTTGATGAAGACCTTTGTTCAATCTCAAAAAGGGAAAGTGGTGAAGTTGTTCTAACTGGTGTGAAGAAAGGAAGCTTGTTTGTAGCTAATCTCAAGGCTGCAGATAAGGGAGAAATTTGTTGTTTCTACACAAAAGCCACAAATGAGGAATTCTGGCTGTGGCACAAGAAACTGTCTCACTTGAATGTTCAGGCAATGAACTCTCTAACCAAGAGAGAACTCATCAGGGATTTGCCTGCCTTGGAGTTTGTGCAAGATGGAGCATGTGAAGCTTGTCAGAAAGGGAAGATTAAAAGATCAAGTCACAAGAACAAGTTGCTCAATACAAACTCAAAACCTCTGCAACTAATTCACATGGACTTATTTGGCCCTGTGAATGTAATGTCCCTTTCCAAAAAGAAATATGCTCTAGTGATGGTTGATGACTATTCAAGATATACTTGGGTGGAATTCCTATTCTCCAAGGATGAAGCACCCCAAGTCATAATAGAGCATATCAAGAGAGTTGATAAAGAAGCACAAAGCACTGGTGCCTCTATAGTTGCTTTGAGAAGTGATAATGGGACTGAGTTCAGAAATTCAACATTGTATGAGTTTTGCAAAGATAAAGGAATTTCTCAACAATTCTCAGCTCCTAGAACACCTCAACAAAATGGAGTAGTTGAGAGAAAGAATAGAACTCTCATTGAAGCTGCAAGGACAATGCTGCTGGATGCAAAGCTACCCACTAGCTTTTGGGCTGATGCTGTTAACACAGCATGCTATGTGCAAAATAGAACATTAATCAATAAGAAGTCTGGCAAAACTCCTTACTCATTAATGACTGGAAAAAGAGCATCCTTCAAGCACCTGCATGTGTTTGGAAGCAAGTGCTTTGTGATGAAAGATACCTCTGAGCATGTTGGAAAATTTGATGCTAAGGCATTTGAAGGTATCTTCATTGGATACTCTCTGGAAAGGACAGCATACAGAGTGTTTGTACCTGAGCAACACAAAGTCATGGAAAGCATGGATGTTACCTTTGATGACAAGAAAACTCCAGGACTGAAAACAAGTGATCAAGACAGTGTGCTATTGAGATTTGAGAATCAAGGTTATCTTGAGGATTCTGAAAGTGAAGATGAACCCCCTGTTCAAACTGTTCTAGAAAATGAAATTCTTGAAGTTGACAATCTTCTTCAAACACCTGTGCAGGGATTCACAAACACAGGGGGAGAAGAAGAGAATGCAACTGTCAACCAAAATGAGATTGGAACAGATCAAGGAAATGAACAGGGACACACAAGGAAATGGGACAGAGCCCACACTAGGGATCAAATCATTGGAGATCCTAGTGAGGGAGTTAGAACAAGAAGGGCAACATTAAATACTTGTCTGTATAGCTGCTTTCTGTCACAAGAGGAACCTAAATTAATTGAAGAAGCTTTGAAGATTTCTGATTGGATTGTTGCCATGCAAGAAGAGTTGAATCAATTTGAGAAAAACAAGGTATGGGAACTAGTGCCACCTCCAAAAGGAAAGAATGTTATTGACACCAAATGGGTGTTCAGGAACAAGATGGATGAAGAAGGAGTGGTAGTAAGAAACAAAGCAAGGCTGGTTGCCAAAGGTTATTGTCAGCAAGAAGGCATTGACTATGATGAGACATTTGCACCTGTAGCTAGACTGGAAGCCATAAGAATCTTCCTGGCTTTTGCAGCTCACTCAGATTTTAAGGTGTATCAAATGGATGTGAAAAGTGCTTTTCTCAATGGTGATCTTGCTGAGGAAGTTTATGTGTCTCAACCACCTGGCTTTGAAAGTGAAGACTTCCCAAACTTTGTGTATAGACTGCTCAAGGCACTCTATGGACTCAAACAGGCACCAAGAGCCTGGTATGAAACTCTATCTCAATTCCTTCTTGAGCATCAATTCACTAGGGGTACAATAGACAAAACCCTATTCTTCAAGAAGCATGGAAATGATATCATTCTTGTTCAAATCTATGTGGATGATATCATCTTTGGCTCTTCAAATGAAAAACTCTGTGAGAGGTTCTCTAAGTTGATGCAAAGTAAATATGAGATGAGTATGATGGGAGAGTTAACCTACTTCCTAGGCCTGCAAGTACATCAAAGGGAGGATGGCATCTTTATAAACCAATCTAAGTATGTCAAGGATCTTTTAAAGAAATATGGTTTAGAAGAGTCATCCCCAGCTAAAACTCCTATGTCTACTGTAATCAAGCTGGATGAAGACAAGAAAGGCAAGAGAGTTGATATCAAGGTCTATAGAGGAATGGTTGGATCCCTACTCTATCTCACAGCTAGCAGGCCAGACATCATGTTTGCCACATGCCTTTGTGCAAGGTTCCAGTCTGATCCCAAGGAATCTCACATGATGGCCATCAAAAGAATTTTCAAATATCTGAAGGGGACTCCTAATCTTGGGCTATGGTATCCAAAGGGAACTGGGTTCAACCTGGTTGGTTATACAGATTCTGATTATGCTGGATGCAGAATTGACAGGAAGAGCACCTCTGGAAGCTGTCAATTCCTAGGTCAAAGGTTAGTGTCCTGGTTTAGTAAGAAACAACAATCCACAGCAACATCCACAGCTGAGGCTGAATACATTGCTGCTGGAAGTTGCTGTGCTCAATTGCTTTGGATTAGAAATCAACTCATGGATTATGGACTAGTGTTAGAACACATTCCTCTGATGTGTGATAATACTAGTGCAATATCCATTGTTGCCAATCCTGTTAATCATTCTACTACAAAGCACATTGAGATCAGGTACCATTTCATTAGGGAACATGCTGCAAATGGTACCATAGAAGTCTCTTATGTTCCAACTGAGAAACAATTAGCTGACATATTTACTAAACCTCTGAATGAAGCAGTCTTCAACAGACTTGTGAGTGAAATTGGAATGCTCAACCCTTCATTCAGTTGTTCTAAGTAAATATGCTGGTTAATTATTGCAGCAGTAAATTTTCACTGTATTTAAATGATCTATTTGTTTGGAGTGAAAATTAGCTGAGATATGATTTATAAATATTTCAGTATTTTACTGCATATTTTTCAAAATCATATTTGTTAGTGGAGTTGTGAGCTTTTGAGACATCTCGATATAGATGATTTTCAGAGTTCACGACATAGTTCAAATTAAACAGACTTATATCGCAAACTGTTGAGATTGTGAGACTTCGCGACATAGTTCATTTCATGAGTTTGCGACATAGTTAATTTTATGACTTCGCGACTTAGAATAACTATATCGACAAGTCTCCACATTTGACAGAATTTTGATTTAAATTAATTTTATTTCAAAATTTGATAAAGTCTGACAAAATGCTTCAAATTCCTAAAAGAGAGCTTTAGACAGGGTATTTCTACTATATCGCAAAGTCTCCCCAATCCTTTCATCTTGAGGACTTTGCGACTTAGTTCATTCTTGAGACTATGCGATATACTTTGCAAGACTTTGCGGTACAGGCCATTTCTGACTTCGCGACATACAGATAGACTGTACACATTCATAACTCCATATCGCAGTGTCTCTATCATATAAATACCTTTTTCTAACCGTTTGCATCTTTTCATCTTGTCTATTGCTCTCAAACTTTCTAACCTAAGCACAAATTCTCTACTCTCTTTCTTACTCTCTCTCTTGAAATGGCACCCAAATCTCAAACAGTATCATCCTCTATTCCTTTAACCATCCCCAAAGAAACAAATCTTCTCACCATTCCCTCTGAGGCTGAGGCTAAACCCAGGTACAAGTGTTTTGTACGGTTCCTGAACGATTCCTACCTCAGCCAAGCCCTAACCTTGAACCCCACGTTGTATGTTGATGTATTGGAAGGATTTTGGCGAACGGCGTTGGTTTCTACAATGGCCAGGGAAGATGGAACTTCGTTCCAGGAGATAGCTTGTTCAATTGGAGGCAAACACTTCCAGTTTGGGGAGAAGGAGATAAATGAAGCATTAGGGTTCAAGGTGGAGGGTCATGACCAAGAAGCTACAGATGCTCAAATTGTAGACTTCATGACCTTCATTCGGTATGCAGATGAGATAGATACCGGAAAGCTGAACAAGAAATTTGTAAGAAGGGAGTGGTCATTCCTATTTGATGCACTCCAGAAGGTGTTCCTTTGCAGAAAGACAGGATGGGACCATATCAGTCACATTGCTGTGAAGCTGGCCTATTCCCTAGCCCACAATCAGGAAATCAATGTTGGAGCAATAATCCTCAAGGAATTGGCTCAAAGGCTAGGGAGGACAGTCCGTGGAAGAGGTAATGACATCTTTTATCCTCGCTTTCTTCAAGTTATTTTAAATTATCTTGATGCTAATGTCCATGACTTGGAGGGTATTGATAAATCAAAGTTGGCTTATTCCAAGTCCATGTCCAAGATTCTGTTTGGTTCATTGGACACAAGGAATCAAGTGGATGTGATCTTGAGTGTGACCAAGCATATGCAGGACACATTCGCGTCTTATCCACTTGATAAGCCCATATACCATGCTCTTTCCTGGACAGGGGAGGCTGAGACTGAAGGAGCTTCACAGTCTAACCCAAGCCTCCCTATCCCATCCAGCAACCCCACTGTAAACACCACTGTAGAGTCTAGTCAGCCAAGTGCATCAATCTCTCAAAAGGTTGATGTTCCTAAAAAGAAGAAGAAGAGAACCCTAGCTATTATCCATGAATCTGTAGAACTAGCAAGTGAGATTCCTGAGTCACCTCTCACCAGACCAAAGAAGAAGTCAAAATCTAAAACTACCACTGAATCCTCCCAACAGGATTCAGATGTGGAAAAAGGGGTACACCTGCTACTGTCTATGGCCTCTCAACAGGTCATGGGCATTGAAAAGAGCAGCCTCCCCACTGCAAGTTGTAAAGAGTCTGCACAGGGTCAAGACCTCACTCTTGATCCTAGGAGTGATAAGGGTGATCAAACACTAAGTGGAGAGCACATCAATGTTGAAACTCCTCCTATTTCTCAGGGGGAGTTGCCAAAATCTAATCTGAACCCCACTTCTCTCTCAGATTCTTCCACTAAAATTTCTTCTGAACAAGAGAGTCATTCTCATGACAATCTTGCCCTTGATCAATCACAATCCAGCCCTGTGATTGAGCCCACTTCAAGTGACATGGTGCTTGACACTGTGCTCACCACTCAGGACCCACATTTGGTTGGTCAGGGAATGCATGCTGAGGCATATCCTAATGACACCAACACAAACATGGAGGATTCACCAGTTTTCACTGGAGACTCTGTGCCTAATTCTCCCATCCTTAGGGATGTGGAAATGTCTTCACAGACAAATAGGGCTGATGTTGTAACACATCCCATTTCAATGGAGACAACATCAGACCCTACAGCCATTCCAAGGCTGGAGGAAACTCAAACTCACACATCTCATGAAGTGCTTAGCACTAGCTCTCACTTGGCTCAGGCCACAATGTCAGAATGGCTGAAGCCTGTGCAACATGACAGGCCTTCAGGATCATCATCTGTGCCCTCCAAAATGACAGAAGAAGCCATACAGGATCTCCATGTGGCACAGATTGATGAGTTCTCTAAGATAGCTCAACATCTCCTCACCTCCAACCTTCCAAATGCTGACTATGAAGCTATCCTGCTCTGCCATAAGGAGGATGTTGAAGCTCAACAGGAGAAGATTGTGGATACAGCTGAACCAGAGGGGAATGTGGATGCCTGGTTGGATGCTAAGAGGACTCTCAAGCTCAAGGATGCCCTGGCTTTTGTGAGAGAAGAATACCTCACCTCTCTAGGCTCCAATGCTAAGGATCTTTCTCCTGTTGCCATATATGAAGCTGTGAATGATGTGTACAAGAACCAGTTGAAGGCTCTGCATTATCTTGGGAAAGGGCTTCAATCAGAGATTTCTTCTATTCAGGAGGAGACAGACAGATCCCTCACCAAGCTACGAAACTCTTATCTCTCTGATTTTCCCAAGGTGGATGGTATCCTCAAAGAAGTCCAGAAAACCTCCTCCAATGTGTCCATGATGGATGTGACTCTTGCCATGGTCACAGACAACATCAAGAAACTGGCTTCTACACTGGAAAATCAAGCAAAATCTACCATCACCACCAATGCAATGTTAAATGTCATGTGGAAAAACCAGTATGGTGATAAGCTGGTGGATGAAGTCCCTCTGTCAGACATCTCTAAATATGACTTTGCCAGGGTCAAAGATCAATCTCTAAACTCCTTCAAGTCTCAACAATTATTCTCCAAGGTGGATGGCTTAGAAAAGGAAGTGGCCTCTCTCAAAGATGAAAACAGAATGCTATCTGCATCTCTAAGCCAACTCAATGACAAGCTAGATGCTCAAGGCAACAACACAACAAACATCTTGCTGGTGCAGCAACAAATGATGACCTCAATGATGAAATCTTTCAACCTGCCTATTCCTGGGGAAGCTCAAGACATCTTGTCTGATCCCAAGCCTAAGGGGGAGAAAGGAAAGGAGGTCAATGTGAAAAAGACAGGGGGAGCACCTGCCAAGCAATCAAAACTTAAGGGCAAGCTTATTGAAGAGACAATAAAGCCAATCAATCTTCCCCCTGTAGAGGTCATCAATGCACAAGGTCAGAAAAGCACAGTAACCACAACATTCTATCCATCCACAATGCCTAAAGACATCTTAACCTCTCAACCTGCTATACCTACTCCAATTGCTAAACCTACCCAAGCTACACTTATCACTGAGGCCAAGCTACAGGAAGTTGCCAACTCTAACATCTATCATGATGAGGCATTCCTGGAGTTTCTGAAAGCCACCTACAGGAATGCTCAAGGAGATGCACAAGTGTACAGAAAGAAGCTCAGGGAAGGTATCAAGTACTTCACAGTTGCAGTAAGGAAAATCAGGGATGTTTATCTGAGAGAAATAATCATGGTGTGCAAGGACAACTGCTTGTGGCACTTAGCATTTCAAACTCTAGAGAAACTGAGGTTTACTGAAGTGTCAATAATTCTGGAGTTGATTGAAAGGAGTGGGGCTAACAATGAAAGTCTTTATAATGACTTGGAGTTGAACCAAAATCAAAGACTGCCTGAGGTCATACCCAAGCCAAGGACAGTAATTTTTCAAAGTCTATCCAAAGTCAGAAGTATTGACCAACTAGTCATTCCCAAAGATTTGCAAATGAAGAATAACTCAAAGATCAATCAAGTGCTGCAAATGCTGAGAGCAAAGAAAGGAGTCAAGACAGCAGAGGAATTAGAGATGATTAACATTCTACAATCTTTTCTGATTCATGGTGTTTTGCCTGAATCTATCAAAGAAAAGAACATGAAGAAGGATGGGGAGGATGATGATGAGGAGAAAACCTACAGGAGGAGATCTCATTCAAGGAGTAATAAGGATGGACCAAGTGACAGCAGCAGGAGCAAATCTTCCAAGAAATCTAAAGATGATGGTGATGACACAAAGGGGGCAAGGGAGACAGTGAAGAGAACTAGGAGTGGAATTCAGCAAGTCAAGGACATTGCTAGTAGTACTTTAACCACAACACAAGACTCTAAGTCTAGGGTGGGTACTGTTAGCAATGATCCTCCAAAATCATTATCCATGACTTCTGAACCTGAATTGCCACAGATGAAAGATGAAGCCACTAAAATAATCTCAAGAAAACACTTCCACAAAGTCACAGCCAGTGGAGTGTTACAGTGGATGAAAGGGAAAGGAATGAAGCTACTTCCAAGTGATGTGGCACTGAAGACTAATTCTCCTTGTTCAAGAAAGGTATCTCTTGTGAAGCATTTGAAGATCAAGAGTGTACCCAAAAGGATAAGGATAACAAAGAAGACTGGAAAACTCACAAATGTTATTGGCATCAATGTGCTTCCACTAGATGAGGACTATGATGAAGATGCCCTAGCATTTTTGAGGGCTCAAAGGATCTTTGAAGTCAAAGTGAGGTTGGATCATCTAGATATCAAATACACTGATGGAAGAGAAAGAATAATGAAGCAAGGAAGCTGGCAATATTTCTATAAGTATGAGCTTGAAAGGATAAATGCCTTACTGAATTTTGAAGAAAAGGATGAAAGGACATGGAAGATAGATATTGCCAGGTACTTGAAAATGCATGCTGATTATGAAGAAAACATGAGGAAAGAGAATGAAAAGAAAAACATACAGAAAGAGAAAGAAATGGCTGAGATGGAAGAGAGGGCTAAGGAGCTAAGGCAGAAAGGGATGTGCAGGGTCAAACAAAATCCTTACATTGTGGAGTACAAAAACTCACATGGAGGCCAAAGCAAAATAAGGATGGAGTTTCTGGACTCATATGTAGAAAGTGCACTCAAAGCTGCAATTGATGACCTGGAAGGCTCACCTCTCATTGAAGAACTGATTGCAAGAGAAGAAATTCAAGAAGCCATCATTGACATGAAGAGAAAAGAAGAAATAAGGAAAAAGAAGATATATGATGATTTGCTAGAGAAGCAATTGGAAGCTGAAGCTGCTGAGCAACAAAAGTAATCTGTAAGCTTTCAATTTTTCTATGTAATCAAATTTCTGATCTCAAGGTTCATGAATTGTTCTTTCTGTTACTAAAATTTCCTTTTATGTAAGTTAGGCTTGTTATCAGACATGAAATTGTGCCTAAGGATCTTACTCACAATTTGGGGGAGATTGTTAGGCTCAAGACATGTCTGAATACCACTATTAACAAGCCTACACTATGTGACTATGTCACGTTACATGACCTAGTGATTTCTATCACTGGGATATAGTATAGGTCTCTAAATGTACTTGTCTTGTTCTCATGAACATTAGTTTGATCATGTATGCTCAGACTTATGATGAGCTTAGTAAAGTTTCTTGCATCTAGATTGTATATAGGCCATTGAATAATTATCCTGGTAGAAGTTCAGAAGTGTTCATGCAGCAGGATAGAGTTGAATAAGGCTATGAAGAAATAAGTTGCAGGAATTTGTCTAAGGCATTATATAGCAAAGTCAAAAGAAAGCTATGTCGTGAAGTCACCAATGTCCATGTCGTGAAGTACTATATCGCATAGTCCATTTTGTACTATGTCGAGAAGTCCTCAAGACACATGTCGTGAAGTGTTGAAGTCAGCAAAGTCAAAGGAGCCTAGATCGTGAAGTCCTCAGAAGCACTATGTCGCATAGTCATCAAATGACCTATGTCGCATAGTCATCAAATGACCTATGTCGTATAGTCATCAAATGACCTATGTCGCATAGTCATCAAATGACCTATGTCGCATAGTCGTCAAATGACCTATGTCGCAAAGTCTTCAAAGGCTATATCGCGTAGTCCTCACAAGGGAGATCGCATAGTCAGGGATAAAGTGGAGTTCACGATATCAACACTTAGCCGTTTATAACAAGACAAATCAAGGTACAGAACCAAGAATCAAAGGAGACAAATACTGAAGCATTTGTTCTGGCAAGGTGGTCCAAAGAACAGATGGCAAATCTACAGCTAAACTTGGAGAGAAAGATAAGAGACAAGCAGCTACAGAAACGGGAAAGACTCCGAAAAGCAGGTGGTCCTTCCTGACACAGTGAACTTCTTATGGCAGGACAAGTTGGACTTTCAGAAGGGGTAGCTGTGTAATATTGTGTGTGCCTAGTTTGTATAGGAAAATATATATATCGTGCACACACAACTGTAAGCTGTAAGAGAGATACACATAGTTATTTGCTAAGCTCTTTTCTCTGTAAGCAAACAAGTTCAAACTGTTCTTGTTTAGAAGCCAGAAATTCGATTGTGAATTTCCTGGAAAGCTGTAGTATTTAATTTGCTTATACAAAGTAGATTAAAGTGATTGTGTGTGTTATTTACTTTCTGCATATTACATATCATAATCACATACAGTTGTTTACTTAGTTTTCAAGATCGAAAAATATATCAAACTATCCATTCACCCCCCCTCTGTCTAGTTTCTAGTGGTATTCATTTCTAACATCTCTTTTCTTGGCGTCCACCATAAGAGCTAATTAAGCCTCGTATTTCTGACGTAATAGTTTCTTAGTCTGAACTATATTCAAGAATCTCTAAATCTGCCTCCATCCTTTAATTATTACTCTCTCTCCCTTACAATCAGTCTGGGTTCCATTGGGTGCCAACCAACCCATCCTTATTATAATATCAACTTCTCCCAACTTGAAAGGGATCAGGTCTATCAAAAGTGTCGACCTCATATTTCTAGTTCACAACTTGGATGTACCAGTCTTATGGGAAAATCCCTCGATTGACTGTTTCTACTTGTAATTATTCCCTTAGTGGCTCGGCCTTAAGGTTTAATTGTCATGAAACTTCTTGATATACAACGATACATTAGCTCTGTCTAAACAGTATAGAAGGGTACCTGCTATTTAAAGGTCCTGACAGTGGGCTGCTTGTTGGAGGTAGCCCTGGTTGAAACCTACTGGCTTTCTTTTCTTTTGTGTTCACAACTCCGGAACAAACCTCAATAATTCAGAAAACTTGACCTCATACTCGGTCATAGTCATGGTTTCTTGTTTTAACTCTTTAACTTTTATTTTCATCCGGGTCTCCATATATTTCCGGAAATTATTCCTCTAAAAACAATACGCTGCACCTCTCCCAAGTCACAATACCAGCTCCCTCTGACTCCATCGTCAGTACTTATCTTGCTAACCCAGAGGTAGTGTACATTCGTAAACAACTCCTCCAAAATCTCAATTCCACTATAAGGCATCTATCTAACACCGTTGTCACTGGAGTTCACGGCACATCGCTACTCCTTTCACATATATCGATGGACACGCTTTCCATTATCATGATATCCTTAGGAGAATAAACCAATTTCATCGATATGTCACTAACATTCTATTCGTCTTAGGGATTCGCTCCTGTCGTAAGCGATTTCGTTGCGAATCTAATTCCTATCAGCGAATTTTGACTTATTTGACCTGGTTGGCCTCCCCTTAGAATTCAATGAGGATAACAAAAATCATGGGGCCTTGAAAAGACAGCTCCCATATCAAGGAAAACGTCACACACTGGTGATCATAAGGTTATGAGTTTTAAGATAACCTTATTGGTGGTAAGAGAATTTTACTGAGAGATCAATATGATCATAAGAACTCAACGTTGTGTGCCTCAATTGAGACATTACTAAAGGTAATTAGCCTTCTTGTATTTCACAACTTACAAGTGATGGCGTCCCATCCGACTTCTATCACACAGACAGATAGTCCTTGTAGCCCCTATAAGTATAGGGTTGTTCGTCTCAGTAGAAGTTGAAAAGTATGAAAGCAATTCGAGATCAATTTAATGATTATCGCCTTTCGACAATATTTCTCAAGGGAACACCTTGGATTAAAATTGAACAGATTCCAAAGGTGCGGTTTCCAAAGAAAATACAAAGAAAAGAATAACCAAAAGATACTGGTACTTAACAAACAAGTGATGAGGTATCACCATAGGGTCATTCATTATTTGAAGAAAAAGTGAAAGCTTAAATAACATCATTTGACAGGGCTTCGAAAGCCTGAAAGTAGGCATTGTGACAGCCTCTGGCACAAGTGAAACTGAATATGGTTTAGCACAAGTGTTATAAAACAACTTCGAAGAGGGAATATACCCTTTATCAGAATTCTTTCTTGGAAAGAAGTCAAGATAGATCATAGATTGGGGAGGTACCCCACATAATTTTCAAATAGGGAGGGTACTACCAAGGTCTCTACGGATGCCTTTTATGTCGGCTCCTCTGATGGATAATCGTTCAATTCCAAAGCTTTTCTTCTCCAGGCACACCCTAAGGTGCTCGATACTTACGTTATTGCCGACTCATAATAGTCGCTAAGGATTCAACCATCGACCTTTGCAATCGCAGGGAGTTCTATTCGACTAGGCGCAAACATCTCAAGTAAGCGTTCTGTTCTATGAGAAGACTTCGATACTGTTGTTGCCCGTAGCAATGACAATTCCACATGTCGACTGGGCGGTACTTCGGCAGATCGTTAGAAACTACAAGCTTAAATCCGGTCTCTATTTCAATCATCCTTATACCCAATATTCCTTCTCCCATATCAATCCCGTGTGCTACATAAGCTTAACACTTTTGGCACAATAGCCTTTTCATTTAAGTCAATCCCGGAACTTCTCAGTCCGTCTTGGTCCTTAAATATATTTCGCCTTTACCGTCCAATCTCAACTTCATCATTTTATCTCTACAATCAATTATAGCAATCAGGGTCTGTCCACCAACCAACATAACAGCTATCTTACCCAATCCACAGGGTTCGCTCTAATTTCCACTCTCTTTGGTGACATCCTCTGGTAATCAGAAAGACAAGGTTTGCCAAAATTTGCTGAATTTCTTTCCAAAATCCGGGAAACTTGATCAATCTATTTACCTACTAGTAATGCTCGGATCTGATTTCCGACCTTTCTGTTCTATCCTCATAATTCCTTCCTGGTTTCCTGAGGGTGGTAAATCTCGTTCTCGATTCCGTCTTAGCGTGCTTGTCTTACAATATCATTTGCATAGTACATATACCCAAAATTTTCCTTGAGATAATAAAATCCCTCAATGATGTAATAGACACTATTTCCAATGGAATCGCTGGCCGTGGGGATTGAAACCTCATAGCCAAAGCAATTCCTTTCACTATTCTTAGGCAACTAAGTACCCTTAATCGTTCGTGAAAATCTGAACATCTTGGTTCTTACGTATGTCGCCTCTTTATGGGCAACTATAACCGACTACGAGTAACAAGTTTCGTTCAAGTCGAATCAATCCACTGATACTGGCTATACTGCCTCTACCTCTTCTGTTTTGGAGACTCTACTCCATTTTCTTTGTCATACCTCTTGATGAATCATGAACGATCCTTAACCTCTCGTCTCGTCCCTTATTTATCCCTTGAAGGTTCGTCCGGTCTTATTATTAGACCTCAAGTAACACACCACATCTTTATCAATCAACACGTCCTCTACAAGATTCTTTCCTTGACCCACTATGGGGTCTTCCTCTAGATCCTCCTATGGATCTTCCTCTATCGGGTCTCCGTCCATTTCAAGGAACGCATCATCAAATGCCTACTCGAAGGCCTCGGGATCTGGTATCTCAGAATCCCATCCATCTATAACTCATACGAATCAAGGTGACTAACCATGAAGTCCTAAGTACGGTTTCCCAAAAGAAGTTCCCTCTCGGGCTTCATCTTAACAGTCAGGGTCATGTCCTCTAACCCGACAACGAACTCAATTTGAGCTCTAGATATTCTTATCATTATTAAGGGTATTGTAAGACTCGATCTCCTATCGTTTCTGAGGACTGTAACCTAACGCTCTGATACCATCTCTGTAACAGCCCCAAATCCGGGGTCAGGGATTTAGGGTTGTCACAATCCATGTACTCCTTGCCTTACCTGTATTACTCACGCCATTCATAATTCACCTGCTCATGACCCCACAACATATGTCTCTCACACACACACACACACAGGTTAGAGTCTCAGAAACGACACAATACAACAACTGCGGAATAAATAACTTTTATTACAATACCCAAATGTCTTTTGAATCTGTTACTGATACAATTTCTAAGTATTGTTACATTACCAGCTTAGCCTTCTGATGCTCACAATCCTCTAATACCATTCATGTCTATACATAAGTTGAATACCAAAGCCGTAGCCTGATTCGATTGGTTCGTACTACTCCCGGGATCACTGCTAGAAACTGTTTATGGGAACGCCTTGCGAGGTATGTGCCGTCCCATAGGCATCCTGCTTCGCTGCTATATAATATATATAAAATAATAGCAAGAGTGAGCGATAGCTCAGCAAGGTAATGAAAGTATGGCATAATTCTGCCTTTTAATACAACCCAGAAATAAAGCGGGTATAAGACAATAATTTGTCAAAATATCTCGATACTGAAATTATTTCCTTATCGGAGTGTATTCCAAAAATAGTACCATTACTGTACTTCAAATATCATTTCATAATACTCTGCAACTTTCAATATTTATACTATAAACAAAGTTCTAGTATAGTATAAAATATGAAATAACAAGATAACTCATATACTGAAATAAACTGGAATACTCTTGAGTAAACTTTCTCTTTCTGAAAACTTGCATAGAACTGAATGACTGGAATAACTTTCTTTTCTGAAAACTTGCATAAAACTGAGTAACTGGAATGATTTCTCTTTCTCTGAAAACTTGCACAAAATGTGCTCTTTCATGAATAGTGAACTGTAGATGGAGATTCTGGGCGCCGAGGATACCCCTACGATGATCAGTCGCAAGCTGTATCCCCTGATCTTTTTCTACGTAGAAGGGAAGAATAGACAGTATCTGACTGACCTACCTCCCCGCCAATCGGTTGTAGGCAGGAAGTACAGACCCGTTTCACCAGTCCGTCGGCCTGTGACTCTCCTATGAGGAAGAACAGACCCGTTTCACCAGTCCGTCGGCCTGTTGCTCTCCTCTTTCCTACGGTCGGGCAATTTCTGATAAACTAAGGGAAGAACAGACCCGTTCACCAGTCCGTCGGCCATATTGTAATTCCCTTAGGGGACCGGCGCTACTCAGTCCCTTACATATCTCCAAGTTCGAGTAAATCCATAACACTGAAACATAAAGGTCCTTTCCCTTTTTCCCCAAGTATACAACTCCACAAAGTAGTCGTATTTGGTTGGAAAGGAAAATTCACCCATATTTCCCAAGCTAGGCTTGTTAATGGATATCGACTTGTTCCATGAATTTACCCCTCGATCGTTGAGGTGGTAACACAATATTTGACTTACAGCAATTACATTGTTCCGAAAAATATCTGTCCCTTGACAGTTTTTGAATTGAGAGTTTAAAAAGAGTAGTAGACACTTAAATCAGGTTTCCCATATTTTTGATAGTTGAGCGAGCATTTAAATCCCCTTTAAAAGACAGATTTAAATGGATAAACATTGTTTTGGGAACCTCTTTTTGATTTGAAAATAATTAATAATATTTATTAAGTAAGTAACCTTAAACGAATATTTGAAATAATATTCATTAAGTAAGTATCCTCAAATTAATATTTGAAAATAATATTTATTAAATAATTGAGCCTCAAATGAATATTCAAAATAATATTCATTAATTAATAAATTTCAAATGAATATTCGAAAATAATATTCATTAAATAATTAATCTCAAATGAATATCCAAAAGTAATATTCATTAAATAAATAATCAATCCTCGAATGAATATTTAAAGGTAATATTCATTAAACAATTAAATAACTTTCAATGAATATTCAAACATACTATTCATTACATAATCCCCAGATGAATATGTACGATAATATTCTTAAAGTCAATATCCTCAAATGAATATAAATGATATTCTGTAAGTCGATAATCCTCAAATGAATATTAATAAATAATATTCTTAAAATGAATATTAATAAATAATATTCTTAAAGTCAATAATCCTCAAATGAATATTCATAAATAATATTCCTTAAATAAAATCATTAACCCTCGAATAACAGTTACCCGATATCTTTATCGGAAAATAACCTTTATCATATACAAAATATAATCACACGCCCTTATCCTAGGGCAAATATAAAACCCTGGCTTATAGCTGATATCCCATATCTAACTTATAAGCCCCAACTTCAAGTCATAACCTCAAGTATTGCTATACATAGCAAATCGAAAACAAGTATGCAATTTATATATATCGCAATCGCATATCATAATTGAAAACAGTTATTATACAACAACAGTAATATAGGTTTTGAAAACTTCCATCTAGTATATGCATACTTCAAAATATGGTTTTAGAAACTTGCCTGATGCTCGAGAAGTGGTAGGGGTTCGCGACGATGCCGGACAATCTAGACAAAGTCAAACGAAAACACACGGTTAATCCCCTCGATAAACCACTTATAACTCAATGCTTAAACACGTAAGCGAAACACAACCAAGGCATTACTAGCTCGTTATAGGCTCATACTAAGTCCACGTTTAGTCGACGATTACTTAAGTCGTAGGTTTAGTCCGAAATCGATCCTCGAATACAAGTTATACTTAACCATTTACAACATTGGTTTCTAAGTCATGTTCTTGGTGGTTTTCACTTGCGCAACCTCGGCAAAAACATTTTTATAAAATCGAAAAATAATCTTTTTAATACGAATCGTTTTCGTGAGCCTTCCTAACTGTCTCTAGTATTATTCCTCAAAGTTTCACATTTTAATAAGGCTTCTAAGTGGTCCAAATATAGCCTCAAAGTGACTGACCAGAGAGGGGTTGTTCCTCCGAACGACGTTTACTAAAACTCACTTTTCTCTTAAACCGTAAATCGTAACGACATGATATTTATACCAAAACAAACCTTAAAACAAGACCTACATGTTCATGGTCAGTGTTGTTCAAAAATATTCAAAGACCAGTTCGAAATTCTTGCTCAAAACAGCCTTAAATCAAATGGGCATTACGACGGCTATAATCGTAACGTTTCCCGGTTTTTGTTATGTCAAAACCTCTTAAAACCAAATCAATTCAACAACACAACCATCTTTACAACATAATCAGTTTATATACTTCAAGAACATATCACCAACATCAACCAACAAAAAGTATCCATCAAGAATTAACCATACATACTCCAAATTCCATAATCATGCTTATTCTTAAACATTACTAGAAGCTTCACTTAAATCTCAACATAAATCAAAGGGTGGATGAGTGGTATACCTTCCTTGATGCTCTACCAACACTAACCAGTGGCCACAACCACTCAACAAGCCTTATATACTCCTTACAAAGCTTAAACCTTAAGATACAAAATCAAGAATCATGAAAAGTTACTATTCATCATCACTTTGTAAACTCCATATAAAATCGAAACACAAGAGTTTGGTTCTCAACTTTTTACCATACCTTCCACTCTTCAAGGGCTTTCTTTTGAGTCCTAACTCATCACCAGGGGATGCTTGAAGCTCGACTTATTGGCTTTCTAAGGTGAGTGGTCGAAACTGGAAAAGGCAGGACAGTTTCTGTTCTCCGAATTGGGGAAGCGATTTGACTAGGCTACACTCCTTTGTTGGCCATGAAAGTTTGAACGAATGTTGCCCATGGAGTGGAGAAGCTGTGGTTAATATTTGGTGATTTTATCATGAGTAGATATTAAGTTACGAATTTTTCTTCATTGCTTGGTCTTGCTGGGCAGAAATCTGGAAAATGAGAGAGAGAACTTTTCTCTTGCTTTTCTTCTTTTCTTTTTCTTTGTTTTGATTAATAATGATAAGAATGCTGATATTTTTGTATTAGAAAGTGGTGAGTCATCACCTTGATGTCTTTTTCTTGCGACACTTGTCAAACATGCACTGGTTGAGATAAAGTAGCTTTACTGGTTTGCTTTACTGATTCGTTTCTTTTCACATGGATGATCCAAATGTTGCATCCCTCGAGTTAATCTTGTAACATATTACTTCCATGTCTATATTTAATCCTGTAAATGTTGCCTTGTTCCTCTTGAAACGATTCGAAATATTTTCCAAAAAGAGCGAGTAAAACTTTACGCGATTCTCGCAGTGAATAGTAACTATTCACTTCATCAATCGAATCCTTAGATCGACTTTAATAAAATAATAAAATTCCAAAATATTAAATCCTCAAATCCTCAATTTTTATATCTCATTTCTTGAATATAATAATATATAATTCGCTGCCCGGTCGAATATTACACCAAAATAAAATTTGGAATTTCTGAATTCCAATCGTCTTTGCATTCACTTATTACTCCGTAGATCACTAATATGACTTCGAAATATCCACACTACGTCTCATACATAGGTGGCATGAAAAATTTTCTTAACCCTCAAGATCACTATTCATCCACCAAATCACTATTCACTGATACACTTAATCATAATCAGAAAAGTTTTAAATTTTTCCAAAAATTCGGGTTATTACATTATGTGCCCCCAATTTTATCAATTAATAAACAATGTTTCATACATTTTTTGGTAATATTTGGTTAATAATTATCTGAAATGATCACACAAATTGCTAATTATTTTTAGCTTTTGTATGATGAATTTGTAGAATGTGTTGTGTAAGTAGATGGTTATGATCGTCGGATAAACATCTGTGATCACAGTGAATGCTTATGATCATTTCCCTTGGATGAACATCTAACACATACTATCTAACACAAACTAATTTTCAATGTATTGAACTGAATGTATATGTATAGATTTATGCATGTTAACAATTTTAGTAAATCATTAATTATACATTGCGAACTCTATTATATGTCACCGTATTGTGAATTATTAGTTTACTTGTGAATACTTTGGTACACAATTTGTTTTGCTTGTTCTTAATGCTGCATCTAACTAAGTAAATCCCGTTCACTTGGATTGGAGTCCACTCTGTGCATCACACTTGCTTCAAAAGCGAGCTCTTTACGATGATATATCAAGGTATGTAAATTTCCTACCCCTGTTTCTGTTGTTGCGGCATTTAGCTGTGTGCAAATTGAAGTTGTTTTATGCCACAGGTATGTATGCTGTGGTGGTTATATGCCCTGCAGTGGTTGTTGCGGAGAAAAAAATTGCCCTGAGTTTTGTCTTTGCACTGAGGTAGAGATATTGCCTTGAAAGTTTGCACTCAAATAATTCTCTATGTTTTTACCTCCAAGAAGCTTTTGCCTTGAATAGTCTGGACAATTTTTGTAAGAATTTGGGGACACTAACTACCAAATAAGTAGACGGACCTTGTTCTTGGTTTTTTTTTCTGTTGCTAATTTGTAGACCTGGTTCAATGAATAATGTCGGTTTTACATTTCTAGCATTTCTAGAACTACATTTGTCCCATTCTTAGCTATATGATCAATTGCTTTTTTGCAGACGCAACACAAGATTGAAATGGATAAACGAGATGGTCAGTTTGGTCCACAGCCTATGGGAGTTCCCCCACCTCAGCAGATGTCACGAGTCGTTTAGCCATATCTGCCACAAGGCTAATCTCAGTACTATCTGCTGAAGTATCTCTCAGTCCCATAAGAAAATATTCCAATTTAGTATCTCCGCGAACTAATTAATATCTAACATCTAAGAAGGTGTGACCACACCTAACATCCTCCTATTTATCACCCGTAAATTTGGTCCTGGTAGCTTTTTTAACATCAAACACTCGACTCACTGATGTCTATTTTCAATTTTATAAAGGATTCATGTTCGTGAGATCATCTTCCGCTAATTCACCTGAGATTGTAGCGTAAAATGAATTCATGATGTTATTTCTGTATATTATGTAAGGTTGTACATATTTATTAAAAGAGACATTTTGGTGGAAACATCTTGTTCATGATCTGAAAGTTCGGATTGTCAAAACAGGGGAAGGAAAAGAGAATATGCAACAATGGTCATCTTGATCTAACAAACACTCAGTCGATCTTGATGCAAGCATGTATTAATCTTTGTAAACAGACTTCAATCCAGACAATTCACTGATTCAAGAAAATATACAAAGCAAATACATTAATCATTTATTTTTCATTTAGCACTTTCCAGGCCATTTCTCTATGATCTGAAACCGATCTATCCATGCTTAAGAAGCATATTTCAAATAAACAAACATGAAGGACAGACAACAAAGTCTATAAAGAATGTTGTTCAGTATATTATGCTCCAAAAAAGAATACAACTCCGGTTTAAGTTTAATTTCCAAGTTTCAACAGATAAGACCAACTACGACACATGTATTAACACGACAAGCTACTAATCAAAGTTACTGTAGGTGACCAAACATTTTAACCATTTCACGTTAATTTTATGTAGAATATAATATTCCAATCAAAATCAACCTCAGGGAACGCATATTAATTGAGATATATCAGTTTTATCTTTCTCAATTGGATTTTTATAAATATCAAGTCCAACAATCGATTCTGATCACAGGATTAACAAGGCAACAAATATATATTGACCAGCAAAAGAAGGTCGTCGTAACCAGATTCAACAAACGCTACTGTCAAGGTCCCTCTTCTTCTAGACTGCTCCAAAGAATTGTGACAAGTCTCCGACGACTTCAATAATTATATTTTCGTCTAATTGAGATATACTCCTTATGTCCCTCTTATTTCTTTATACTTTTTTTTTGGTACGTCCCTCTCATTTCTTTACATACCAAAAATATTAACATTTTATAATATAAAATTCAATCACATTCCTTACTTTCCTCCACTATACCTACTTTATACCCACTTTATACATTAAATATTAATTGGTCCCACCACTTTACTCATTTTTCTTACTTTTCCCTATTAATTTATACTTTTTCTTAACCTCCGTGCCGTCCCCTCAATGTAAAGAATTGAGGGGGACAGTGGGAGTATAGTTTTGTCTTTCTCAACTGGATTTTAATTAATATCAAGTCCATCAATCGATTCTGTTCACAGGATTAACAAGGCAACAAATATTGACGAGCAAAACATGGAAGTTGTGGAAAACGAAAAGAGCTTTTCGATGATATATGGCTCGTCAGAAACAGACTTATAACGAATCAGAAATCAAATAAAACGTCTGTTGATTAACTTCTCAATACTGAAAAACGAGATCTGATTATGTTTTATGATTTCGAAAATAGATCGAAACATAATCTCAGAAAACACCAAGAATGAAAGTTGTAGGTAATCGCAAAAGCTTTCTGGATCATAAAAAATCATGAAAATTTGACATGTATTAAATTTACTACGAATTTATAAAATAACTTATTTATATGGACAAAATCATAAGAAAACTTATCTTAATTTTGAATAGAACCACGAACCACCGCCTCCACTGTTCTCCTCCTTCATTAAAGCAGCTCCAGATCCATAATAACCCCCCATGTGTTGATTGTCCTCCATAATAAAAAATTATCCCCTCCTTCTAGCGCTAATTGTTAACGGAGGAATTTGGTGATAACAAATTTCGGGAATTGCTGGAATAATGAATTATAAAAATAAGGGGATTTTGAATTTTTGGATGTTTGGGGCTGGACTTGGGAGGTGTCTCGATTTGTCTCAGATATCGTATCATTTTTGCCAAGATGCCTACGTACCAATTTATATTGGATCAAGCTCACGCAGTTCTGTGCAATTATGTTTATCCCTAATAGACTTTAGGGATAAACTTCGTTAACATGGACAATTATAGATTTTATCTTGCATTATCTTGGCGTTCTGATTCTTTCCTGATTTGAAAAAATCGTTTGGAGATATTTTTCGTTATTGATTGATTGATATTGATTCTTTCCCCGTTTCAGAGAGAACATATTACTTAGTAATTAAGCAATTAATTATTAATAGATTAATATTGAGAAATTTGAGAGATAATTGAGGTAACCGAAAATATAACGTAATATGTGGAATATAATATAATGGGATCAAAATCAACCTCAGGAGACCCAAATTCATTGAGATATATCAGTTTTGTCTTTCTTAATTGGATTTCTATTAATCTTAAGTCCAACAATTGATTCTGATCAACAAATATATTTGACGAGCAAAAGAAGGTCGTCGTAACAAAATTCAACAAACGCTACTCTCAATCAATATATACTTATATAAAGGAGAAGACGTGGGCGGTGATGTGGCGCTCTAGAATCGCTCCGTTCTATTTTTCTAATTTTCTCAATTTTTCACAATTTTTAATTTTAATAATTATAACTTCCTTTATTATTTTCGATTTTGTAGGAAGGAAATTGAAAATTACACTTTTATTATTTTCAAACTTGATAGAACTTTCTTTTATTATTTTCAAACTTGATAGAACTTTCTTTGATTAGAAAATTACAACTTCCTTATTATTTTCGAATTTGTAGGCTTGATAGAACTTTCTTTTATTATTTTCAAACTTGATAGAACTTTCTTTGATTTAGAAAATTACAACTTCCTTATTATTTTCGAATTTGTAGGCTCTTATGTTAATAATTGCAATTTTCTTTTTTATTATTTTAAATCTTGATAGAACTTTCTTTTATTATTTTCAAACTATAGAACTTTCTTTGATTTAGAAAATTACTACTTCCTTATTATTTTTGAATTTTTAGGATCTTCTGTTAATAATTACAATTTTCTCTTTTATTATTTTCAATCTTGATAGAACTTTCTTTTATTATTTTCAAACTTGATAAAACTTTCTTTTATTATTTTTAAACTTGATAGAACTTTCTTTTATTATTTTCAAACTTTATAGAACTTTTCTTTTATAATACTTATTGACTTTTAAACATAATGGATTTTCATGTTATTCACCTTACAAACACCTATAAATTAAAGGTCATTCATAACAAAAAATGTACACCGAAACTTTTTTACATAGCTTCAAATTTTTATAACCATATTTACAATCAATACAACTGTGGTCTACACCATGTTGGATGCTTTGAACGACAGCAACTATACCTGGATGATAAAAGTACGAGTGTGAAGAATGTGGGAATCTGTCAATCCAAATACTGAAGAACTGATCAATCTTGACATGATTTTGATCGATGAAAAAGTTAATAAATCAATATACTTATAACTTATTAGTTTGTCAAATTGTATGATGTTATTAACTTTTCTAAGATATGTTGTATGACAGGAAAATTTGATCCATGCTACGATCTCGAAGATTCTGGTCTTTCGGTTCAAAAATCTTTTAGAGGAAGACTCCGTGTACAGCATCAAACATCAAAAATCTGAAAGTTGTTTCAAGTACAGAGAAATATAGACCACTATAACATGGGTCTAAATTGCTCTTCATACGCATAACGTTTCCTAAGAGATTGGAAGAAGGCATCGTCAACATATCACTGCATGGATTTCAGTTCATATGTCCGGATATGATTGATGCACGTATTAATGACACCAACATACTCTCATGTTTTTGATGCAGTAATATATTAGAGTAATATATAAGTAATACTATTATATAAGTTATAATTCAAACTATCATGTTCTAATATTATTTTTTCTATGTTGATTTAGATATTGTGGACTGCTTGACCTACTTGGGTGACATTGAAGTTGTCAAATGCGGTTGGAAAAAAGAGATCTCAAAATTGTCACAAATTAATAAGTTATGCATTATATTAATTTTAATATAACTGTTAATTGTTTTTTATTGTTCTTGTAATTTTATATTACTTCTTTGGTTACCCCAATTTATTTGTTTTACTTATTTAATTTGTTCTAATTTTTTTCTTAAACAGCTCAATCACCAGTACCATAACTTTGTGGGGAAAGTTGGCCGAGATGGTTGATACAAATTTATACAAGGAGGATGGTGGACCCTATATAATAATTATCACATCTACCTAGATTAAAAAATTTAAAAGTAATTATCTTTATTAATGTTTTTATAATATATAATTTTAGAAATTGCACATATATAAATCTATCTTATCTCGATTGAACGAATATCTTTATAAATTGTGTTTATAAATTATATAGGATGTATGCTATTCGGAATATAAAAATTGTAAGTGATTTATTCATCGTTATAAATTGGGTTGTTCGTATTGACAACGACCAGGGATCATGGATGTGCTTGGAGGTAGAAAGAAAGTTGTTCAGTAAAGAGGATAATTGGTTCTGAAGCATATAAGAGCATTTCCAACCCACAAAAGCCCTTAGCTAAAATCTTATGTGGCATACTAAAAATAAAATTTATAAAAAATATGTAAAAAATGTATCACTCCAATTGGTCAAAACCCTTGTCTATAATTTTAGCCAACGTGATGACATTGACTATATTTGCTGAATCCTAGAGACCTGTAGCAAATTTACACATCATCTGTTACCATAATGGAATACTATTTTCTATTTTTAATAACTTCAAATAATAATCAATTACTATTTTTAGAATATAGCCAAGCATTATAACCAATTCCATTGGAGCATAATACCTTACAGATTCAACAAATTTTAGCTAATTATCTATTTACATCAATATAGCCAACCCCATTGGAGATGCTCATACAATACACCTTCCTAAAAAGCGTACATGGCGGGTATATTTGGCCAACAATCTAGATGATGATGATTTGGATACCAGCTTCTGAAAAAAGAGATATTATTGTCGTATATAATAAGATCGAAATTGTATAAGATTAATAATTCTACTACTTTTCCAAAATGAATAATTCATTCTTTAAGAACTCAAATGGTTACCGATTGTCGATTTGAATTGGATAATGAATTAAGTTTCAATTGTTTTTGTTTTAGAGAGATCATGTTATCATCAAGAAAGTTATTAGAAGTGATAAATATTCAAATTAATAGTAAAATTCAATCAATCATCAATATCTTTTTATCAATTTTGATTCAATAAAATGAAAATTCCTTATTTAAAGTTGAATTTATATGATACAAAAAATCTCAATTGCCTTTTAAATCTTTACTAATAAAGGAAACTAAATCTAACTATTTATTTACTTTTCTAGATCTCTTGAATTTTAATTTAATATGATTAAATTTTCTTATTTAAATTAAAATTTATAGGATAGAGAAAATATCAATTGCCTTTTAAATTTTAGCTAATGGAGGAAATAGAGTATACAAGTTTAATATTCTTTTCTTTTTCAATTTTAATTCAATAAAATTAAAGTTACTTATTTAAATTTGAATTTATAGGATAGAAAAAATCTAAATTGTCTTTTAAATCTTTGTTAATGGAGGAAACAAAATATACAATTTTAATTCAATAAAATTAAATTTTCTTATTTAAATTAGAATTTATAGGATAGAAAAATATCAAATACCTTTTAAAACTTTACTAATTGAGGAAACTGATATACAATTTCAAGATTCTTCCATTTCTTAATTTTTATTCAATAAAATGAAAGTTCCTTATATAAATTTGAAATTGAAAAAATCTCAATTTCCTTTCAAATCTTTACTAATTGAGTCTCAATTTTAGAAAAAATCTTAATTGTCTTTTAAATCTTTACAAATAAAGGAAACTAAATATAATTATTTATTTATTTTTTAGAGCTCTTGAATTCTAATTTAATATAATTAAATTTCTTTATTTAAATTCAAATTTATAGGATAGATAAAATATCAATTGTCTTTTAAATTTTAACTAATGGAGGAAATATAATATACAATTTTAATATTCTTTCCTTTCTCAATTTTGATTCAATAAAATAAAAGTTCCTTATTTAAATTTGAATTTATATGATAGAAAAAATCTAAATTGTCTTTTAAATCTTTGTTAATGGAGGAAACTAAATATACAATTTTAATTCAATAAAATTAAATTTCCTTATTTAAATTAGAATTTATAGGATAGAAAAATATGAAATACCTTTTAAATTTTTACTAATGTAGGAAACTGATATACAATTTTAAGATTCTTTCTTTTCTCAATTTTTATTCAATACAATTAAAGTTCCTTATATAAATTTGAATTTATAGTATAGAAAAAATCTAAATTTCCTTTTAAATCTTTACTAATGGAGGAAACAGAATATAAAATTTTAATATTTTTCCCTTTCTCAATTTTAATTCAATAAAATTAAAGTTTTTTATTTAAATTTGAATTTATAGAATAGAAAAAATCTCAATTGTCTTTTAAATCTTTGTTAATGAAGGAAACTAAATATAAAATTTTAATATTTTTCCATTAAAATCTTTAATAATGGAGGAAAGTAAATATACTATTTTAATATTCGATATCTTTACCTTTTTATCTTATCAATCTTTATATTCTTTCTCATTTTATTTATCTTCTTCTTTATATATACTAGCTTAAAGGAGTGTTTTTAATAATTGTTATTTCAATATTCATATTTTCATGTTTTATTAATTGTATTTATTAAAAATATTAAGTAGACATGTTAAAATATGTAAACTTTTTTAATAATTAAAAGTATAAAAATAGTTTTAAACTATATAAGTAATGTTTTAGTCGTGATATTTTTGGAAATCTTTATCTTTTTATTAATATTCAACATCTTTATCTTTTTAGCTTATCAATCTTTATCTTATATTTAGAAAATGAGGGGTTTTGTTAGAAAAAATATATAATGTGTTTTAGCTGAAAAGTTAATTGATTATAAATAGGTATTTGATTATTTATATTTTAATATTTTTAGTAATTGCATTTGTTAAGAAAAATAAGTAGACATGTTAAAATATGTAAACTTTTAAAAAATAATTATAATATTAAAATAGGTTTAAAAATAAATAACTAAAGGTTTGTCCGTGATATTTTTGGAAAAGGAGGGGTTTTAGTAAGGAAAAATAGAAAAATTAACATGTTTTAGTTAAAAAAGGTAATTGTCCGTGATATATTTGAAAAAGTAGGAGAATTTGTTAGAAAAAATAGAAAAAATAATGTATTTTAGGTGAAAAAGGTAATTGTTTATAAATAGGTAATATTATTATTTAGTAATATATTTCTATAAATCAGTAAGGTTAATTAAGTAAAAATACGAAGTATAGTTAATTAAGTACAATTAAGTAAAATCACAACTGATATAATTTATTTAGTAAATTAGTTTGCTATCTATTTTGATTAGTAACAACGAGAAAGCATGTTATTGAGAGAAAACATATTTAACGTGCTGAGCCAAAATTTTAACGAGAGCGCATTGAGAGAAAACATGTTTAACATGATATAATTTTAGGGAAGAGACTCAAATTTTTAGGGTAGCCAATAAATATACAAAAGTCAATCTTATTTAAAATTTAATTAACACTACGTCAAATTTGGGCTTTCGTCACTCTTTTGTACAGTAAGGGCTGTGACACTTTGGAAAAAACGAGTGGCTAAAGATCATCGTCCCAAGTTTTAGCCACACAATTGTTTTTCGAGTGACCGAAGACACATTTTTTGGAAGATTTAGTCACAATTTATAAAAGTGTGACAATTGAGAGATGAAATAGCATGTTTTTTTTGTTGACTTTGACCAAATCCAACATTTATAGTCATACTTGAGAGATAGAAGTGTGACAAAAAATAGTGACGCTTCTTTGCTGTATCTAAATGTTACCAAACGGTCACAGTCATTTTCGGGGATGTGGCTAAATGTGAAATAACCTATGGTCACTACATTTTATATGTGACTAAAAAGTAGAGTTTTCTGCATTATGTCAGATCTTTGTTCGCTAAGGCAGCTAAAAACTAGTGACTGTATTATTGTGTGACTAAAAAGTACTCTGTTTTCAGGAACAGAGCATTCTGTTTTGAGGATCCTCATTTCCAACTGATCTGTCACATTATTACATTTGGGTGTGGCAAAATATTTGACCACTGGACATGAAGTATTGGTATAGCAGATTAACCAGAAATGACAAACACAAACTTGATTTATCCAAGTTGCATACCAGATGAGCTTAAAACTTGATAATGAAGCTTAAAACTAGAACAATTCAACTAATCCATGTCATTCGGCCAACATTAGAATTCACCATTACATATTAATTCTTCATCAAATAAAAAACAAAGAAAATGACCAAGACAATGATAACATTATACAACTTCCCACGTATGACATGAACCTCCTTTCGAAGATCTTCAACTGTTGACATGCAGTTTTGCAGGTCAGTCTTCACAACATCAACTTCTTTCTGGATCTTGATCTTCATGCCAACTGGTTCAGGATCAATCCATTCCCAAAACGAACATTTGGGTCCAGAAGACTTGAAAAGGGAATTCAAATTAAAAGCTGTTTATTAAATTTAACAGATGAAACTGATAGACATCAGCTTACCAATGAACTTGATTTGTGGCACACCCGAAATCTTCTTCCAGGGTTGTCAAGTGTGTTTGATGTTCTAATCCGGGCAGGAAGACCACAGTAGCACAGATCACATCGATTTTGGTTTGAGCTGTAGGAATTTGAAGACGACATCATGATCAGGCCTCTTTCTTTGCACACACCTGGAGAAAAAAAACAGGAATTCAAACAGAGCATAGAATTTAACCATACAATAGAATTTAGCATTACATAAAAAACATGGAAAATGACAAACATAATGATAATAATTACCGGATTCAGTTAGCATTACGTATAATAATACCCTTACAGTCCTGTTTGAAGTAATCATCACGAGATTCATTACCCAAGTCACGTGGATCTACAGGTGGTAATATATTATCATTGTGAGGAAAAATTACAGTACTGAAATCCTCATTGACATCATCGTACAGATCTCTATAATTCTTAGGAGGTGTCATCAAGACAATAGACATTTTTTTATCCAGCTGGTCTTTAACATAAAACACCTGTCGTGCTTGTGAGGCCAATATGAACGGATCATCCTTGTGGCCTAATCTGTTAAGTTCGACCAACGTGTAACCCAAGCCATCTTGCTTGACACCATTTCTACTGTCAACCCAGTCGCACATGAAAAGAGGAATTTTCTTAATATGATAATCTAGTACCCATATCTCTCGTAGAACCCCGTAATAAAAGTTCTTTCCATAGGTTACTACTTCTTTAGAAATGTGCATCTCAGTTGCCTCTACACAAACCCCACTGTTCTGGTGAATTCTGCCATCACGAATTTTTGTACGAAATGTATAGCCATTGATGTCATATACATCGTATTTGTTCACGATTCTGCGTGCTCCATGTGAGATCCACTTAACTGTTTCTGATACACTTTCGTTGGAGATCGATAACTCGCTTTCAACCTAAATTACACAATAACAAGGATAAGATTCAGCTTGCACAAATTACAATTGAGAAAAAACTAAGATCATACTGATTTAAATATTACCTTGTTGCGTAACCAGTGACCAAACGTTGTGCTATGCTCTTTCTCCAGCCATGCTTGTTGTTTACCAGGATGTTTGTTAATTTTCTGTACTCTGGTTATGGTTATGTGGTTTTTATGGATTGTGAAGTTATACTCCATATCGTTGTTATGGATCATGGATTTAGTATGGATTTTATGGATTAATATGGACTAGTTTGGAATTTGGCATTTTTTTTACTTGTATTTTGGCATTTTACTTGTTTGCATATTGTGGCCTTTTTGAATTGGATTGTGGCCTTTTGGTATTGTGATTTGTATCGGCTTTTTGGTACGGCCGTGGTCATTTATATTACAAATGAAACCTGTTTGTGATGTGGTTAAGTATGTGTGGCTAGTACCACACTTCAGCCACACTACCTATTATATTATATTGGGGGATAGTTACTACAATTATTAGTGACTAAAAGCAGTTGTTTAATAGTATATGAAACATACAAACGACCACAGAAAAATTATAAAATGTGGCCATACCCAAGTTTTTTGCCACGATTTACCAATAAATAGTGCGACCAAAACTAAGCCTTTGATGAATGTTGGTATTTAGCCACGTTATTAATTATCTTTAGCCACGACCCATCCTGTGGCTGAAAGCTGGTATTTAGTCACACTTTTGAGCTTAAAACAGGGGCTGTCAGACCCAAGGGGTGGTATGCTTTAGTCACTCTGTTTTGAGTTACAGCCACACATCTGGGGTGTGGCCGTAGGGGGCGTAAAATGATCCGACCTTAGGTGACACTTTGCTGAAAAATTAAAACGTGACGTAAAGTGCTTAGCCACACGTATTTTATGTGACGGAAGCCAAAATTTGACGTAGTGTAAACAAATATTACTTTTTTTATCAACCAACTTAGATCTTATTTAAGTTTTAATCAATTTTTTTAGAGTTTCACTATTTTAATTCACTTAAATTTTTTAGCAAAAACAATAATATATAAAAGTCAATCTTATTTAAAATTTAATTAAACAAGATTAATTTTTTTCTCAACTAAATTAAATTGTATTTAAGTTTTAATATATTGTTTTTAGAGTTTCTCTAATTTAATTCAATAAAATTAAATTATCTTACTTAGATTTGAATTTATAGGAAAGACAATAAATACATATAAATCATATTTTTAGAATTTAATCTTCATTATAACGTTATATTACAATCATGTTTTCGATTTAATATTTATTAGATCTTTATATTATAATCCTATTTAGAATTTAATCTTTATTATATTTTAAATTGTCAATAAAATCATGGCATGGTGATTAGTTTTCCTCATGTCACAAATTTGAGAATTTTATGATAACTTGTGTGCTTTAATAACATTGCATATTGATAATAACTGTTTGTATATTTTAATTTCTAAAAAGTTTTATTATGACGTCTAAGAATATTTAAGAAATTTGTAATTTTTTGATAATACAAATAGCTGAAGTTTGAAGCAGTGGTTAGTACTTCAAGTTTTATTATTCCATATTTTTAATTTATAAGTATTTAGTCCAATGGATGTCAGCTCAAGAAAGTATGACCCAAAATCGACATATAAAGTTTAGGGATTTTTAAGAAAGAGTTTGACGCATTTTGGTGCCAAAGTTTGCACTGAGTTCCAAAATGGTGGCTAAAGTTTGAAAATTGCAAATCGATGGCCAAAGTTTTTACCAAGTTTCAAAATAGTGGCTATACTTTCAGATTTACAAATCGATGGCCATATTTTATACCGTATTTCACAGTAATAATTCAACAAATAAAAAAATGAAAAAAACAAAAATATTATTGAAAAGTAATTAATTTTAAATTTTTAAAAATAATATTGATTTAATAGGAACACCAAAAAAATTCATCCGAAGTTTAAAAAAAAGATCATTGAGTCTAAATAATTCTCGAAAAAGAGTTATAGTCAAATTTTCAAAAAGGTTAATATTTAAAATTTATTATTTCATATATTATTAGAATTTTTTGTTATATGTATTTATGCAACGGGTATCGGCTCAAGAAACATGACACAAAATCGACGTATAAAGTCTAGGGGATATAAAGATAATTTTTGTGATAATACGAATGACTGAAGAATTAAATGGTGGTTAATACTTAAATTTATATTACTGTATATTTTTAGTATTTGTTTTATATTTATTTAGAGTAACGGGTGTCGTATCAAGAAAATATGATACACAATCGACATAAAAATATGTTAGTAGTTTATTTTATTGTTTATGTATGTTATTTTGTAAAATATTGTGTTCACTATTTACATATATACTAATTTATAGTCCGTACCATGTACGATTTTTTTTAATAAATTTTATTAATTAATTAAACAATTAAAAAATATATTTGGATGTATTAATAAGTTATATATATTTTTAACTATTGAAAGATTTTCCGTAAGGTATTAATGGGAGTGTATTAATTATTCAAAGATATTGTACAATTGGTATCTTTAGGTGTGTTTTGGAAAGGTAATATTGTTTAATAAAAAAGTAACATGTTACTTTAAAAAGTTAACATTAATGATTGAAAGATATAATATAATTAGTATTTTTAGATTTGTTAATAAAAGATTGTATGTTTTAAATTAAAAGGTAACATGTTTTTAATGACTAAAAAATAAAATATAATTAGTATTTTTAGGTGTGTTTATAAAAGACAGTGTTTTTTTTTAATTAAAAAGTAATATGTTTTGGTTAGAAAATGCAATATCCTATTATTCATATTATTTATAAATTAAAATGACCGAAAACCAGAATACCAAAAAATCTGAAAACCTAAATTTTCAGTGAAATGATTATTATATAATAGTATAAATTTTCTATATATTTAAAATTTTACAAACAATTTATAGGGCCGATGCGAAGCGCGGCTTAGTCGACTAGTATCAATATTATTATATAAAGGAGAAGACGGGGGCGGTGATGTGGCGCTCTCAGATCGCTTCATTCTTTTTTTCTAATTTTCTCAATTTTTTGAATTAATAATATTAAAAATTAGAAAAAATCTCAATTACCTTTTAAATACTTACTAATAAAGGAAACATATAACATTTTTGCATTTAAAATCCCTCATAATGGAGAAAGTAAATATACAATAGATCTTTACTATTGGAGGAAACTAATTATCACTAATGGAAGAAACTATTTTTTTTTTTTATGTAATATAATAGAAAATACAGGAACATTTTGGTAAATAAGAAGTTAATAAATTAGATCGGTCTTGCATAATAAATTAAGTAATTAATACCAAAAACTAGAAAAAATCTCAATTGCCTTTTAAATATTTACTAATGGAGAAAACTAAATATACAATTTCAATATTCTTGCATTTAAAATGTCTACTAATAGAGGAAAAATATATATATATATAATATTCTTGCATTTAAAATCTCTGCTAATAGAGAAAATAAATATACAATATATCTTTACTGATGGAGGAAAGTAAATATCACTAATGGAGGAAACTAAATATTCGATTATAATATTTTTTCCTTCAAAATATCTAAATTATATAAATAAATAAAAAGTGTATTACCTTACATTATTTTAAACTTTCCTCTATTTTTATCTAAATATTCTCATAATATTTCTTTTCAAATGAAATTAACATCTTAACATTTGCTTCTCCTAAACTTTCTTCTATTTTTATGTGATATAATACAAAATACAGGAACGTTTTGGTAAATAAGAAGTTAAGAAATTAGATCGGTCTTGCATAAGAAATTAAGTAATTAATACCAAAGATTAGAAAAAATCTCAATTGTCTTTTAAATATTTACTAATGGAGGAAACTAAATATACAATTTCAATATTCTTGCATTTAAAATCTCTACTAATGGAGGAAAATAAATATACTATTCTTGCATTTAAAATCTCTACTAATGGAGAAAGTAAATACACAATAGATCTTTACTAATGGAGGAAACTAAATATTACAAATGGAGGAAACTAAATATTCAATTATAATATTCTTGCCTTCAAATATCTAAACTAAAAAAAAAAGGTGTATTACTTTACATTATATTGAACTTCCTTTTATTATTATCTATATATTCTCATATTTCTTTTCAAATGAAATTACCATCTTAACATTCTGCTCTCATAAACTTTCTTTTTTAATGTAATATAATAGAAAATACAAGAACATATTGGTAAATAAGAAGTTAAGAAATTAGATCGGTCTTGCATAAGAAATTAAGTAATTACTTGGTAAATAATTAATTACATTTAATAATTTCATACAAACAGCTAATTAATAGTATAAATATACACCTAAACTCTGTTAATTGTCTACTACAATTTTTGTTGTCAACAAATGTTAAAAGTGTGTATATGAGTACATGAGTATGAGACTTTTTCCTTTATGTTATTTATCTTATTACGTTTGTTTGTATGCTAATGCAGGATCGTATTAAAATCTTTGCCAAGACAAGTTGTTTGCTATTAGTGTTGATTGAGTTAAGACATGGATTAATAAGGAGGGGGATTCATCACTTAATGAGTTAAAATAGTAGGCCGAGCAAGGTGATTTTCATGTACATTCAGTTGTGAATTGATTTATATGTTTATGTGTGTACGTTATTAGTTTTGAATTTATAGTTAAAAGTTGATACACCTGTATACAAGGTAACTCGAAAATGAAAAATTCATCATGTCTTCAAAAACAAATTTTATCATTGTTTTTTAACGTTTAGATAGTTATTGCTCTAATTTTTATGAGAAAAGATTATATATTTTAGTAAAATATTTTCTGTAATTCATACACGAAAATTCAAAGATAAAAATTATATATTAAGAAATTTATAGTGTATGTATTTCGAATATATCATGTTAAGATTTATTCGACTGAAGAATTTATTTAGTGTGTGCATTTTCAACAAAATTCAATAAATCGGTGCATCTATAACAAAAGTCATACAAGAATAAAAAACATTGAGAAGAGGTCGTTAATTTTATTTTATTTTAAAGGAAGAGGTTGTTGTTGTTATTTGTTTTGACAAAAAGAGATCATTATTAATAAAAAATTCTCTCAGCAACAAAAAGGATGTTTGTTCATATTTTTTGATTTTTTTCTTACTGGGAGTAGATTTGGAGGTAATGAGGATTTTAATAGCTCTGAAGGTATAATTGTAGTTTTTGATTGAACGATCTAGAACTATATATATATATATATATATATATATATATATATATATATATATATAATTCAAAACAAAACTTAATTTTATATTAGAAATATTATTTTATTTAAAAACGTATTTTGTAGAATATTTTTTTAGAAAATTTAGAGAAATTATTATAAAGCCGCTGCGAAGCGCGGCTTAGTAAACTAGTACTTATATAAAGGAGAAGACGGGAGCGGTGAGGTGGCACCCCTCAAATCGCTTCGTTCTATTTTTCTAATTTTCTCAAAAATTTGAATTAATAACACCAAAGATTAGAAAAATTCTCATTTGTCTTTAAAATGTTTACTAATAGAGGAAACTAAAGATTAAAAAAATCTCATTTGCCTTTAAAATGATTACTAATGGAGGAAACTAAAGATTAGAAAAAATCGCAATTGCCTTTAAAATTTTTACCAATGGAGGAAACTAAAAAAACACAATTTCCTTTAAAATGTTTACTATGGAGGAAACTAAAGATTAGAAAAAAAATCTCAATTGCCTTTAAAATCTTTACTATTGAGGAACTAAAAAACGCAATTGTCTTTTAAATCTATACTAATGGAGGAAACTAAATTTACATTTATAATATTCTTGTCTTTAAAATTTTTACTAATAGAGGAAAGTAAATATGCAATTTAAATATCCTATTAAATTTATTTTTCTAATTTTCTTAAAATTTTAAATTAATAATAAGCAAATATTATAACGAATCTTAATTTCCTTCCTACTATCTTGTAATGGAGGAAACTAAGTATACTATGTTAATAATTTCCTAAACTTTCTCTACAAGACCAATTTATTTACTAATTTCGTTTTAACTATCTTCTAACGAGGAAAGTATAAGTAAATATTAAAAAAAAAATCTTAATTTCCTTCGTACTATCTTGTAATGGAGGAAACTAAGTATACTATGTTAATAATTTCCTAAACTTCCTCTACAAGATCAATTTATTTACTAATTTCGTTTTAGCTATCTTTTAACGGAGGAAAGTATAAGTAAATATTAGAAAAAATCTTAATTTCCTTCTTACTATCTTGTAATGGAGGAAACTAAGTATGCAATGTTAATATTTTCCTAAACTTCCTCTACAAGACCAATCTATTTACTAATTTCGTTTTAACTATCTTCTAATAGAGGAAAGTAGATATATTATATTTAGGTGGTGTTGAAAAATCATCACAATCATATCTATTTATTTTTCTAAAAAAAATTTCTTTAACATTTTAAAAGTTAAAATTTGCCCTTTTTCTTTAATTCTCATTTCCTAATTTCCCCCCATTTTCGTAGTCATGTTGATATATAATTCAACTTCCTCTTTTATCATCTTACTCAGATCTTGCTTTTACTATATATACAATACAAAGTTTTATCAATCATAGCCTCTCTAATTTTCATTGTTTATCGTATGTCATTATAGATTAGATTAGTTTTGCAAGTTTTTGGTTTATTTTTATCGACGATGTGAATCAATGTGTTGATACTTGATTATATTTGTTATTCATGTGTTTGTTTTATTACAAGGCTAAACTGAATCATGTGGGTTTTTATTACCCGCAGTATTCAATATTGGAAGAGACGGGAAAAACTGGAAATTACGCGAGTACGAAGGGAGTTCCACCTAATTTCTTCAAGCCTGATTTTTTTTCACTTTTGGAAAATGTTTTCAAATTTCGCGTGCTATCATAATTTAAGATTGTATAAAATTTTGTTTAGCAGATAATTTATGATGATAGGTTTGAAATTGCCGGGGTGGGAAACATTAAAAGTTTAAAACATAATAATAATCTTTTTCCCACTATTTTTTCTTTGTTACTTAATATTTATAACACGAATTTTCATTATTATTATTATTATGTTTGGTTAGGATTTTGTGATTACTTTTATGTTTACTTTTATGTACATTCGTTTGTATACAAGAAAATTTATTATGTACGAGTCTGAAATAATTATCACTTTGTGATTATATATTAATTGGTTAAAAAATTATTAGGTTTCATATTTTCTTTTACAGGAAATTAGGTTTAATTTAAGAATTCGGGTGCATATTTAACAACTGCAAGTTAAATTTATCTCAGATTTGAGTTTTGATGCAGATCCTAACTCAGAGAAAATACACGGTACCCATTAACCGTCATATTATAAAAATGTTTTATTGGTTATTTTAAAAATTATATCCTTATATATAATAAGTATATGAGGAGTTACAATTAGATGAGATATTTAATATTAAAAGAATTATTTAATTATTAGTAGGATTATATTAAAAACAAAAATGTGTGTTATAATAATTTATACCAAATATTAGTAGGTTTTAATATTGGATATGATTATCAAGATTTGTCTTAAATATTAAAATTTTAATTTTTAATGAGAAAACAGCTCACTTGAGGAAACATGTTCAACAATAAAGTAGTTCATGAAATTGATTCAATTTTAATGTTTTAATTTTTATTTATACCTATTTTAATATATAGAAGTGGCATTTGAGTTTTGAGAATAATAAATAATATTAATAGATAATAATAAAATAACAAAAATTCTAAACAATTGTCCTTTTATATGTTCATTAAGATTCCAATTAGAAATTTTTGTCCCCGGAATTCTTCACTTTATATTTTCTCATTATAATTTTTATTTGAAGGTCTTTTGTTCTAAACTAATTTTTGAGTTTTTTTTTTCTAAACTAACTTTTACTATACTGGTATGCTGTAAAGGAGAAGACATGAGAACGGTGAGATGACGTCTTTTAAATCACTTCCATCTATTTTTTTAATGATCTCAAATTTTTGAATTAATAATATTCTTGATTCGAAAATATCTTAACTGTCTTTAAAATCTTTACTAATTGAGTAAATTAAATATATAATTTTAATATTCCTGCCTTTAAAATCTTTACCAATGGAAGAAACTAAATATACAATTTTAATATTCTCTTACATTATTTATTAGAAAATATCTCAATTGCTTTTTAAATTTTTACTAATGGAGGAAACTAAATATACAATTTTAATATTCTTTTTAATTTTTGTTTAGAAAATATCTCCATTCCCTTTTAAATATGTACTAATTGAGAAAACTAAAGATACAATTATAATATTGTTTCCATTAAAATATTTACTCATGCAGGAAACTAAAAATATAATTTTAATATTTTCCTAAATAAACATAAGAAACTAAATATTTCATTTAAATTGTCTTTTAAATCTATATTAATGGAACTCATAATTACCTTATATTCTTCTAAACTTTCTTCTAAAGTCAAATTATTATCTTAATATTATACTAAAATTTATCTTTAATTCAAATTATTATGTTGATATTTTCATAAACTTTCTTTTAAAATCAAAGTTACCATCTTAATATTCTCATTTTTTTATTGAAGTTCTAAAATTTATCTTGAAATTTATCATCTTAATATTAAAAAAAAAACTATTAGAAATAACGTTCTCATAATTTTGTTGTAAAAAACCTCACGTTTAATTTATCTATATATTTTACATATATATTAAAAAAGAATTATGGAGTTTTTTAAAAAACCGCATGTTTATGTAGAAGAAAACACTTAAAAAAATGCAAGTTTCTATAAAATAAAAAAGTCTTATTTTCTTTTCATTATTTTCTCGAGTACCCATATTTTAAATAATAAAAATTAGAACTTATTAATAGATTATGTAATTTATTTAGTAAATTAGTTTGTTATTTGTGTATATTCATTAAAATAACGAGAAATGGGGTCCTTGGAAGAAAACATGTTTATCAAGAGAGCGATTCATTAGCAGCAGCATATTATACGTTAGAATTTAATATTGATACTATATTATGTATTGTAAATAGAAGTTTTGAGAAACATAAAAATGGTGATAAATATACTAATATCTGATATAATTTTAAAATAATGGAAAATGTAAAACAATTAGCTTTTTCTATATTTACTCAAAATTTCGGTAAATGACCAAGATAAAATAGAGAATTCAAGCCCGTAAGGGTTGTCTCAGTTGGTTAAAGAGAGGTCAAATAACCTCTTGGTCACAGGTTCGAATCCCAGGGAGGGGGACGAATTTGTGATTATGCCTCCTGGGGCAGAGCCTGTCGCTTAATTGCGGTTTACCTTGGTTCACGTAGAGAAAAAAAATACAATCTTAATATTTTTGTCTTTAAATTCTTTACTAATGAAGGAAAAAATATCTGCAATTTAAATATCCTACTAGATTTTTAAAACGGAGCGCGATTTATTAGGAAACACGTATTAATGCTAGAATTAAAGATTGATATCATATTATGTATTTTAAAATATTAGTTGAAAATTTAATTTTGAAAAAATATTTAGATGGCGGCCCTCAATTTGCTTCGATCTATTTTTCTAATTTTCTCAAAATTTTGAATTAATAATACCAAAGATTAGAAAAAATCACAATTACCTTTTAAAACTTTACTAACAGAGAAAACTAAATATACAATTTTTAATATTTCTGCCTTTAAAATCTTTATTAATGAAGGAAAGAATATCTGCAATTTAAACATTCTACTAGATTTTTGGTTAGAAAATATATCAACTGTCTTTAAAATCTTTCTTAATGAAAGAAACTAAATATACAATTTTAATATTCTTACTTTTAGAAAAACAACGTATTATTCTAGAATTAAAGATTGATATCATATTATGTATTTTAAAATATTAGTTGGAAATTTAATTTTGAAAAAACTATTTAGATGACGGCACTCAAATCGCTTCGATCTAATTTTTTCTAATTTTCTCAAAATTTTGAATTAATAATACCAAAGATTAAAAAAAATATCAATTGCTTTTTAAATCTTTACTAATAGAGGAAACTAAATCTACAAGTTAAATATTTTTTTCCTTTATAATCTTCACTAATGGAGAAAAGAATATCCGTAATTTAAACATCCTACTAGATTTTTTATTAGAAAATATCTCAATTGCCTTTAAAATTTTTCCAAATGGAGGAAACCAAATATAAAATTTGAATATTCTTGATTTTAGAAAAAATCTCAATTACCTTTAAAAATATATATAACTATTTATTTCATTTAAAAATATTTTTTAATATTTAGAAAAATTATTAAAAAACCGCTCCTAAGCGCCGTTTAGTAAACTAGTTAATTACTAAAGGACACCACTCTGGTGGCAAAAACAAATAATTGAAAGCTTCTTTATAAGGGGGACACCATGCACATGCTATTAGTAATAATTATTATCCACAAAAGGACACCGATCGATCTGCTACTGTCAAGGTCCCTCTTCAAAGAATTGTGACAAGTCTATGACGACTTCAATAATTATAATTACATTTTATAATTACATTTTATAGAATATTTAGGGTTTACTTATGTTATATTGCTGGTTGCTACTCAAGTTGCGAAAAGAAATAATTGACAGCATACACAATTACACATGCTATTTGTAATTATTATCCACAAAAGGACCACCAATCTAGTTGTTTTGAAAACGAAAGTGAAAGCATCTTACAGGCACTGCATTGAAAGCCTTATTACTTTTATGTTTGTGAACTATAGACCACACAAATCATAAAATCTTCAGTTTACCAGCCTCCCTGAGTCACTTTAAAAGATCAGCATTATTCTTCTTGTTGTTCCTGTGATTACATTCAGATCATAAAGCTTGATAAAGAAGAATGGTTGATGCAATCGTATCTTCTGCAATCGTAAAGCTTGGTGAATTTATTGCACACGAAGTAAACATTAGAATAGGAGTGAAAGATGGTGTAAGGTGGCTCAAAGATGAATTGGGCTACCTCCAAGCTGTAGTAAGAGATGCAGAATTGAGGCATGAAGAGCTGATCCGCAACTGGGTGAACAACATCAGAGATGTTGCCAATGACGCCGTAACTATTCTGATCGATTTCAATGCTCTCCAACAAGAACATGCAGCTCCCAAACATGGTGTCTTGCACCTTTTTCGGGGCTGCGTCTGCATGTTGAAAAAAGAAGTTAGGCTTTCTGATATTGGCAAGGATATCGAATCACTCAAGGAAAGGATTGTGGTGATCAAGAACAGGCGGATTGAGTACGGTATTGACAACATCTTAGCCACTCCAAACGTGCAGCAGAAACAGAGAACATTTTTAAGAACTACCGCCATTAATAACCAGGTGGATGTGATTGGCTTCGAGGATGATATTAAAACTTTGACAGGTGAACTTAATAGCGAGCATCTCTCCCTCAAAGTCATTTCTATTCACGGAATGGGAGGGTTGGGTAAGACTTCACTTGCCACCAAATTGTACAACTCTAGCGAATTGAGACAATTTGACATTCGTGCTAAGGTTTGTGTGTCCAACGAATATAACGTTAAAGATGTTCTGAAGAGAATAATCAAGTCTTTTATGGGACCTGAGCACGAAAAATATTTGTCAAACATGGACGATCATGATTTGGTGCAGTACCTGCCACAGTTACTTGATCGAGGCCGCTACTTGGCGTTGATTGATGATATATGGGATATAAAGGCTTGGGGCCAGATTAAAATTGCATTTCCAAACCAAAAGAATGGTAGTAGAATTATCATAACTACAAGAAACAAAAAAGTTGCGGAGATGGTAGATGACAAATGTTTTGTCCATCAACTCCGTTTTCTAACGGAAGAAGAGAGCTGGCAATTGTTCTGTAAGAGAGCAGAACCAACAACCCCAAATTTGAAGAAATTAGGAAGGGAGATGGTTGGAAAATGTCGAGGTTTACCACTTGCAATTGTGGTACTGAGCGGCCTATTATTCCACAACATGAGCTATGATTATTGGTCAAAGGTGAAGGAGCATTTATGGAGACAATTGAGGGAAGGTGACTCTTTCCAGATTGAAGAAATACTAAGCTTGAGTTATAATGACTTGTCTCCCCAGATGAGAGACTGTTTTCTCTACCTTTCAAGGTACCCGGAAGATCATGAGATTAACCCAGACGAGTTGAAGCATCTATGGATTGCAGAGGAATTTATATCAGAAGCTGAGGAAGGTGAAGGAGTAGTCATGGAGGATTTGGCTGAAAATATTTTGAATGAGCTAATTAGTCGCAATTTGCTTCAGGTTGCAAATTCTCAATTCAACGAAAGAGTTTTGAGTTGCCGGGTCCACGATCTTGTACGTGATCTTGCCATAAATAAAGCAAAGGAGAACAAGTTGTTGGTTGCTTTAGACTCAGGTAAAGACCATCCAGATCTCATCCATTTGTTCAAAGGACAACCGCGTTATGTCATCTATAACGGATTAGGTGAGTACTTGAAATTACTTGATGAGCGTAGATTTGATGCTTCGTATTTGCGTTCATTGGCACTAGTAAATTATTTTAGTGGTAAAGTAGAATTAAAAGAAATGAAGTTGGTCTGCACCAGATTCAAAAATCTCAAAGTTCTAGATATGAGAAGTGTAGATTCAGAAAGTATACCAGAAGAAGTAGGGAATTTAGTTCTCCTAAAGTACTTGGGCTTGATGGGTGGTGAGAAGTATTCAGAAAAACCTCGAATAATTCCACTAAGTATAGGCAAGCTGAAAAAGCTACAAACTTTGCTGGGTGCGAAAGGGAAACGCTACACATTTCCAAGAGAGATATGTGAGCTGCATGAGTTGAGGTATTTAGACATCAAAATTAGTGGGAGTTTGAATATAGGTAACCACCAAACAAAGTTACACACTCTTGGTGATATACATCCTGAGGAATTGATAAAGATTGATACTGTTAATAATCTCACCAACCTCCATACACTATCTATACAAGAACTAGAGAAGAAGAGGGGAGCAAATGGTTATACGTTGGAGTCCGTAACTAATTTAACAAGTCTCCAAACATTCACACTCATCTTCAGATATTCTGATATTCCAACAATCAAACCACTCTCATCTTGCAATCGTCTCAAGAGCGTATACTTATTTGGTATTTTGAAAGATCCATCGGAACTACGTTTTCTGCCAGATTCAGTCACGGAATTAACTCTAATCTTTAGTAAGTTCACAGAAGATCCAATGCCCACTCTGGGAAGTTTGTCAAATCTCACCGCTCTTGACTTGAGTATGGTGTACACGGGAAACAAAATGGTTTGCAGTCATAATGCGTTTCCAAACCTTCAATTTTTAAGATTAGTGTCCTTTTCCGATCTGGAAGAATTGGAAGTTGAGGATGGAGCATTCCCTTCTCTCAAACAATTTCAAACAGGTGATTGTGCCAAACTGAAGAAGATTGCGGTACAACTGGAACGTTTCTGTAACAATTTATAAACTTTGTAACAATTTATTTTTATTGTTAGTTTTTTATTCAGAACTAGCGTAACAGCCCGTGCAAGGCACGGGCCTGCATAGAGATGTCAATAATTTTTATCGTGAAAAAGTTGGTCGTGATCGATTTATTAGATTAAGGATTGTGTAGTCTTAAGTTTGAGAGCGTAAAATGAGAAGTATGGTTCATGCATAGTGAGGAGTAAAGAATTTTTTTGGCGAATAGTGTAATTACTTTGAATCACAAACGTAACTATGCCAAGGCTCTAAGACTTGTTTATAGTGACTATTATTGATTTTGAGACCAGATTGAAATAATGTAGAATTTGAAGCTCGAATGTACTATTGTTCTTCTTGCGATTATAAGCAGGTTTACCTGTGTTTTGTGTGTCAGAGAAATGATAGTTTGTAGATTGGTAATTTGCGTTAGAGAGAGGTTGTTATATGTTTTTCGAGAATTGATTGGTTTTTTTTTTTGCAATCTAGGTTATGAAGAGGTTATATGCATGCAATGTTGTTGTAATATAATCGAACATGCATGAATGAGATAGAGGATTTTAAAAAGAAGCTGAAGGCCGACGCATCTTTGCACACCCTCACATCACCCAAGTTTGTGATAAACACCTTGGGAGATGAACATCTATTACAGTTTGGAATATTCATGTCACCTATTTGTTTTTGGTTTTTTACTTGGAAACTGATTCTGCACTCCTCTCATGTGTTCATCTTTATATTAAATTATATTAACACACTTAGTAAATGCATTAAGAATGTGTTTGGAATATCGTTTTACAGTTACACATTTTAATCCAATTTATTACTATATATTAAACCTCAACACAAGGGCAAAAATTTCCAATTAAATGGTCGTCACAAAAATGTCACTCATATATTATTATGCAAAAATATATTAATAGTTGTTAGTACAAAGAAACAAACCTCCAACTCCAACCTCCTTCTAAGATGTTTATGGGTTTAACCACTATTCTACATGCCTGTTTGAGTTTACTTCAAAAAATTCATAAGATAATCCACGTCTTTCTTCTCTTATCTTATATATTTTTACTTTGATGTTTAAATAAATAAAATATTGGTTTGTATTATTTATATAAATCAGTTTTTCTTTTCATCTTTTCGTAATTTTGGTCAAAATTTTTATTTTCCGGACACCCCAACCGGTATCACGCCAGACCCTAGAGTGCAGGAAGAATTCCCCACGCTCCCATGAATCAAACCTTGAATGCTTTGGTCAATAACCAGTGCTCTCACCAACTCATCTACAGGCCCGGAGGCTTCTTTTTGTAATTTTATATACCTATATATTCAATCACTGAATTTTATTACAGTTGTATGTTTTTGATTAAATATATATTAATTATGTTGTTTAAAATTCATACTTTTATATTATATATCTTTATTATATTTTATTTGAATTAAACTAATTATTCATACATAAAATATACTATTGAAATTCGACCTAATATAAGAAATATTGTATATGTTGTAGAGGATGTCGTTAAGGACCCACAAACTCTATTTAGAATTTCATTTTATCAAAATGATTATATGACATTACGAATCAATTTAATGTATTCTATAAAGTTCTATTATTATTATGAAAGATTATACTTTTTTTTAACATCGTACAATAATTTTTGGAATACAATTTGAAATTCTATTTTCAAAATTTGTAATTTTCAATTTTCCCAAACTTTATCGTCTACTAACAGTCTGACTGATCATTATGTAATTATATACTATGTAATATCCTATATTTTAAAAACTCACCCCGATTTTTGACACGAACGTCACTGAGGTTGAAAGGGAGGGGGTTAGAAAGGTGAAAAAAAATATAGATAAGTTAATAAAGAATGACATGTTACTTTAGAAAATGTTAACAAATGAACAATACATTCTGGAAAAGAAAATTGTTAAGAAATGGATGCGACGAACAGAGTAGGTAGACAAATTTTTTGTATAATTTGAATGTTAATGTTCTTAATTTAAAAATTATAGAAATAACTAATAATGAGAGATATAATGTGTATAATATTTCTTATATTAGATCGAATTTTAATAGTATATTTTATGCATGAATAATTAATTTAATTCAAATAAAGTATAATATAAATTATGAATTATAATCAACATAATTAATATATATTAAATTGAAAACATACAACTGCAATAATATACAGTGATTGAATATATAGATATATAAAATTACGAAAAGGAAAAAAGAAAAACAAATTTATATAAATAATTCAAACCAACATTTTATTTATTCAAACATCAAAGCAAAAAAAAATAATATATATTAAATTGAAAACATACAACTGCAATAATATATAGTGATTGAATATATAGATATATAAAATTACGAAAAGGAAAAAAAAACAAATTTATATAAATAATTCAAACCAACATTTTATTTATTCAAACATCAAAGCAAAAAAAAATAATATAAGAGATAAAAGACGTGGGTTATCTAATAAGTTTTTTGAAATAAACTCAAAAAGGCATGTAGCATATTGGTTAAGCCCATGGATATCTTGGAAGGAGGTTGGAGGTTTGAATCTTTGTAGTAACACATCTATTAAAAAAAATTTGTATAATAATATACGAGTGGCATGAAAAGGAAAAAAGAAAAACAAATTTATATAAATAATTCAAACCAACATTTTATTTATTCAAACATCAAAGCAAAAAAAAATAATATAAGAGATAAAAGACTTGGTTTATCTAATAAGTTTTTTGAAATAAACTCAGAAAGGCATGTAGCATAGTGGTTAAGCCCATGGATATCTTGGAAGGAGGTTGGAGGTTCGAATCTTTGTAGTAACACATCTATTAAAAGAAAATTGTATAATAATATACGAGTGACATTTTTGTTATTTTTCAAAAAAAAAAGAGTTAAACGGTAATTTCGCTGAAAAGGAAAAAAGAAAAACAAATTTATATAAATAATTCAAACCAACATTTTATTTATTCAAACATCAAAGTAAAAAAAATAATATAAGAGATAAAAGACGTGGGTTATCTAATAAGTTTTTTGAAAAAAACTCAAAAAAGCATGTAGCATAGTGGTTAAGCCCATAGATATCTTGGAAGGAGGTTGGAGGTTCGAATCTCTGTAGTAACACATCTATTAAAAACTTTTTGTATAATAATATCCGAGTGGCAATTTTGTTATTTTTCAAAAAAAAAGGGTAAAACGGTAATTTCGCGGCTATTTAATTGGCAACTTTTGCCCTTGTGTTGGCCTATTATATATATGTTGTTTAAAATTCATACTTTTATATTATATATCTTTATTATATTTTATTTGAATTAAACTAATTATTCATACATAAAATATACTATTGAAATTCGACCTAATATAAGAAATATTGTATATGTTGTAGAGGATGTCGTTAAGGACCCACAAACTCTATTTAGAATTTCATTTTATCAAAATGATTATATGACATTACGAATCAATTTAATGTATTCTATAAAGTTCTATTATTATTATGAAAGATTATACTTTTTTTTAACATCGTACAATAATTTTTGGAATACAATTTGAAATTCTATTTTCAAAATTTGTAATTTTCAATTTTCCCAAACTTTATCGTCTACTAACAGTCTGACTGATCATTATGTAATTATATACTATGTAATATCCTATATTTTAAAAACTCACCCCGATTTTTGACACGAACGTCACTGAGGTTGAAGGGGAGGGGGTTAGAAAGGTGAAAAAAAATATAGATAAGTTAATAAAGAATGACATGTTACTTTAGAAAATGTTAACAAATGAACAATACATTCTGGAAAAGAAAATTGTTAAGAAATGGATGCGACGAACAGAGTAGGTAGACAAATTTTTTGTATAATTTGAATGCTAATGTTCTTAATTTAAAAATTATAGAAATAACTAATAATGAGAGATATAATGTGTATAATATTTCTTATATTAGATCGAATTTTAATAGTATATTTTATGCATGAATAATTAATTTAATTCAAATAAAGTATAATATAAATTATGAATTATAATCAACATAATTAATATACATTAAATTGAAAACATACAACTGCAATAATATACAGTGATTGAATATATAGATATATAAAATTACGAAAAGGAAAAAAGAAAAACAAATTTATATAAATAATTCAAACCAACATTTTATTTATTCAAACATCAAAGCAAAAAAAAAATAATATATATTAAATTGAAAACATACAACTGCAATAATATATAGTGATTGAATATATAGATATATAAAATTACGAAAAGGAAAAAAAAACAAATTTATATAAATAATTCAAACCAACATTTTATTTATTCAAACATCAAAGCAAAAAAAAATAATATAAGAGATAAAAGACGTGGGTTATCTAATAAGTTTTTTGAAATAAACTCAAAAAGGCATGTAGCATATTGGTTAAGCCCATGGATATCTTGGAAGGAGGTTGGAGGTTCGAATCTTTGTAGTAACACATCTATTAAAAAAATTTTGTATAATAATATACGAGTGGCATGAAAAGGAAAAAAGAAAAACAAATTTATATAAATAATTCAAACCAACATTTTATTTATTCAAACATCAAAGCAAAAAAAAATAATATAAGAGATAAAAGACGTGGTTTATCTAATAAGTTTTTTGAAATAAACTCAGAAAGGCATGTAGCATAGTGGTTAAGCCCATGGATATCTTGGAAGGAGGTTGGAGGTTCGAATCTTTGTAGTAACACATCTATTAAAAGAAAATTGTATAATAATATACGAGTGACATTTTTGTTATTTTTCAAAAAAAAAAGAGTTAAACGGTAATTTCGCTGAAAAGGAAAAAAGAAAAACAAATTTATATAAATAATTCAAACCAACATTTTATTTATTCAAACATCAAAATAAAAAAAATAATATAAGAGATAAAAGACGTGGGTTATCTAATAAGTTTTTTGAAAAAAACTCAAAAAAACATGTAGCATAGTGGTTAAGCCCATAGATATCTTGGAAGGAGGTTGGAGGTTCGAATCTCTGTAGTAACACATCTATTAAAAACTTTTTGTATAATAATATCCGAGTGGCAATTTTGTTATTTTTCAAAAAAAAAGGGTAAAACGGTAATTTCGCGGCCATTTAATTGGCAAATTTTGCCCTTGTGTTGGCCTATTATATATACTAGCGTAGAAGCCCGTGCGATGCACGGGCCTGTTCATATACGAAAATAATTTTCGCACAAATCAGCATCTTCGAAATAATTTTATAATTAAATATATGGTAAATTATAGTATTTCAACTTTATTTTATATTTGTAAATTAATTTTATAATATTGTATGCCGTTTTCATGAACCAAATATTTTATAATTTGATCAGGTTTAAAAAGTTGGATCAATATATCTATACGATAATAATTACATGATTATTATTATTATTAATTTCTTAAATAATAATTAAATTTCCAATGTCGTGAAAAGAAATTTATTAAAATGACATGATTATTATTATTATTAATTTCTTAAATAATAATTAAATTTCCAATGTCGTGAAAAGAAATTTATTAAAATGATCAATTAAGTGTAACATAAATAATTATTGTAGCATAATTGTTCGTGTATAACATAGATGTTTGTAAACTCATGTGATTTTAATGTAATAAAAGTATATTTGTAAAAAAGATAATCATGTATGTGAGATTATATATTAAGATATATTACAAATTTTCTTAATTTTTTATATCTTATACATAATATATTTTTTTGATAATCAAGTAATTCATTAATAAACGGCCATACGACATCTACAAAAATAATCAAAATAGAACAAACACGTAATAAAATAGATCAAATCAGAATTTTCTTCACCCCGAACTATGATTGTTGAGCAAATCATTCATTGTAGCACATCACTCGTTCATATCGCTGAAGTTTGCAGCCTTTTTAGAGAGACAATCTAATAATCTGTTGTAGTCGTGCAATATATATATATATATATCTAATTCGTCCATACGTATTCGAACAATTAATCGTAATTGTGACTCCATACAATCCAAATCAATGAACCACTATTATAAATCCTGCAGATCTACGATCTCGGATACTAAAACAAACCAAACTCTCACAAGGAAAGAGAACAAACCCGAAGAATGGGTAGAGAAAATCCACTAAACGGGGTACTAAAACTCTCAATAATAAGAGAGACCTATACAAATCGAAAACAAAATCAAAAGAAAACAGTAAAGAGGGGTCTTATCACCAACTTTTTGGTTAATGACAACCCCTTAAATAAAAATTGTGAGTTAAGATTTTTTTGGCGGAAGTATAGATAATATATATGAGCGGTTATTGTATAATCACAAAGTCTACAATACATGTCAATAAGACATTTTACGTTTTTATCATTTATTTTCGTGTTCGTGTAATTTCATGCATCAAAAATTAAATCAAACACTAAATTTTCGTGTCATAAATCAAATTTTTGTGAAAGATGTGAACGGTGAAGGAATGATAAAAAAATGGACAAATTAGTGACATGTGAGATTTATTAAAGTTGTAAAGAATAATATGTCTTTTGGAAAGATAAAAATAAAGGAGTGTACATTTCGAAAATAAAACTGTTAACAAATGAATGAGACGAACAAATTGTATAATAATTATTTCATAATTTAATGAAAAATATCAACGCTAACTTTTTTAATTTAAAAAATATTAACTAACGAATAATGAGATCCTTGTATCTAATATGTAATTTATATTAGATCAAATATTATTATTATATTTTATGTATAAATACTTGACCAGTTCAAATAAATATAAATTATATCAATTAACAATATAATTGGTATTTTTTAATTGAAAAGAAACATGTATAATAAAAAATTTACAAACATGATCGGATATGTAGTTATATACAAAGCTACAAAAACAAACATAATGGTATATAAATAAATAATATAAGTCAACGTTCTATATACTTAAAATTTAAATTATGAAAAGAATAAAAGGAGATAATGTGATTTACCTAATAGGAATTCTAAATTACAAATCAAAAGTTAACTTAGCACAGTGGTTAAGACATGAAATTGCTAAAATGAAGTTAAGGGTTCGATTCTTAATGAGAACACAAATTAATTAATTTTTAGCATAAATTATAGAAAGTGGCATTTTTGTGATTTTTCAACAAATAAGGGTAAAATTTTAATTTCACAGCCATTTTTTGGGCCCAATTTGCCCTTAGACGCCATTTAATATATATAAGTAGATAGATAGATTTACCTATATATATAATAACGTAAATAAAAAATACAAATTTATATAAATAATATGGACAATATTTTATTTACTCAAAGGTTCAAAATGAAAAAAAGAATATAGAATTAGAGAAAATAATGTGACTTATCTAATAAAATCTTTAAAGTAAACTCAAAAAGTAACTTAGCATAGTGGTTAGGCTTTGGACTTCTTAGAAGGAGGTTGGGGGTTTGATTCTCTACAATAACAAATATTAACATATTTTTGCATAATAATATAACAATGGTATTTTTGTTATTTTTCAAAAAATAGGGGTAAAATCGTAACTTCACAAACATTAAAATGGCAAACTTTGCCCTTGTGTTGGCCTATTATATATAGTAATAGATGTTGTTTAAAATTCATACTTTTATATTATATATCTTTATTATATTTTATTTGAATTAAACTAATTATTCATACATAAAATATACTATTGAAATTCGACCTAATATAAGAAATATTGTATATGTTGTAGAGGATGTCGTTACGGACCCACAAACTCTATTTAGAATTTGTTTTATCAAAATGATTATATGACATTACGAATCAATTTAATGTATTCTATAAAGTTCTATTATTATTATGAAAGATTATACTTTTTTTTAACATCGTACAATAATTTTTGGAATACAATTTGAAATTCTATTTTCAAAATTTGTAATTTTCAATTTTCCCAAACTTTATCGTCTACTAACAGTCTGACTGATCATTATGTAATTATATACTATGTAATATCCTATATTTTAAAAACTCACCCCGATTTTTGACACGAACGTCACTGAGGTTGAAAGGGAGGGGGTTAGAAAGGTGAAAAAAAATATAGATAAGTTAATAAAGAATGACATGTTACTTTAGAAAATGTTAACAAATGAACAATACATTCTGGAAAAGAAAATTGTTAAGAAATGGATGCGACGAACAGAGTAGGTAGACAAATTTTTTGTATAATTTGAATGCTAATGTTCTTAATTTAAAAATTATAGAAATAACTAATAATGAGAGATATAATGTGTATAATATTTCTTATATTAGATCGAATTTTAATAGTATATTTTATGCATGAATAATTAATTTAATTCAAATAAAGTATAATATAAATTATGAATTATAATCAACATAATTAATATATATTAAATTGAAAACATACAACTGCAATAATATACAGTGATTGAATATATAGATATATAAAATTACGAAAAAGGAAAAAAGAAAAACAAATTTATATAAATAATTCAAACCAACATTTTATTTATTCAAACATCAAAGCAAAAAAATATATATATATTAAATTGAAAACATACAACTGCAATAATATATAGTGATTGAATATATAGATATATAAAATTACGAAAAGGAAAAAAAAACAAATTTATATAAATAATTCAAACCAACATTTTATTTATTCAAACATCAAAGCAAAAAAAAATAATATAAGAGATAAAAGACGTGGGTTATCTAATAAGTTTTTTGAAATAAACTCAAAAAGGCATGTAGCATATTGGTTAAGCCCATGGATATCTTGGAAGGAGGTTGGAGGTTTGAATCTTTGTAGTAACACATCTATTAAAAAAAATTTGTATAATAATATACGAGTGGCATGAAAAGGAAAAAAGAAAAACAAATTTATATAAATAATTCAAACCAACATTTTATTTATTCAAACATCAAAGCAAAAAAAAAATAATATAAGAGATAAAAGACGTGGTTTATCTAATAAGTTTTTTGAAATAAACTCAGAAAGGCATGTAGCATAGTGGTTAAGCCCATGGATATCTTGGAAGGAGGCTGGAGGTTCGAATCTTTGTAGTAACACATCTATTAAAAAAAATTTGTATAATAATATACGAGTGACATTTTTGTTATTTTTCAAAAAAAAAAAAGGGTTAAACGGTAATTTCGCTGAAAAGGAAAAAAGAAAAACAAATTTATATAAATAATTCAAACCAACATTTTATTTATTCAAACATCAAAGTAAAAAAAAAATAATATAAGAGATAAAAGACGTGGGTTATCTAATAAGTTTTTTGAAAAAAACTCAAAAAAGCATTTAGCATGGTGGTTAAGCCCATAGATATCTTGGAAGGAGGTTGGAGGTTCGAATCTCTGTAGTAACACATCTATTAAAAACTTTTTGTATAATAATATACGAGTGGCATTTTTGTTATTTTTCAAAAAAAAAGGGTAAACGGTAATTTCGCGGCCATTTAATTGGCAACTTTTGCCCTTGTGTTGGACTATTATATATAGTAATAGATAGATAGATAGATTGGAAAGATTTGCACTTTCTATTTTTCTTCTAAATTTTATATTTATATTTTTTAATTTGTACTTCCTTTAAATTAAAAATAAAAAATAAAAATGAATATAAATATAAATATAAATATGTACAAATACTGATGTAGAAAATAGGAGTCGTAAATTTTTAAACTTTTTCATGTATAGTATTTTACACTATTTATTTACAATAATTTGTCTACTTGGTTCAAGTTAGTTGCAAAAAGATTGTTTAAAAATTAAAAAATAAAAATCCGTCACAATTAGTTTTTAAAATGAGAATCAGCCTTAAGATTCTGAACGCTTAATTTTTGACAGTAAAAAGAAAAAAAGACCGACGACAAACTGGTGCTTAGTGTGAACATGAGAAATTGCGATAACACCACAAAGAATGAAAAGTGACAATCGATTTCAAAACGTGCACGAATACTGATTATTTGAAATGATTTTGCAGTTTGCTGCTTTGGTGCGTAATGTAATCTCTTATTTATCTAATTGTTTAAGCTTTTGTTTGTATATTTGTATTGTATGATGAATTTGAAGAATGTTTATGATCATTTCGGATAAACATCTATGATCGCAATGAATGTTTATGATAATTGTCTCTGTGATTGCGTGTTCAAATACAAACTAATTTCAATGTTTTAAAATTTAAACTACAAACTTACAAGTGAATGTTAGATATATATTTAGTGAATCGTATATTTTCACATTAGAACTAAATTTATATTTGAATTAGATCATAACCCGTGCACCTGAGATAATTTATTAAATTAATTAATATTTTTTATTAATTAATTAAATTAATTAATATTTTTTGGGATGAAACAAAAAAAAAAGATGAAATCAAATTTGGTACTTCGAAGTACCAAAGGATTGGTAATATATTTTAGACAAAAAAATATAATAAATTCCATGTGAGCAGTGTTGTAAAAGATTAAATAATGTTTTTTCCAATTGTTTAATCAAGTTTCTGCCTTTTCTAATATTTTTTTCATTTTAACTATTTTTTACTATTTTTTAATAATTAGCCCGATTTTTGATCGATTAATCCGATTTTGACTGTTTTAGTCATTTTTCTGAAAAAAAAAACGATTAATTGATCGATTTTCGCTTAATCAGTTCAGTGGCCCGCCGTCTAGCGATTAATCGGAAATTAATCCTGATTAATCGCCGACTTTTAAAACACTGCATGTGAGATCAAACAAAAAAAAAAATGCAAAATAATTAACTACCAAAGTAACCGAATTTTATTCGAATTATACCGAAGGACTGGTAATATATTTTAGATTAAAAGATAAAAAGATAAAATTAAATTTTATGTGAAATACAACTTTAGTTCTATGTGAGATAGAACTTTAGTTACACGTGGAATAGAAATTTAGGAGGTAAAACTTTAGTTCAATGTGAGATAGGACTTAGGGTGAATAATTTAACATTACAAACGTAAAGTATGTCTATTAATCGTCATCTAATTTACTGACGTTGTATTCCATGCATCTGCGTCTCTTAATGCAGTGCACCATGTGCATCATACATGCTTTGTAGGTGAGCTCTCTACAAATGATATGTCAAGGTATGTACAATTTCCTAGCTCCTATTTCTGTTGTTGCAGCATTTAACTGTTTTGCAAATTAAACTTACATTATGCCACAGGTACGTTTGCTGTGGTGGTTATCTGCCCTGCAGTGGTCGTTGCGGAGAAAGTAAATGCCCTGAGTTCTGTCTTTGCACCGAGGTAGAGGAATTGCATTGAAGAGTTTGTAAAAATAATTCTCCCTGCAGTAGATGGACCCTGTGCATCAAACATGCTTTGTTGGTGTTGCTTTAATTTATGTAATTTAAAGCTAAAAGATTAATGAATGAAATATGAGAGTATCTTGTTATAAGGTCAAGATGAAATTCTGCCTACTCTCACAAATGGTAGTAGAGAGTTTAAAAACAAACTGCATATCCTAATTACTAGTGCTAATAGTGCATAAGTTACGGTATCATATCGACATTTGATAAAATCATTGAAGGTGCATGCTCAAAAAATGAAAGTTGAGGACAGCAAAGTTAATAATGACAACAATCAATGGTTTATCTGTAATCAATGGTTGCAAATTGGTTCTTATTTTTTGGTGGAAAAATCATGTTCATGCTCTGAAAGTTCGGATGGTCTAACAGGGAAAGAAAAGAGAATATGCAACAATAGTCATCTTGATCTGACAAACACTCTTGCGTAAGTAGACTTCAATCCAGAGAATTATCATTTGTTGTAGTTGTTTTTTTAGGAGTTTTATCTAGAGTTAAATGCATTTTGTGTAGCTCAAGTATATACAATTTGCAATTTCTGTACCTATACTATCAATTGTGCACTTTGTGTACCTGATCTTTATCAAAATCATCAATTCGTGTTTATATGTGCACTTTGTGTATCTCAACTTTGCATGTATATATAAAAAATTATTTTTTAAATAATTTCTTTGAAAATTATTATTCAAAAAATAAATAAATTATATTAACATATAAAGTATGATTAAAAAATTCAAGGATAAATACTAAAAAATATTCTTTATTTAATTTAATTGAAACTAAATTTCAAACATTATTTAATATAATTACACAATATAATAATAAAATTTCGTAAAAATTGTGTATATGATTTTTTTGAATGTATTTAATAAGTCAAAATAATAAATATTATTAGTTAATATTATTTACTTATATTATATCACCTTATGTTATAGTTTTACTTCATATTATTTTTTAGTATTTATTTTTTGATATTCCATTAATATACATATAATTAAATATATAGAAAAAATGTGTTATCAATTATATTAGCAAATTTCAAGTACACAAATTACTCAATTTTAATAGTTAGAATACACAAAATTCATCATTTGAATAAATAAACAACGAAAGTACACATTGTTTAATTTTACATACTTCAAGTACACAAAATACACAATTGATAATTTAGGTACACAAAATGCTATTTACTCTTTTATCTAATACATTTCTAATAACTTTTGTAAATTAAAGAAGAATGGTTGATGCACGCATCGTATCTTTTGCAATCGAAAAGCTTGGTGAATTTATTGCACACGAAGTAAACATTAGAATAGGAGTGAAAGATGGTGTAAGGTGGCTCAAAGATGAATTGGGCTACCTCCAATCTTCCGTAAGAATTGTAGAATCAAGGCAGGAAGAGGATATAATCTGCAATTGGGTGAACAACGTGAGAGATGTTGCTAATGACGCAGTAACTGTCCTGAGAGATTTCAATGCTCTCCAACAAGAACATGCTTCGAAACAAGGTATCTTGGATCGTTTTCGAGGCTGCGTTTGCATGTTTAAGAAAGAAGTTATGCTTTCTGATATTGGCAAGGATATCGAGTCACTCAAGGAAAGGATTGTTGTGATCAAGAACAGGCGAATCGAGTATGGTATTAACAACATCTTAGCCACTCCAAATACCTGCCAGAGTTACTTAATCAAGGCCGCTACTTGGCGTTGATTGATGATATATGGGATATAAAGGCTTGGGACCAGATTAAAATTGCATTTCCAAACCAAAAGAACGGTAGTAGAATCATCATAACTACAAGAAACAAAAAAGTTGCGGATATGGTAGATGACAAATGTTTTGTCCATCAACTCCGTTTTCTAACGAAAGACGAGAGCTGGCAATTGTTCTGTAAGAGAGCAGAACCAACAACCCCAAATTTGAAGAAATTAGGAAGGGAGATGGTTGGTAAATGTCAAGGTTTACCACTTGCAATCGTGGTACTGAGCGGCCTATTATTGCACAACATGAGCTATGATTATTGGTCAAAGGTGAAGGAGCATATATGGAGACAATTGAGGGAAGGTGACTCTTCCCAGATTGAAGAAATACTGAGCTTGAGTTATAATGACTTATCTCCCCAGATGAGAGCCTGTTTTCTGTACCTTGCAAGGTACCCGGAAGAACATGAGATTGACTCAGACTATGGATGGGAGAGGAGTTTATATCAGAAGCTGAGGAAGGTGAAGGAGTGGTCATGGAGGATTTAGCTGAAGATTATTTGAATGAGCTAATTAACCGCAATTTAATTCAGGTTGGAGGTTTACGATGGGACGGACAAGTTGCGAATTGCCGAGTCCATGATCTTGTACGTGATCTTGCCATAAGTAAAGCAAAGGAGCAAAAGTTGTTGATCGTTTTTGACTCACGTAAACACAATCCTGATCCCATCCATTGGTTGGAAGGACAACCGCGTCATGTCATTTACAATGACATAGATGAGTACTTGAAATTACATAAGCGTAGATTTGATGCTTTATGTTTGCGTTCATTGGCACAAGTAAAATATTTTAGTGGTAAAGTTGAATTAGAAGAGATGAAATTGGTGTGCACAAGATTCAAAAATCTCAAAGTGCTAGATATGAGAAGTTTACATTCAGAGAGGATACCAGAAGAAATAGGGAATTTAGTTCTCTTAAAGTACTTGGGCTTAATGGGTTATGAGACGAAATATGGAATACCTATAGAAATCCCCCCAAGTATTGGCAAGCTGAAAAAGCTACAAACTTTGCTGGGTGCGGAATGGAGACGCTACACATTTCCAAGAGAGATATGTGAGCTGCATGAGTTGAGGTATTTAGAAATCCAAATTAGTGGGAGTTTGAATATAGGTAACCGCCAAACAAAGTTACACACTCTCCGCCCTATACCGTATAAAGAATGGATCAAGATTGATACCTTTAATGTCACCAACCTCCATACGCTATTTATAGAGAAAAACAAAGAAGAAGGATATGGCTACACGTTGGAATCCATAGCTAATTTAACTAGTCTCCAAACATTCTCCCTAAACTTTAATTCTCTTATTATTCCAACAATCGAACCACTCTCGTCTTGCAATCGTCTCAAGAGCGTTTACTTAAAGGGTGCCCTAAAAGACTCAGTGACTGGTTTAACTCTAGGCCATAGTGAGTTTACAGAAGATCCAATGCCTACTTTGGGAAGTTTGTCGAATCTCACTGCCCTTGAGTTGTTTTGGGTTATAATGCGTTTCCAAGTCTTCAAATTTTAAGATTAGGGTGGTTCTACAAGCTGGAGGAATTGGAAGTTGAGGATGGAGCTTTCCCTTCTCTTAAACAATTTTAAGCACGTTCTTGTAGAAAACTGAAGAAGATTCCGGCACAACTGGAACGTTTCTGAGTTCCAGATCTTTAATTTAAAAATTCTGTAAATGTATTTTTATTTTCACTCCTTATATATTCTGGGTTACATGAAACGAAACAATGTCCCGGAGTTGTCATCCTGCTTTGATTTATGAATATGTTACACAAGCTGCTAGAGTGAACGTGTTTTTATCCCAAAGAATTAACATTGCCGGGGTCCAAAACACGAGACTCTTTCAGTGTTGAGGGGGACTTTAGCTAAGGAAAACTGACAGGTTGCTAAAAGAACAATAGTTAATAATTAATTATCTTAATTTAATTAGCTTAATTATCTTAATTTAATTAGCTTAATTATCTTAGTTTATATTAGCTCCAACAATACTTTTTATCTTGTCTCCTAGTTTATATTTTAATCATATTTTAAATCTAATTATGACAAACATTTGAATTCAACGATGTGCAAGTGAATATTTTATTAGTAAAACATAGTTAAGAGCCTTGCAGTAGCTCTTAAAGTTGAGGAGAGAGAAGAGGCTCTTAAGCTTTTTAAGAGTCACTAAAAGTCTATTGGAGCTCATTTTTTTCTCATCCTCTTTATTTTTGGACTTAAGAGCTCATTTAAGAGTCTATTGGAGATGCTCTTAGAAGACTCAAGAAGAATATACACACACTAAGGTAATACACAAAAGAATACATGTATATGCTTCAAATGACGAGATATATAAGTCGGAACTGGAAATTAATTTCAATTATTGAAATTTAAAATACACTGTCTTTATAATTTTAGTACAGTAAAAATTATAAATTTAAAGAACTACTCATTTATTAAATATTTAGAATTTACGTACTTAAGATAAATTGCTACAAGTAATTATCTAAAAAAAGCCACAACTCTGGTGATTGCGAAAACAAATAGGGTTATTAAGACATTAGCCCTCAAAGTTTCGGACATAAACCCTCAAAGAAAAAAAAACGTCCCTCCGTGCCCCTAAGTATGCCCTTTTACATCTCGGCCCTCTATCCGATCAAATCGGCTTGAATTTCATATTGGCATATTCGATAAGGGGTAAAAAAATAACTTCTGCCTTTTTTTTTTAATATTACTAGGCGAATGAACATATTGATCCTTGAAATATGAATGATTGTACACATAAACACATTCAAAAATTTTGGATCGAATGAATTCAAATATAATCAATTTTCGTTAAGATATATATGAATACTTGACTAGATTCGATCGGATACAATTATATTCGGGTCTAACTAAAATGAATGAATTTTGGATTAAGATTGGGTTAAACTCGGTTCAGAATAAATTGATTCTCATCTTTTCAAAAAAAAAAATTCGAATCGGAAAAATACAATCCTAACTAATCTTGGATTAATTTTTAAATAATTATCAAACTAAAATTAAGGTCGTTAAGTAAGTTTTTCCGGGTAATATCTTCTTTACTAATCATTCATTTTTTAATTTGTAAAAAAAATCTAAAAATAAAATACAATATTTTAATACAAAATAACCTATTTTGTTTTAAAAAAAATTGATTAAATAATAATGTCAATTTTTTGACATAAAATTATTTTAAATATGAATTTAGTGTATGAAAAGTGAGTTAATGTTTATGTGATATAGGCTATAACCGATTAAAAATATATCTAAACTACAATTCAATTCACCACTTCTTTATTAATTCGGATTCCGTACTTTGAGTCATATTCGATTACATGTATTTCACTTTAATTCTGAACACATTTTGTCGGGTTCATTTTTTTTTCAAAATAAAAATTATCTATAAAAGAATTTCTTCTTTTCTACTTATAAATGTGTTAATTTGTACGAATAATCATACTTTAGGGGTCAATATGTTCATTCTATTATGTAACTTATAAATACATTGAAAATTACACCCTTTATCCCTCATCTCACAAGTCGATATGAATTTTTTAACTGATTTGAACAAAAAAATGGTTGGGATGTACATCAGACATACTTAAGGGGTCCGGAGGTATGTTTTATTTCTTCGAGGATTCATGTGTATTTTCGCTGAAACTTCGAGGGCCAATGTGTTAATAACCCAAACAAATAATTGAAAGCATCTGTTTTTTTTAAAGCATCCTTACAGGGACACAATACACATGCTTTTAGTAATTATTATTCACAAAAACAGACACCACTCAGGTTGTTGTGAAAACGAAATAATTATAGCATCTTATAGGCACACCATTGAATTAAAGCATTACTACTTTTATGTCTGTGTACTATAGACCATACAATCATAAAATCTTCACTTGAACAGCCTCCTTGAGTCACTTAAATAGATTACCTTCAGATCACAAAGCTTGATAAAGAAGAATGGCTGCTATTGCAATCATAAAGCGAGCAATAGTCACTTTATCGAAGTTTGTGAATAGAGAGTTTGCTCTATAATGGGGCTAAAAAAATCAAGACCTTGAACAAGTACAAGTTTTATTGCGGCATTACGAGAAGATGGCTGCTCAGGAACACAGGAATAAGAGAAATTGCAGAAGACAAAAACGGATTTGTTACTATGCAGATCTCAAGGCTATTACTACTTATTTGGAACCAATAGTTTACACTTGCACAATCTTGCTACAATTTCACTCGAATGAACTGTAGTAAGGAGATTTAAGATAACATTCAACAATAAAACAGGGGAAGGGAAAAGAGAATATGCAACAATAGTCATCTTGATCTGACAAACACTAAAATAAGGTTGCTGCTTCACTAAAATAAGGTTTAACCTATGATTTTTATTTATCAACAAAGTTAAGTCAATGGAATCGAAATGTGTGTTTTAACAGACAAGGGGAAGTCTAAATTTAAGTAACAGAGTAACACGTTTTTATATAGAAAATGACACAAATTTAATTCCAAAATCAGTAGATCATTAACCACATAAAATACGACAATCTTTGAGCGTTGAGGGGGACATTAAGCTAATTAAACAAAACTGACAGGTTGCTGAAACAACAAACGTGTAATTGGAGAACCAAAATGTATCTCCTACAAACAAATTCTCTACCTGTATTCAAGATTTTTTAATGTAGATCATACCTTAATTGCATATTTAGGGCTAACATGCTACTAGTAATTAAAATTACTAAAGGACACCACTCTGGTGGCAAAAACAAATAATTGAAAGCTTCTTTATAAGGGGGACACCATGCACATGCTATTAGTAATAATTATCCACAAAAGGACACTGATCAATCTGCTACTGTCAAGGTCTCTCTTCAAAGAATTGTGACAAGTCTACGACGACTTCAATAATTATAATTACATTTTATATCTATTAAATTGTTCATACGGTGCATTTGTAGAATATTTAGGGTTTACTTATGTTATATTGCTAGTTGCTACTCAAGTTGCGAAAAGAAATATTTGACAGCATACACAATTACACATGCTATTTGTAATTATTATCCACAAAAGGACCACCAATCTAGTTGTTTTGAAAACGAAAGTGAAAGCATCTTACAGGCACTGCATTGAAAGCCTTATTACTTTTATGTTTGTGAACTATAGACCACACAAATCATAAAATCTTCAGTTTACCAGCCTCCCTGAGTCACTTTAAAAGATCAGCATTATTCTTGTTGTTGTTCCTGTGATTACATTCAGATCATAAAGCTTGATAATTAAAGAAGAATGGTTGATGCAATCGTATCTTTTGCAGTCATAAAGCTTGATGAATTTATTGCACAAGAAGTTAACATTAGAAAAGGAGTAAAAGATGGTGTAACGTGGCTCAAAGATGAATTGGGCTACCTCCAAGCTGTAGTAAGAGATGCAGAATTGAGGCATGAAGAGCTAATCCGCAACTGGGTGAACAACATCAGAGATGTTGCCAATGACGCCGTAACTATTCTGATCGATTTCAATGCTCTCCAACAAGAACATGCAGCTCCCAAACATGGTGTCTTGCACCTTTTTCGGGGCTGCGTCTGCATTTTGTTCTCCGAAAGTACTTGGGCTTAATGGGTGGTGGTGAGAAGTATTCAGAAAAACCTCTAATAAGTATACCCGAAGAAATAGGGAATTTAGTTCTCCTAAAGTACTTGGGCTTAATGGGTGGTGAGACGTATTCAGGAAAACCTCTAATAATTCCACCAAGTATAGGCAAGCTGAAAAAGCTACAAACTTTGCTGGGTGCGGAAGAAAGACGCAACACCCTTCCAACAGAAATATGTGAGCTGCATGAGTTGAGGTATTTAGACATGGATATTAGTGGGAGTTTGAATATAGGTAACCACCAAACGAAGTTACACACTCTTCGTGATATAGATCCTGAGGAATGGATGAAGATTGATAATGTTAATCTCACCAACCTCCATACACTATCTATAGAAGAACAAGAGAAGGAGAGGGGAGCACAATATGGTTATACGTTGGAGTCCGTAACTAATTTAACAAGTCTCCAAACATTCAGACTCATCTTCAGTTATTCTGATATTCCAACAATCAAACCACTCTCATCTTGCAATCGTCTCAAGATCGTTTCCTTATGGGGTACTCTAAAAGATCCATCGGAACTAAGTTTTTTGCCAGATTCAGTCACGGAATTAACTCTACTTGGTAGTGAGTTCACAGAAGATCCAATGCCCACTCTGGGAAGTTTGTCAAATCTCACCGCTCTTGAGTTGACTGAGGTGTACAGCGGAAACAAAATGGTTTGCAGTCATAATGCGTTTCCAAGCCTTCAATTTTTAAGATTACAGAACTTTTCCGATCTGGAAGAATTGAAAGTTGAGGACGGAGCATTCCCTTCTCTTAAACTATTTCAAACAGGTGATTGTGACAAACTGAAGAAGACTGCGGTACAACTGGAACGTTTCTGGGTTCAGAATTTTTAATTTATAAACTTTGTAACAATTTATTTTTATTGTTAGTTTTTTATTCAGAATTGGAAAGATTTGCACTTTCTATTTTTCTTCTAAATTTTATATTTATATATTTAAATTTGTACTTCCTTTAAGTTAAAAATAAAAAATATAAATGAATATAAATATAAATATGTACAAATACTGATGTAGAAAATAGGAGTTGTAAATGTTTAAACTTTTTCATGTATAGTATTTTACACGATTTATTTACAATAATTTGTCTACTTGGTTCAAGTTAGTTGAAAAAGATTGTTTAAAAATTAAAAAATGAAAATCCGTCACAATTAGTTTTTAAAATGAGAATCAGCGTGCGTTAAGATTCTCAACGCTTAATTTTTGACAGTAAAAAGGAAAAAAGACGGACGACAAACTGGTGCTAAGTGTGAACATGAGCAGTTTGCTGCTTTGGTGCGTAATGTAATCTGTTATTTATCTAATTGTTTAAGCTTTTGTTTGTACTAGCATATAATCGGTGGGATTTTAGTATTTTTGATTTTTGATTTTAATATTTTTTATATAACTTTTTAGTATTTTTTATCTTATTTTATTAGCATTTATTTGTATTTTAATTTTAAAAATATTTAATATGTTGTCGACGGAATAATATCTTGAACTTTTGAATGTAGCTTAGAAAAATAGATTATATAAATATTTAATAATAATATGTTGTTGACGGGATTCGAACTTTGAACCCGTGTGGGCATTTTAGATATCAAGAAAAAAAATATTATTTTAATATTACATCGGCTAGTAGCCAAATAACCAAATAGAGAGTATAACCCATGCGATACACAAATGAATTTTAATATTTTTTATCTTATTATTTATATCTTGATTTATATGATTTAAAAAAGTAATCAAATATTATAATAGATGTATGATGTTATTCTAAGTTTTTTTTTTTATATTTTGATTTTAAAAATTCTTAATATGTTGTCGACGGAATAATATTTTGAACTATTTAATGTAGCTTAGAAAAATAAATGATATAAATATTTAATAATAATATGTTGTTGATGGAATTCGAATTTTGAACCGGTGTATTGGAGTGAAGTTGAATTAAAAGCAATGGAGTTGGTGTGTACCAGATTCAAAAATCTCAAAGTTCTAGATGTGAGAAGTGTATATTCAAAGAGGATACCAAACGAAATAGGGAATTTAGTTCTGCTAAAGTACTTGGGCTTAATGGGTGGTGAAAAACCTCTAATAATTCCAGCAAGTATAGGCAAGCTGAAAAAGCTACAAACTTTGCTGGGTTCAGACCATAGTCGCTACACATTTCCAAGAGAGATATGTGAGCTGCATGAGTTGAGGTTTTTAGTAATCAAAATTAGTGGGAGTTTGAATATAGGTAACCACCAAACAAAGTTACACACTCTTGGTTATATATATCCTGAGGAATGGATGAAGATTGATACTGTTAATAATCTCACCAACCTCCATACACTATCTATAAAAGAAGTAGAGAAGAAGAGGGCACATGGTTATACGTTGGAGTCCGTAACTAATTTAACAAGTCTCCAAACATTCACACTCACCTTCTATTATTCTGATATTCCAACAATCAAACCACTCTCATCTTGCAATCGTCTCAAGAGCGTTTTCTTATGGGGTACTCTAAAAGATCCATCGGAACTAAGTTTTCTGCCAGATTCAGTCACGGAATTAACTCTAGTTAGTAGTGACTTCACAGAAGATCCAATGCCCACTCTGGGAAGTTTGTCAAATCTCACCGCTCTTGAGTTGACTGAGGTGTACAGCGGAAACAAAATGGTCTGCAGTCATAATGCGTTTCCAAGCCTTCAATTTTTAAGATTAGAGTACCTTTCCGATCTGGAAGAATTGAAAGTTGAGGACGGAGCATTCCCTTCTCTTAAACAATTTCGGACATTTCGTTGTGACAAACTGAAGAAGATTGCGGTACAACTGGAACGTTTCTGGGTCCAGGATCTTTAATTTATAAACTCTCTAAATGTATTTTAATTTGTTCCCAAAAATTATTCCGTGAATTGCAGGGTCCTGTTTATTATAACCAGTTAAATTGATACATTTGATATTTTAGAAATATACTTGTAGCCTATATCCCCGTCTTCTTTAATATTTTATTATTTTTTATTAATTTTTTTGTAATTTTATATATTTTGATAAAATTTTAATATATATATATATAATTGGATTCATATATCTTAAAATTTTAAATTTAATATATTATTGACGTGATCTTAAAATAGAAAATGATTTGAAATATTAGATGTAACGATTCGTATTTATTTTGAAAATTTTAAAAAATTATAATAAACTATAATTTTATAAGTTTAATATAATAATATTACCAACATCTATATATGTTACCCGTGATATTTTTAGTTAGAATATGAGTTTTTTAGTTAGAAAATATAAAAAGATAATTTGCATAAAAAGACAATTAGTTATTTATTTATTATTATACAAAATTATATTACCTCTTTATATATATGTTGCACATGTTATTTTTAGAATATTAGTTTTTTAAGTTTAAAAAATATAAAACATGTAATATGTTTTAAACAAAAAGGGAAACTTGTTATTGATTAATAATTATATAAAATAATATTACTATTTTCTATATATGTTACCCGTGTTATTTTTAGTAGATGAGTTATTTTAGTTAGAAAATATAGTTAGAAAATATAAAACATGTAATATGTTTTAGGTGAAAAAGGTAATTGGTTTTAAATATATAATAATATTACCAATTTATATATATGTTGTCCGTATTATTTTAAGAAGTTTTGTTGTTTTGGTTCGAAAATATAAATAAAAAAATATAAAACATGCAATAAGTTTTAACCGAAAAGAATAATCAGTTATGTATTAATAATTATATAAAATAATATTATCATTTTTTATATATGTTGCTCATGTTATTTTTAAAATTGAGTGGAGGGTCATTTGAATGACATTGATATTAACAAAAACTACACACAAGGGTCTGTGAAAACGAATAATATAGTGCAGCAAGGATAAAAGGAAAAGGGAAATAAATAAAAATAATGTTGAGACTTAGGCTTTGTTTGGGATTGTTGTTAAAAATTGTTGTGTTGTTGAAAAAAGTGCTGTTAAAATAAGTGTTGTTGTGAAAATCAGATAACTGTTTGGTAATATTTTTGATATGTGCATGTTGGTGTATAATATAAAAAATTAATGTTTTTGGTGAGTTTTGATGTTGAAACCAGTAGCTGCTTCCCGCAAAAGCTAAAAATCAGCTTTTTCAAAAGCATAGAGGACCTACTTTCTCTAAAAGCAGCTTTTCAGCCAAAAGCGCTTTTCAGAAAAGCAGCTTTTAAATTTTACCAAACACTTTTTTAGCTGCTTTTCAGAAAAAAGCCGTTGTTGCTGTCTGCAATAGCAATGCCAAACAGAGCCTTACACTGGTATAAGTATTAAATCGAGATAATGGTTAAAGAAAGATAAAGTGAAAGATAAAGTGAAAGGAAGTCATTTGAATGACATTGAAGTTATCAAAGAGCACATGTGCATATATTAAAACAAAATCTTTTGTTACAGCTATTTATCATCTCTTAATTACTGGATTTTCTTGATCTAAGCCATAATTTATAACATCAAATTATCCACAAAAGGATGTTGGGTAGAATTCTAAACTAGACAATAATAATAAGCAATAATAAGGCAGTTATATACATTTATATTAACAAGAACTGACATATTAATCAATTAACAAAACAAACATGAAGGTCGAAACAATAATATAATTAGCGACGGTAATTAACGAGAAAAGAAGAAACACTTAGCTAAGGATTACACCTCAAATCGGGTCAAGTTCTAATTGTTAAAAAGGATTCTGTAGTAATACGATCCGCTAAGCCTTATTTGGCCACCCCAGGAGCAATGGTTCATGGACATTATGGGGAAATCCTTTACGAAGGAGATACATTAGTTACATTTATATATGAAAAATTGCGATCTGGTGATATAACGCAGGGTCTGCCAAAAGTGGAACAGGTGTTAGAAGTGCGTTCGATTGATTCAATATCGATGAATCTCGAAAAGAGAGTTGAGGGTTGGAACGAATGTATAACAAGAACTCTTGGAATTCCGTGGGGGTTCTTGATTGGTGCTGAGCTAACTATAGTGCAAAGTCGTATCTCTTTGGTTAATAAGATTCAAAAGGTTTATCGATCCCAGGGGTGCAGATCCATAATAGACATATAGAAATTATTGTACGTTAAATAACATCAAAAGTGTTGGTTTCAGAAGATGGGATGTCAAATGTTTTCTTACCCGGAGAATTAATTGGATTGTTACGGGCGGAACGAATGGGGCGTGCTTTGGAAGAAGCGATCAGCCTCCTAGAGTCACTTAAATAGATTACCTTCAGATCACAAAGCTTGATAAAGAAGAATGGCTGCTATTGCAATCATAAAGCGAGCAATAGTCACTTAATCGAAGTTTGTGAATAGAGAGAGTTTGCTCTATATTAGGGCTAAAAAAATCAAGACCTTGAACAAGTACAAGTTTTATTGCGGCATGCATTACGAGAAGATGGCTGCTCATGAACACATGAATAAGAGAAATTGTAGAAGACAAAAACGGATTTCTTACTATGCAGATCTCAAGGCTATTACTACTTATTTAGAACCAATAGTTTACACTTACACAATCTTGCTATAATTTCACTCGAATGAACTGTAGTAAGGAGATTTAAGATAACATTCAACAATAAAATCTTTTTTATGCTCTGAAAGTTCTAATTTTCAGAACAGGAAGGGAAAAGAGAATATGCAACAATAGTCATCTTGATCTGACGAACACTCAGTCACAAAAGATTGTTGCTTCACTAAAATAAGGTTTAACCTATGATTTTTATTTATCAACAAAGTTAATTTGTTGAGCTACTCAGTTATCGTATATTTAGGGCTAACATGCTACTAGTAATTAAAATTAATTACTAAAGGACACCACTCTGGTTGCAAAAACAAATAATTGAAAGCTTCTTTATAAGTGGGACACCATGCACATGCTGTTAGTTATAATTAGAGCTGGCCATACGAGCGGGTCTGAACGGCCAACTCGGGCACAACACGACAAAATGGCTCGTTTAATTCGGTTTAGTAACGAGCCGAATCAACCCACGACGGACCGTTACAGAAAACGGGGCGAGTACGGGTCAGAATTCTATAATTCGCGAACGGCACGACACGGAAAATCGGCACGGCACGTGACACGGCCCGCCCGTGTTTATCGAGTTGATATTTAAAACACAATAAATATGTTTGGGTTATGTTTGGGTGATGTTGGAGTCTGCAACTGTTACCTTTTAACCTGATAGGCATGTTGTGTTTATGGATTCCAGGTTGGTCATAAATTTGTAATGGAGCATACATCTCATAGGTTTTCTTGAATAGGGTTCAAATAAGTCTGTTAGTGAGATTAGTGAGATGGTAAGCACATGTGGAGGTTTAGAATGAGTGTCTCATTTACTAATTTAAAGAGCAGAATTTCAACATTAATGGGCTCTGCTATATTTGTGCCGTAATATCATGCTGGAATGAATTTCTGCTACCAAAAGAGTAAAGTAGCAGCAAAAGAGGTGAACCGCCCGCACGACACGGCACATAGAATTCTATAACATATTTATTGTTTTAATATGTTAATGCGGTTTGTTCCGTTTTTTTAGAGAGGAGTCCTCTCAAATTAATTGTAACATTTTTTTAATCAATAAAATTTATAGAGGTACTGTCCTCTTTTCTTCCAATTTTTTTTTATAGTTTCAAACAATTGTTTGTATCAAATTAAAATTAAAAAAAAAATTTAAACCGGCCCTACCCACAAATCGCCCGCCAACCCGCATAGCCGTGCACGTGCCAACCATTCTTTAGCACAACACGGCTCGCCCCGCCCCGTGTAAATTAACGTGTCATGCCCGGGTTTTATGGTCGATGAGCCGGTCCACCTGTGAACCAGCACGGCACGGCTCGGACCGCTCGTATGGCCAGCACTAATTATCCACAAAAGGACACTGATCTGCTTGTTCTAAAAACCAAATAATTGAAAGCGTATATCTTACAGGGATACCATCGAAACATTATTACTTTTATGTTGGTGTACTATAGACCATACATATCATAAAATCTTCACTTGACCAGCCTCCTTGAGTCACTCGAAAAGATTAGTATAATTCTTGTTATTGTTCATTCGATGACCTTCAGATCGTGAAGCTTGATTAAGCAGAATGGTTGATGCAATCGTATCTTTTGCAATCGAAAAGCTTGGTGAATTTATTGCACAAGAAGTTAACATTAGAATAGGAGTGAGAGATGGTGTAAGGTGGCTCAAAGATGAATTGGGCTACCTCCAATCTTCAGTAAGATATGCAGAACTGAGACAGGAAGAGCTAATCCGCAACTCGGTGAACAACATCAGAGATGTTGCCAATGACGCGGTAACTATCCTGAGTTATTTCAATGCTTTCCAACAAGAACATGCAGCTCCCAAACAAGGTATCTTGGATCGTTTTCGGGGCTGTGTTTGCATGTTCAAAAAAGAACTTATGCTTTTTGATATTGGCATGGATATCGAGTCACTCAAGGAAAGGATTGTTGTGATCAAGAATAGGCGAATTGAGTAAGGTATTGACAACATCTTAGCCACTCCAAACGTGAAGCAGAAACAAAGAACATTATTAAGAACATTATTAAGAACATTATTTCTACTTTTTAATTTGTATTAAAGAAGAAAAATGAATTAGATTTTGTACAACTAAAACTGAAGAAGATTCTATTACAACTAGAACGTTTCTGGATTCCATCAAACTTTTTTAGTTTTTAAATCGTGTGAATGTGTTTTATTTTGAACTTTCAGTTTTTTCGTGTATAGCATTTTACAGTAATGTTTTCTAAGAATATTTTACTTGCTTAGAAAAATTAGTTGAGAATAATGTTTTGTCTGTATAGCTATCAGAATGTATAGGAGAGAGTGATTTATACATGGTGCATCAGCTGTCATTGTGGAAATACTATGGAGTGCCATACATTCCAATAGCTCTGCCGAAAAATACTATTAAATAAAAAAATATCCTTTAACTTTCAGTATATGATCATATGAGAATTTTTGGCTCTCTTTGTTATCCACATTTAGGGTCCACTGCTCCTCTTAAATTAGCTCCTAGATCGACACCATGTATATTTTTAGGATTCCCTTCTCTAGTCATAGAGGATATAAATGTTTTTATTTGTCGAGTATCAAAATTATTTTATCTCGTCATGTCACATTTGACGAATTCGTTTTTCTATTCTCGGATGACAAAAAGTTACAAAACTCGGACTATGATTTTCTTTCTTCATCGGAGTTATCCCCCATTGTCACTCGTCATATTTTGGAAGTCATCCTGCTCCACCCATAACACCCCCTGTATCACCCATAACACCATCCCCAGTATCACCTCCTATTTCAGCCATACACACATATTCACCTCATATACAACAACAAAGCTCACCACCACATGTGCAAGTCAATGCTCACCCTACCACAACTCAAGAGTTGCCTTCTCGTAACAGTGAAGTATTATCTTCCCCACAACCTAACTTACCCCAACCGTTGTCTCATAATGGACAAATACCAGCTCCAACTAGAACACATAAAATGGAAACCAGATCTCAACATGGAATTACAAAACCCAAGGCTCAGTCCAACCTATCAGCCCAATCCATTTCTCCTTTGCCTAAAAAACACAAATCTGCATTGCTTGATCCAAATTGGAATGTGGCCATGATCAATGAATATAAGGCTCTTGTTCAAAATAACACTTGGGAGCTTGTCCCTAAGCCAGAAGGAGTAAATATAGTTCGATGTATGTGGTTGTAAAAACATAAATAGAGGAATGATGGATCTCTTGAATGACACAAGGCAAGACTCGTTGTAAATGGAAAGTCTCAACAAGCGAGGGTTGATTTCGATGAAACTTTGAGCCCATTAGTCAACCAGCAACAATTTAGACAGTTTTGAGTATTGTTATGGGAAGAATTGGCTTATACATCAGCTTGACGTAAAAAATACTTTTCTTCACGGGAATTTAGATGAGATAATTTATATGTAACAACCACCTGGATTTGTAAATCCGTCAGCTCCTACTAATGTTTGTCGCCTCCGTAAGTCTATATATAGGTCAAAACAGGAAGCTCGGGTTTGGTATCAACATTTTGTTTCCTATCTTCGACATATCGGGTTTGTTAGTAGCAAATGTGTTAGTGTGCAAGAAGCCAGCTGTGGCCAGCTGTTACTGACTAAGCTGTGGCCAGCTCAACTTCCCGCCAGAATTTGTTAGGAAGTTTGTTAGAGATATATTCTTGGTGGTGTAGATAATGTAGAGACATTGTTAGTTTACAGTGTCAATTTGGGACTTCACTTTTCTCTCTAAAGTTTAGAGAGCTTATCACAGTCTGGTGACTTTGTAAATATACATACAAACACTTTGATATTGTTGATGAAGAGATGAAGATCATCTATTTTGTTTCTGCACATTCTTGCTAGTTCATAAAGATGAGAACTTTGGTTTGTAACATGGTATCAAAGCTACGATGATTCATTGATGCAGAAAAGGCTTCAAATTAGAGTGTTATTCATCATTCTCAGTGTTATTCAATGATCAATTCGTCTTTTTCATCACGTAATTCAACTATAAGTTTTTCAAATTGATTGTAGATCTATGATTTACAAGTGTTGATTTCTTCAATTCGCAATTGATTTCATCATTATCTGTGTATTCAACATGACTACAAGTGCATCTTATTCATCTGCTACAATCGGTTCTACAACGATGTCATCTACATTAGATTACAATCATCCGTATTATTTGCATCCATCAGATAATCCAGGAATGCAAATCATAACTGTTGTGTTAAATGAATCTAACTATAATCAGTGGCAAAGATCAATGGAGTTAGCTCTTTCTTTTAAGCTAAAATTAGGATTTGTGGATGGTTCATATATGAAACCAGTGGCAAATTCTCCGTTAGTGGTGTATTGGCTTCGTTGTAACAATATGGTGACATCTTGTTTACTTAATTCTGTCTCGAGTGATATACGGAATAATATTGTCTATATTCAGTCAGCTAGAGAGATTTGGTTAGATCTTGAGATTCTCTATGCTCAAAGCAATGTATCAAAAATGTTTCACCTTCGAAAAGAAATTTCTCACCTCTCTCAAGGCACTATGTCTGTGTCTACTTATTTTACTAAGTTTCGGTCAGTTCATGATGAGCTTGAGTGTTTGGTAGTCAAGCCAAGATGTACCTGTAATTTGTGTACATGTACAGGTAATGACAAGTTGTATGAATTGGATCATAATATTCAACTTACACAATTTCTGATGGGATTGAATGACAATTTTACGGGAATTCGAGGTCAAATACTCATGATGAAACCGTTACCTACACTAAGTCAGTGTTATGGTTTGTTACTTCAAGAAGAAAGTCAAAGAGAGAGTCACTCTTATAGTAATCAACAACTTGGAAATGTGGCTATGAATGTCAAGTCTTTTGTTAAATCTATACAGCCTCGAGGTGTTACTAAGAAGCAGAGTGATGCTTCGATGATCTGTGATTTTTGTCATATGACTGGTCATGTACGGGCCACTTGTTTTTGTATTCATGGTTATCCCTCATGGCATAGATTATTTGGGAAACCCAAACCTAAGCATAGAGTGTCACATATTAGGAATTCTGTGGTGGCAAATGATCATGTCTCTAGTTATGATTCTAGAGCTAATATAGTGGCATAGAATGAGAGTGTGAGTACTGGTTCACAGATGTCACAAACGGGTTTAAATCTCACTGAGGGACAGTGTAAACAACTCATCCAGCTACTACAAAAGTCTTTACCTACTCCTACGGGTACTAGTGGCTCTTCACATTTGGATTATTCTACACAGTTTTCTCCTACACAATCGACCATGTCTGGTCCTTGGTTCTCAGAACACTCCATTAATACTGTACATCTTACTGGTTCTGGTAATCCTATTGTACATCAGGTGTTGAATGTTACTGGGGTTGCTAATCACAAATGGATTCTTGATACTGGTGCCATGGATCATATTACAGCATTTCTTTATCTTTTGCAAGATGTTCAAACCTGTACTGCAACTCTGCAGTTACCCAATGGAGCTACTGATGCAGTTAGTCATACTGGCAATATTGTACTGAATTCTACGATAACCTTAACTAATGTATTGTGTGTGCCCATATTTTATTACAATTTACTGTCCATATCTAAATTGTTGCAGGGAACACCTTATCAAGTGAACTTTATGTCACATGTGTGTTATCTTCAAGATCACACTTGGAAGAAAGCCATTGTGCTTGGGAAAGAAGAACAGGGTTTGTATGTGCTCACTGATTCAACTCGAGTGAATAATAATGCAATTCAGGTTAATACTATTACAGCATCTTCAACTGTTCAGAAAGAGGAATTTGTAGCTCATGTTGTCAATCCAGATGTCTGGCATGCTAGGCTGGGACACATACCAGTTGACACTATCAATAAAATTTCAGTACTGGGCAAAACAAAGGTACTAGACTCATGTGATAGCTGTCATCTTGCTAAACAAACACGGTTATCATTTCCAACTTGTGTCAGCATTAACAAATGTCTGTTTGACTTGGTCCATGTTGATCTATGGGGACCTTACAAATTTAAAACACACCAGAATTGTAATATGTTTTTAACTCTGGTGGAAGACAAGTCTAGGTGCACCTGGCTGTACTTATTGTCTGATAAGTCTACAGTTCCTTCGTTACTTAAAGAGTTCTTTACACTGATTAAGACGCAATTTCAGACTACGGTTAAGGTTCTCCGTACTGATAATGGCTTGGAGTTCATAAATCGTTCTTTGTCAGCATACTTAGCTGAACTGGGTATCATTCATCAAACTAGTTGTGTGTATACGCCACAACAAAATGGTTTGGTTGAGCGAAAACATCGACATCTACTCAACTGTGCTAGGGCTCTGCGGTTTCACTCCTCACTTCCAATTGTTTTTTGGGGGGATTGCTTATTGACTGCAGTGTACCTTATTAATCGTACACCTACTGTGACACTTCAAGACACGAGTCCGTATGATGTTTTGTTTAACTCTCCTCCCAGTTATGATACAATTAAGGTTTTTGGCTCCCTTTGTTATGCTACTGTAATGCCTAAACCATGTGACAAGTTTGCTGCTAGGGCAGTTAAAGGTGTATTTTGGGGTTATCCTTTTGGTACTAAAGGATATAAAATACTTGATTTGGACACCAAGCACGTGTTTACTTCTAGAGATGTTCATTTCTTTGAACATATATTTCTATTTCGGAACATGGATCTTCAGGCTCCAAAGCAGTTATTTCCTGCTTCTTCTATCTTTGTGGATGATGATCCACTCTTGTCTCCTGGTGATTTAGTTCACAGTTCGGTGTCTCACAATGAAGTTTCTCGTGATGAGTTGGTAACAGTCCAGGGTGCTGTTGATGTCTCCACTGCTGAGGTTTCTATATCTCCTGTCTTAGTACCTACAGTCCGTCCTCAATGTCAACGGAGTCTACCTGTCAAGTTTAACGACTACACAAGTCTACCAAATCATATGGTTAGTAGTGTTAAAAATATGGCTGGTTCTATTGTTGAACCCCAACACTTCAAACATGCTGTACAATTTCAGGAGTGGTGTGAAACAATGAGTGTTGAACTTGCTGCTTTGGAAGCAAATAATACATGGGAACTTGTTCCGTTACATCTGATAAGTGGATTTTATATCTACTTGGAACACTTCATATCGGCTTAAATTGACTGGTTGTACTCAAGTATTTGATGTTTTTAATGTGTTTTTAGTTAGAATGTGCAGAGCTACAGAATTGGCAGAGTTGTGGAGTTTCCAAGATTATATGGTGGTGTAGAGCATCAATGTGAAAGCCATGCAGTTACGGGAGTTGGAAGCGCAAGGAAATCAAAGTTTCAGAATTCTTGGACAGAAACAGAAGCGCCCCCGCGCCTCAAAGGAGCGCGCCCGCGCCTTAGGGAATGTCAGGGGAGCGCGCCCACGGCTTCCAGGAGCGCGCCCGCGCTAGGTCAAATGCTGAAGAATCCTGTTTGTGTTCTGTTTTGGAAAGGGGCAATGACCAGTCAACCGCAGGGGCTATATAAACTCATGGGGGGACGATTTTATAAAAGGGGATATATATATATCTACATCCCTAATCACCAGAGAGAACAAGAAGACAGCTGATTACGAAGACCTAGTTTCATCTTATCTTTGTATTCTTCTAATTAGGCTATACTTTGGATTCTCGTTGGAGTTGTTTTCGTAAACCTTATTAGTATTCTTTAGTAGTATTCCAGACTTACTTACTATCATGTTTTCATCAGAACCCATGATGACGAGTGGTTCGATTATGAACTAATCGTTGTCATGGGATTCTAACGGATTTATTTATGGATTTTAGTAGTTAATTGTTTTAAAGATCTGTGTGTGATGAATTATTGGCTTCCTAGTATGGTTGTGCTTATTCTTCTTGGATGCGTAGCTAACATCTAAGTTGTTTGTTAATCTCTATTGATTGCGAAAGTGGATATAGAGGTTTAGAACTTGTCATGCTAGCATAGGTTTATGTATATTCGTCATGCATGATTCGTAGGTAATTTTAACCATCTTACCTGCCCTATGTAATCTGAATGGATAACTTGCTCGTTAAACCGTTATGTTTTCAAATCTTATAGACATATAAGGTCTAAGCATAATTGGTGTCTACCCAACTTCTATCTCTTTTGTGGATGTTTGAGTGGTTTGGTATACATATACTGAAAGGTAGCGTGTACTGATTTCGTGTTGTCCGATTAGTTGTCATAATTGTCGCATACATTGATTAAAGGCATAAAACTCTAGATGAAGTATTAAATGAAGTTAGGATCCCATGTTTTATTCTCATAAGTAATTCAATAGTAAATTCCTTAGTTAATTATTGTTTTAGTAAATTGCTTAGTTAAATTAGATAATCACAACACAAATTTGATACTTGTCTTAGCATTGAACAATAGCCATACATTGTTGCATAAGTGCATAACTATAGTAACCTAAACCAGTCTCTGTGGGAACGAACTTGACTTATTCATATATTACTTGTGACCACGTACGCTTGCGTGATTTTGTGCGAACAAGTTTTTGGCGCCGTTGCCGGGGACTCGGTGTTATATATATAGTTTATGTGCTTGTCATCAGTGGTCGTTAAAGTTCACTGACTCAGATTATTTTCTCATCAATTTTACTTTGTTTGGTGAGTTTCAGGTATTCTAGTGAGCGTGTATGCGAACACGTTCTCAATCTCGTAAGGAATTACTTGAATTGAATCTAGTGATGGGAGAACCAGTAGCAGAAACGAAGGCTTTGAAGGATTATTCTCAGCCAAAAATCAATGACATTCAATCTAGCATTGTCAGGCCAGCCATTGCAGCTAATACTTTTGAAATCAAGCCTGGCACGATTCAGATGGTGTAGAATTCAGTTCAGTTTGGGGGTACTCCAACGGAAGATCCTAATATGCACATTAGGGATTTCATCGAGATTTTCGACACCTTCAAGTTCAACGGAGTGTCAGAAGATGCTGTGAAATTGAGACTTTTCCCATTTTCTCTGAGGGATAAAGCTAAGGGCTGGTTGCACTCTCTACCAGCAGGTTCTATCACTACATGGGAGGATCTTGCTCAGAAGTTTCTCACTAAATTCTTCCCTAGGGCTAAAACAGCTACAATCAGGAATGCGTTTACTCAGTTTGCACAGGAGTCTGGAGAAACGTTATGTGAAGCTTGGGAGCGTTACAAGGAGATGCTTAGGAAGTGTCCTTGTGACGCCCTCCAAACCCGGGGTACGGGTTTGAGGAGTCACCCGACCAACGAATCACTATGTAACACATGCATAATATATAAAGACATAAAATACCCCTTAACCAAGATCGCATCCAGATTATGGAAATGAACACAAGCTACTACAATCTTTATTAATACAATACCAGTTTTATCAGAGTTATTACATCACATCTAAAGTTCAGATCTAGACATCTATCTAGAAAAGCAAAACAACAACTACCCTGCCAGTGACAATGACTCGAGGGCCTCTCCTGGCTGCCGGTGAACTATCGGTCACGCTATGCCGACTCATACTCTCGCTTCACTGGAATAGGGTTAGAAAACAACAAGCAAGAGTGAGCCAAAATGCTCAGCAAACATCATTTGTATAATTTCTATCACAGTTGTAAGGATATGAATTTATGATATCAGAATCAACAATATTTAGCTAACACATGCTTTGTATCAATATCAAATGAAGAAAAAGAATTAGAATTTGGCTTTAGCATTTTATTCAAATCAAAGGTTGTGCTGCTGGCCAGCCACGCATCAACCCCGGACTAGCTCACGACAAAGTCCTCTACTGGATCCTAGGCCAATAAGGGCCTTTAGTTATTCCGACCATAAAGATGGCCCGACCAATTACTGGTCCAATTTTAAAAACATGCCAATTCTATCATAAGGTATAAACAATATCATGCTCAATAAGATAAACTCAATGTCAAAATATAATAATTGCAAAAGAGCTTCAACAACTCAGTATCAAATGAAGATCGAGGAATAATCATGGAATAATTCCGACGGTACGGTGTACTCATTCAGTAGGAAATCAATATAGGTAATCGATGATCAATGACCGTAATCAAAGGTCAAAGATGGAGGTCAAACAATCAAGGGTTGTCAATAGTATTCAAAGATGGTAATCAATAGATCAATGGTGATAAGCAATAATCAAGGCAATTGGAAATAATGGTTTCCGATGCAGATCAAATCAAAGAATCAAGAATCTCTTTGGAAATGGAATCAGTTGTCAAAATACAGGTAAAAGATTGATAATTTAGAATTGTTCTGGGGATAACAATTTTTAAGTATTCAAGACGATAATAAATGATCACAAGTAAAGGCACAGATACTTGCCTGGTCTAAGCTGCTGACGGATCGACTTTGCTCACTCTACCTTTCCCTTTCCCTTGCTCCGGGAACTCGATTCTATAATTAAACAACTCATCATAATAAGTCTAACTATTCTCGTTCTACTCTCGACACTTATTCAATCACTAATCACATTTAAACAAGTAACCGGTTACGTATCGGACGTCCGGTATGATTTACGATATTCAAAACTCAGATAGTAGCCCTAGTATGGGCTTATACGGACTATAAAACACATTATACAACTCATATGAACCATATAGCACTTATAAACATTTTTAAAACATCATACGAAACTTATTTGAATTTTACATAAGTCACTACTAATTTTTAAGTCAAAAATCGGATTTTTAAATCCAATATAAACATTTAAATGCAAATAAATCAATTAATAAAATTAATTGACACCTTTTAAATTCTCAAACTATTTTTAAATAAATAAATAGGCTTGAAAATAATTAAACTGAATTTTTAATTAATTAAATCTAATTAATAATTAATTTTTAAGAATTAATTGATTAAAATAAATAACCAATTAATTAATAAATTAATTATTAATTAAAAATAATTAAAATAATTAAGTTTAATCAATTTTCGGATTTAAAATAATAAATATAATTTTCCAGAATTTTTCTGATATTAAAATATATATTTAAAATAAAAATATGAATTTTTAAAGTTTTTAAACTATTTTCGAATTAAATTTTAAAAATAAATCCAAAAACAGTTTTCAGAAATCGAATTAGGGTTTTAGAAGATTAAAACCGGGTCAGAAAACGGGTAAACGGGTCGGGAAGAACGAATTCGGGTCGCCAAGAACAACCCACCGGATTCTGGGTTTTCCAGAATCCGGCCGGCATCCGGCGACCGGAATCCTGCAATTCCGTCCAAACACAAACAATTCCAGAGGGCTTTTGTTCGCTTTTTCAAGACAAACAAATCCCACACACAATCACATACGTCCCATGCCGGAATCGAGCCCAGAATTCGTTTAAAGAACTCGTCGGCGACGACTTCGGCCGGAAACCCGATCTACTTTATTTATACATGAAACTCAAAGATTAATATATCAAAATGAAGCATATAACTCACACAATCAAAGCCCCATATCATAACTAATGTCAGATCAACAGAAAGAACGAACGAAGTAAAAGAAAATTTCGGGTCAAAAACCCGAAAATCAAACCCATTAAAATTGAACTCAAACATGAAATTAAATCATGGATTCTTGCTATTTAGAACCCTAGGAACATGTTAGAAGCAACCAATTGAACGGAGAATCAACAGATTGAAAATCCCCAAATCGACCAAGAACCCTAATTTTAATTCGAATATTGAAAAATTCATATAAAATCGAAAACTTACCAGATGATGATGAGGTTGAAAGATTCTGAAACTAGAGATCAAGATCTTTGATTTGAGTACAAGAACTTCAGATTTAGGTTTCAATAACACCTCGAACGAATGGATTGAATCTCAAGAACACGAAGAACACGGTTCGGGAATTTTTAATTTAGGGCTTTATAACGGCAGATTTTAATGAGGTTCAAGATACGATTTGTCTTTTTATATTTTTGGAAAAATAATACCCCAAATAACATTTCTGGATCGATATTGATCCATTAGATCGTTTAAAAACCCTAATTAGGTTAAAAACACGTTTTACGAGAAACAATCAGTTAAAAAGGTTGATGATCATCCAAATTGATATATATCATTATATAACTAATGCTCAAGAATACTAGGGCTATAAAAACTGTAATATTGTTATATAACGATATATCCGTCCCCTTAAGCAATTAGGGTTCGGAACGATTTTTCCTTTTTCGAACCAAAAATGAATTATATTGTCATAAATCAAATAGGTAGGGTTGAGATGATACCAATAACTCTCTTGATAACGATTCGAATACGAACGATGAAGAGATAAAAATGAATGTTCGAAATTCCAACGGGGCCCTTGAATTATCAAAACGGGGCTCAGATTTGAAGAAAATTCCAAATGACGAAATATTTGAAAGGGGCTTTCGACTCACCATTTAGCACATAATCACACACTAATTATCATATAATAACATCACAATACTCCACAATAAATATTTATATCAAATATATCATTTATTCAAATAATAAAATTCACGGATATTACATCCTTCCCCCCTTAATAGGATTCTGTCCTCAGAATCAGATCAAGGAAACAACTGGGGATACTTCTCTAACATCTCACTTTCTAACTCCCAGGTCGACTCTTCTACTTTAGGATTTCTCCACAAAACTCTCACTAACGCTACTATCTTATTCCTTAGTACCTTCTCTTTACGATCCAATATCTGAATCGGTCGCTCTACATAAGATAAATCTGCCTGGACCTCTATGGGTTCATACTCTATTACATGATTCGAATCTGGTCGATACCTCTTAAGCATAGATACATGAAATACATTATGAACGTGCTGCATATGCGGCGGCAATGCTAACTCGTAAGCTACCTTGCCCACTTTCTTCAAAATCTCAAACGGTCCGACATATCTCGGACTCAGCTTCCCTTTCTTTCCAAATCTGACTAATCCTTTCCACGGTGAAACCTTTAGTAACACTTGCTCTCCTTCTTAGAATCCCACATCCTTTCTGGCTAGATCAGCATACTTCTTCTGTCGGTCCTGAGCTGTTATCAATCTTTTTTGAATCAATTGAATCACTTCCTTTGTTTGTTGCACTAGTTCTGGTCCTATCATCTTCCGTTCACCAACTTCTTCCCAATACACTGGCGATCGACACTTTCGTCCATATAAAGCTTCGTAAGGCGGCATTCCAATACTCGCGTGAAAACTATTATTATAAGAGAATTCCACCGAAGGTAGATGATCGTCCCAAGTGCCTTCAAAGTCAAGTGCACAAGTTCTAAGCATATCTTCAATGGTTTGAATCGTCCTTTCGCTTTGACCATCCGTCTGCGGGTGATAAGCCGTACTCATTCTTAACTCGGTGCCCAAACATTCTTGTAAACTTCTCCAAAATCTTGAATTGAATCGAGGGTCTCGATCAGACACTATCGACACTGGAACTCCATGCCGTACTACGATTTCCTTTATGTAAATGTGAACCAACTTATCCAGCGAGAATCTTTCGTTAATTGGAAGAAAATGCGCAGATTTCGTCAATCGATCCACGATAACCCAGATGGCATCATGGTTAGTCTTTGTTCTTGGCAATCCTACCACAAAATCCATTGCTATGTGCTCCCACTTCCATTCAGGAATCTCTAGCGGTTGAAGTAATCCACTCGGTCTCTGATGTTCCGCCTTGACCCTCTGACACGTAAAACATTTACTCACCCATTCAGCAATCTCTCTCTTCATATCTGGCCACCAAAATTTCATCTTAAGATCTCGATACATCTTCGTACTCCCTGGATGAATTGAATACTTCGAGTTATGCGCTTCGTGCAAAATTTCACTTTTCAGTTCCGCTACATTAGGTACCCATATCCGAGAAGCAAACCTTAAGATCCCTTTGTCGTCCGGTTGACTACATATCTCTTCACCTGTCATCTTACTCGCATCATCATTCATAACTTGCTCTTGGCATCTCCGTATCTTCTCTAACAATTCAAGTTGAAACGTCATGGTGTAAATCATCTCTGTCGCATCGTTCAGAATACTTACTTCGATCTCTAACCTCTCAAATTCCTGGTACAGCTCCTTGGTCATAGTTAATGTGTTCAATCTCTCTCTTCTGCTCAATGCATCTGCTACCACATTTGCCTTGCCGGGATGATAGTTGATAGAAATGTCGTAGTCCTTGATTAGTTCTAACCATCTTCGTTGCCTCATGTTCAGCTATTTCTGAGTAAAGATATACTTCAGACTCTTATGATCGGTGTAAATTTCACATCTCTCTCCATACAGGTAGTGTCTTCATATCTTCAAAGCAAATACAATCGCTGCTAACTCCAAATCATGAGTAGGATACTTCTGTTCGTGGGGCCTCAACTGTCTTGACGCATAAGCAATCACCTTGTCATGTTGCATAAGTACGCAACCCAATCCTTTGTACGATGCATCACTATAGATTACGAATTGACCTTGATCGTCTGGTAACATCAATACCGGTGTCGTAGTTAGTCTCTTCTTTAACTCTTGGAAACTTTCTTCGCATTTGTCGTTCCATATGAATCGCTCATTTTTCCTTGTCAGCTTGGTCATTGGAGTAGCTATCTTCGCAAAATCCTGCACAAATCTCCGGTAGTATCCGGCTAATCCCAAGAAACTTCTGACTTCAGTCGGTGTCCTTGGTCTCTCCCAATATTTCACTGCCTCTATCTTTGTTGGATCCACTTTAATGCCTTCGCTGCTCACCACGTGTCCTAAGAAATGAACTTCTCTCAACCAGAATTCACATTTGGAAAACTTCGCATATAATCTTTCTTGTCTCAATGTATCCAACACAATCCGCAAATGGTCTGCATGCTCTTCTTCTGTCCTTGAGTATATCAAGATGTCGTCGATGAACACCACTACAAACTTGTCCAAATACCTCTTGAAAATCCTGTTCATTAAGTCCATAAAAGCTGCGGGTGCATTTGTTAGTCCAAACGCCATTACTAAAAATTCATAGTGCCCATACCTCGTTCGAAAAGCTGTCTTCGGTATGTCGCCTGGTTTAATCTTCAGTTGGTGATATCCTGACCGCAGATCAATCTTTGAAAAATATACTGCTCCTTTCAGCTGGTCAAATAGATCATCTATCCGGGGTAATGGATACTTGTTCTTAATGGTTAGCTTGTTCAATTCCCGGTAATCTATGCACAATCTCATGCTTCCATCCTTCTTCTTGACGAACAACACTGGTGCTCCCCACCGTGAAACGCTGGGTCTAATAATTCCTTTCTCTAGCAATTCTTGCAATTGGTTAGCCAATTCCTTCATCTCTACTGGTGCCATTCTGTATGGGGCCTTAGATACTGGCTCCGTGCCTGGTGCTAAGTCTATTGCAAATTCAATTTCTCTATCTGGAGGTAAACCTGGTAACTCTTCCGAAAAAACATCTGGAAACTCATTTACAACTGGAATATCTTCTAACCTAGAAACTTCCTTCTCTATATCTATTACATATGCTAAGTACGCCTCACAACCTTACTTTAATAATCTCTTAGCCTGAATCATCGTCAGGAACTTCTTTGTTTGCCTCTCTCCTCTAAATATTATTTCTTTATTTTCTAGGGTAATTAAAGTAACCCTCTTATTCTTACAATCAATACTCGCATCATACTCAGTCAACCAATCCATTCCTAGTATCACATCAAATTCACCTAACTTAAAAGGTAACAAATCAACATAAAAACAATTTCCCATAATCTCTATCTCACAACGAGGATAATATGAACTGACCACTATACGATCCTGATTAGCTATTTCTATATTCAATACTCCACTCAAGGGTTTCATTACGCAATTCAATCTACGAGCAAACGTTTCAGAAATAAAAGACTTCATCGCTCCCGAATCTATTAACACTTTAGCAGGAACAGAATTTACTAGAAGTGTACCTGCCACCACGTCGGAATCTCTCACCGCTTCTCCCATTGACATATTGTAAGTCCTGGCTAAAGGCTGGACATTCACAGCTGGGGGCGCTTCGATTGCCCGGATCATGTTGTTCACGGGTGCTGGTGCTCTGCAGTCCTTGATCATGTGGCATGGCTTCTTACATCGGTGACACAAAATGCCTACTTTGCAATCCCAGGAATAATGTGCCTTCTGATTGCATTTGAAACATGTGACATTCAATCGATGGCATATCCCTGGGTGTCGCTTCCCGCATGTCTTGCATTCTGGTAAAGGGGGTCTTGAGAATCCCTGATGACTACCGACTGATAGACGGTTATCTTGTGCTACGCTCCCGGTAACTGGTTTCTTGAAACTTGCATTCCTACCAGGCTGAAATCCCGGTCTCTTGTTTGCTTGCCCTTGAGAACTTCCCTGTTGCTGCCCCTTATCGGGGATCCCTGCTTTCCTCTTCTTGTTTTCTCTTTCCTTCATGTATGAATCACTTTCCGTCTCCGTAATCATTGCTTTTTGGACCACCGCTGCATAGGTGTCCAACTCCAGTATGGCTAACTTGCTACCAATCCAGGACCTCAGTCCCTGCTGGAACCTTTTGGCCTTCTTCTTCTCTGAATCCACGTATGTTGGAACAAACCTTGATAACTCCGTAAACTTCGTCTCATATTGGGGTACTGTCATACTTCCCTGCTTTAACTCCAAAAACTTTAATTCCATCTGATCCCTCATATAGTCTGGAAAATACCTCTCTAAAAACAACTCTGTAAATCTTGCCCACGTAATCAATCCCTCGGGCTCCATAGCCCTGCTTGTTTCCCACCAATAGCTGGCCTCACTCTTCAGAAAATAACTTGCATATTCTGTCTTCTTGTCTTCAGTCACCTCTATTAAGGCAAAAGCCTTCTCTATTTCCTTCAACCATGCCTTAGCCTCTACAGGGTCTGCTGATCCTTTAAATTCTGGAGGTTTTGCTGCCTGGAAAGATTTGAACGTAACCGCCGGTGCTGCCTGCTGGTGATGCTGCTGATGCTGATGTTGTTGCTGCTGTTCTAAGAGCTGTTGCTGGAATGCTTGTTGCTGTTGTGCCAATGCGACAGTCTGTTGTGTAAGAGTATTCAATAACTGGATTACCATCGGGTCCATGTGACCCGTGGGAGGTGTATTCTGATGACCCTCTTGGTCAGGGGAATCGGTTTAACGGGTTTGTCGTCTAGGAGGCATATCGCTGATGAATAAACAATAATTGGCTTAATAAAACAATTTATATAATAGATAGGGAGGATCACAATTGATATCTCGAAGGTTTACAGATCTTTTCAACGGTGTAAGGGTACACTCATTGTAACAAGTAAAATAACAGTTATGATGCTGGAAATGAATGACAAGGGGATAATAACAGTTCTACAAAAGAGGTTTATCATACATATATATAGAGTTAGTACAAGCGTAGAATGCTTCAAAAGAAAATATATCATGGCTGAACCACAACTACCGATCAACAATACAACAAAAATGCAACAACAACCCGAGGCAATCCTATAAGCCCGGTGCACTGCTGATTCTACCATATGCATCTATATACTACTAACTAAAAACCATACATCCATGCCCATCTGTCTTATCCTAAACCTGCTCACAAATCTCCTGCTCCTGTCGGCCATAACGGGGGTCCTGAAATCTCCGCAATCTCCCTCATCGCGTAATCTAAAACCTCTCTCGTCCCCGCCACTGTCTCTCCCTCTCCACTGGAAGCCAATCCATGCAATCGAGTCTCAACCAATGTCCTCGTAACCCTAAGCCTCATCTGCATATCTCCAACCTGACCTCTAAGTGCGTCCCTCTCTCGGATAGCGGCTGCCTCAGTCGAACGAACCCTCCTCATCTCCATGACCTGCCCATGTAGGTACTCCCTCTCTCTGCTAACCCTCTAATACTCAAAGTGTGGAATTGGGGGCTCACAAAGCTGATACCTAGGTCCAGCTACTGATGCCTGAGACACTGATGATGGGGCTACTCGTCGGAGTGGAACAGGACAAGGTATCTGATCTCTCCTGACTACCGGATGCCTAAGCTGATATCGCACCGGACGAGACGGGCCTACTCCCTCAACTGGTGTAGGTATCACTGCTATCGTATCCTCCGATGGGTCTGAGTCTGAGCTAGAGCTAGGGGGCTGCAATTATAACCACATTTAATTACTACGCATAATATCCCTAGTTGACCTCCTAATATCCTTAGGTGAAGTCCTAACTCTCTACGTTATCCTGGACCCTAAGTCCTAAACTTGTTTCATATGCCATAACCTGTTGCTCTGATACCAACCTGTGACGCCCTCCAAACCCGGGGTACAGGTTTGAGGAGTCACCCGACCAACGGATCACTATGTAACACATGCATAATATATAAAGACATAAAATACCCCTTAACCAAGACCGCATCCAGATTATGGCAATGAACACAAGCTACTACAATCTTTATTAATACAATACCAGTTTTATCAGAGTTATTACATCACATCTAAAGTTCAGATCTAGACATCTATCTAGAAAAGCAAAACAACAACTACCCTGCCAGTGACAATGACTCGAGGGGCTCTCCTGGCTGCCGGTGAACTATCGGTCACGCTATGCCGACTCATACTCTCGCTTCACTGGAATAGGGTTAGAAAACAACAAGCAAGAGTGAGCCAAAATGCTCAGCAAACATCATTTGTATAATTTCTATCACAGTTGTAAGGATATGAATTTATGATATCAGAATCAACAATATTTAGCTAACACATGCTTTGTATCAATATCAAATGAAGAAAAAGAATTAGAATTTGGCTTTAGCATTTTATTCAAATCAAAGGTTGTGCTGCTGGCCAGCCACACATCAACCCCGGACTAGCTCACGGCAAAGTCCTCTACTGGATCCTAGGCCAATATGGTCCTTAAGTTATTCCGACCATAAAGATGGCCCGACCAATTACTGGTCCAATTTTAAAAACATGCCAATTCTATCATAAGGTATAAACAATATCATGCTCAATAAGATAAACTCAATGTAAAAATATAATAATTGCAAAAGAGCTTCAACAACTCAGTATCAAATGAAGATCGAGGAATAATCATGGAATAATTCCGACGGTACGGTGTACTCATTCAGTAGGAAATCAATATAGGTAATCGATGATCAATGACCGTAATCAAAGGTCAAATATGGAGGTCAAACAATCAAGGGTTGTCAATAGTATTCAAAGATGGTAATCAATAGATCAATGGTGATAAGCAATAATCAAGGCAATTGGAAATAATGGTTTCCGATGCAGATCAAATCAAAGAATCAAGAATCTCTTTGGAAATGGAATCAGTTGTCCAAATACAGGTAAAAGATTGATAATTTGGAATTGTTCTGGGGATAACAATGTTTAAGTATTCAAGACGATAATAAATGATCACAAGTAAAGGCACAGATGCTTGCCTGGTCTAAGCTGCTGACGTATCGACTTTGCTCACTCTACATTTCCCTTTCCCTTGCTCCGGGAACTCGATTCTATAATTAAACAACTCATCATAATAAGTCTAACTATTCTCGTTCTACTCTCGACACTTATTCAATCACTAATCACATTTAAACAAGTAACCGGTTACGTATCGGACGTCCGGTATGATTTACGATATTCAAAACTCAGATAGTAGCCCTAGTACGGGCTTATACGGACTATAAAACACATTATACAACTCATACGAACCATATAGCACTTATAAACATTTTTAAAACATCATACGAAACTTATTTGAATTTTACATAAGTCACTACTAATTTTTAAGTCAAAAATCGGATTTTTAAATCCAATATAAACATTTAAATGCAAATAAATCAATTAATAAAATTAATTGACACCTTTTAAATGCTCAAACTATTTTTAAATAAATAAATAGGCTTGAAAATAATTAAACTGAATTTTTAATTAATTAAATCTAATTAATAATTAATTTTTAAGAATTAATTGATTAAAATAAATAACCAATTAATTAATAAATTAATTATTAATTAAAAATAATTAAAATAATTAAGTTTAATCAATTTTCGGATTTAAAATAATAAATATAATTTTCCAGAATTTTTCTGATATTAAAATATATTTTTAAAATAAAAATATGAATTTTTAAAGTTTTTAAACTATTTTCGAATTAAATTTTAAAAATAAATCCAAAAACAGTTTTCAGAAATCGAATTAGAGTTTTAGAAGATTAAAACCGGGTCAGAAAACGGGTAAACGGGTCGGGAAGAACGAATTCGGGTTGCCAAGAACAACCCACCGGATTCTGGGTTTTCCAAAATCCGGCCGGCGTCCGGCGACCGGAATCCTGCAATTCCGTCCAAACACAAATAATTCCAGAGGGCTTTTGTTCGCTTTTTCAAGACAAACAAATCCCACACACAATCACATACGTCACATGCCGGAATCGAGCCCAGAATTTGTTTAAAGAACTCGTCGGCGACGACTTCGGTCGGAAACCCGATCTACTTTATTTCTACATGAAACTCAAAGATTAATATATCAAAATGAAGCTTATAACTCACACAATCAAAGCCCCATATCATAACTAATGTCAGATCAAAAGAAAGAACGAACGAAGTAAAAGAAAATTTCGGGTCAAAAACCCGAAAATCAAACCCATTAAAATTGAACTCAAACATGAAATTAAATCATGGATTCTTGCTATTTAGAACCCTAGGAACATGTTAGAAGCAACCAATTGAACGGAGAATCAACAGATTGAAAATCCCCAAATCGACCAAGAACCCTAATTTTAATTCGAATATTGAAAAATTCATATAAAATCGAAAACTTACCAGATGATGATGAGGTTGGAAGATTCTGAAACTAGAGATCAAGATCTTTGATTTGAGTACAAGAACTTCAGATTTAGGTTTCAATAACACCTCGAACGAATGGATTGAATCTCAAGAACACGAAGAACACGGTTCGGGAATTTTTAATTTAGGGCTTTATAACGGCAGATTTTAATGAGGTTCAAGATACGATTTGTCTTTTTATATTTTTGGAAAAATAATACCCCAAATAACATTTCTGGATCGATATTGATCCATTAGATCGTTTAAAAACCCTAATTAGGTTAAAAACACGTTTTACGAGAAACAATCAGTTAAAAAGGTTGATGATCATCCAAATTGATATATATCATTATATAACTAATGCTCAAGAATACTAGGGCTATAACAACTGTAATATTGATATAGAACGATATATCCGTCCCCTTAAGCAATTAGGGTTCGGAACGATTTTTCCTTTTTCGAACCAAAAATGAATTATATTGTCAGAAATCAAATAGGTAGGGTTGAGATGATACCAATAACTCTCTTGATAACGATTCGAATACGAACGATGAAGAGATAAAAATGAATGTACGAAATTCCAACGGGGCCCTTGAATTATCAAAACGGGACTCAGATTTGAAGAAAATTCCAAATGACGAAATATTTGAAATGGGCTTTCGACTCACCATTTAGCACATAATCACGCACTAATTATCATATAATAACATCACAATACTCCACAATAAATATTTATATCAAATATATCATTTATTCAAATAATAAAATTCACGGATATTACAGTCCTCATCATGGAATGCCTGATTGGATGGTGATCAATTGTTTCTATAATGGTCTGGGAGGTCAATCACGACCAATGCTTGATGCGGCATCAGGTGGAGCTCTTTGGGCTAAAAGCTACGAGGAAGCTTACGAACTTATTGAGATGATGGCTGCTAATGAATACCAGAATCCAACACAGAGGTTATCACAAGGCAAGGTAGCAGGAATTCTGGAAGTGGATGCAGCTACTGCTATAGCTGCGCAGCTAAAGGCTTTGTCTATGAAGGTGGATTCTCTGACTAACTATGGAGTTCAGCAGGTGGCTAGTGTTTGTGAGTTGTGTGCAGGTGCACATGACACGACTCAATGTGCCATATCTAGTGAATCGGCACAGTTTTGAGCAATTTCCAGAGACCACAGCAGCCAGTGCCTAATACCTATCATCCGAATAACAGGAACCATCCAAATTTCAGCTGGAGTAACAATCAGGGTGGTATGCAACAACCACAACAACCTTATCAGCAGTATGGAGCTAAACCATTCAATTCTTCTGGTTTTCAGAAGCAGTATGCTCCAAGGCAACCATATCAACCACCAGGGTTTCAACAATCATCTCATGGAAGTGTTGGTCAGTCGTCTAATGAAAAATCTGAATTGGAAGAATTGAGGCTAATGTGCAAGAGCCAAGCTGTTTCCATCAAAACTCTGGAGAATCAGATCGGTCAGATTGCTAATGCTTTGTTGAATAGACCACATGGAACTCTCCCTAGTGATACGGAAGCTAATCCAGGCAAACGGGAGGCCAAGGAACATGTAAAAGCAGTTACCTTGCGATCTGGAAGGGTCACGAATGAACAGAACTCAAAAATGCTGCAAGACGAAGAAAATCAGGAAATTGAACAGAACCCAGAGCGCGCCCGCGCCTTCCCTTCTGCCAGAAAATGAAAAAGTGGAGGAAAAATCTGATCAGGTGGGAAACGATATGGAAATTAGCAACCATTCGACTGAGAAATCTGTTCTGAAGAAAGCTACAGAGAGCAAGGAAGTTTATCCTCCTCCGTCATTCCCTAAACGTCTTCAGAAGCAAAAGTTGGATAAGCAATTCGCTAAATTTCTGGAGGTTTTCAAGAAGTTGCATATCAATATACCTTTTGCGGAAGCTCTAGAACAAATGCCGAGCTACGCAAAGTTCATGAAGGGTATTCTATCTTGGAAGTTGAAACTCGAGGAGTTAGAGACCGTCGCTCTTACAGAAGAATGTAGTGCTATCCTACAACAGAAGTTACCTCCTAAACTCAAAGATCCAGGGAGTTTCACCATACCGTGCACTATCGGTAACCTATCTTTCAACAAGTGCTTGTGTGACTTGGGAGCCAGTATTAATCTGATGTCGTTGTCTGTCTTCATGCAACTTGGGCTGCCTGAGCCTAAACCTACTACTATGTCATTACAGCTGGCTGACAGGTCTATCACATATCCAAGAGGTATAGTGGAGGATGTTTTGGTTAAAGTGGATAAGCTCATTTTTCCTGTTGATTTTGTTATTCTGGACTTTGAGGAAGACAAGAAGATTCCGATTATCTTGGGAAGACCGTTCTTAGCTACAGGCCGAACTTTGATCGATGTGTAGAAAGGAGAGCTTACAATGAGGGTTCAAAATCAGAAGGTCACTTTTAACGTGTTCAAGGCAATGAAATTTCCAACTGAGGAAGAAGAGTGCTTTAAATTGGAGATGGTCGATTCTGTCGTCAATACAGAGATTGAACAACCGCTGAAGTCAGATACAGTGGAGAGAGTCTTGATAGGGGATTCTGATATCGAAGACGAAGAAAGAGCAGAGCAACTTCAGTTATTGAATGCACCTCCGTGGAAAAGAAAAATTGATGCGCCATTCGAATCTCTTGGATTAGCAGAGCTGAACAATTCTCAGGAGCGACTTAAACCATCTATGGAAGAAGCTCCTACACTTGAACTCCAACCACTGTAGGATCAATTGAGGTATGGTAAAGTCTAGGAGAGCAACAGGCTATATAAGGACAAGGTTAAGGACTGGCATGAAAGAGGGGTGGTGAAACATTCATTTGTGCCTGGTCAGCTAGTTCTGCGTTTCAAGTCTTGCTTCAGATTTTTTCCAGGAAAGAGTAAGTCGAGGTGGTCGGAGCCTATCACGGTTAAATCAGCATTTCCGCATGATGCAGTAGAGATTTTCCATAAGTTTCCGGACGAAGCGTTCAAGGTTAATGGTCAGTGGCTGAAGCATGACGTTGGTAATACAGTGACCCGTGAGTCGATGTTCACCGTTCTTGCGACTGAATGAAGACGGATTCACGTCAAGCAATTGACATAAAACAAGCGCTTCGTGGGAGGCAACCCACGCATTTCTGTAGTATGATTAAAAAAAAAATTGGCAGAAGAAGGATTGCGCCCGCGCCCTGTTGAAGCGCGCCCGCGCTTGAGGTACTTCCAGAAGAAAAAAAAAAGAAAAAAAAATTGAAAAAAAATCACAAAAAAGAGGTTAAGTCAGGACTTGACTCAGGCTTTGGGTATTGCATTCCAAGCCACTGGAGTTGATATTGATTGGCCTGACTTTGGAGCTGATGCTGTCTATTCACCACCGGATACACCACCTGAGGAGGGTGGTTCTGCTGAAGATTAGGTACTCTCTGCACTTTCCTTGTTATTACCTTCAATGCGGACATTGAATACTTTAAGTTTGGGGGTGATAATTAAGGAATAGTAGTATTAGTGTGTGTGTCATGTAGGATTCATATTGCATATGTAGTTAGTTCATTCATATCTTTGCATAACTGTTCATATAGAGCATTCTGTTTGCATATTTGTTTATATCTATCATGTGAGTCCATTTAGTTGCATTTGCATAGCATATTTCATGATCCTGTAGGACTTGGCTATTTCCGTTGATGAGTCGATGTTGATTGGAGTGTGGTAATGATGAATAGAGGGTTGATTTAAGTTCCTATGAAATTGACTTGCATGCCAGAAACAAATCACTTACATAAGTCTCATTGGTTGCTTTTGGATTTGATTAGACCATGTTTGTTTGGCTGTTAGAATTTAATCACTTGCTTACATTTAGAATATTCGTCTATTCCCTTGAAAACGAAGGAGCACTAAAATATAAGTTTGGGGGAAACCAGGGATTTCATGCTAATTGTTAATAAAGGCTAGGCGTCAAATGGCTAGTAGTCGCTCATTGTAAAAATGAGTAGTCTAGGGAGGGATGAGGAAAAGCAAAGCGCACTCATTCTGAAATGAAAAAAAAAAGAAAAAAAAAAGTTGTGTTAGTTGTGTTTATGCAGAGTTGATCAGGGTGAGCTCTTTAATACTCGAGCAATTAAGTTCTAGGGGACTTTGTGCCTAGTGACCTAAGACTTTTCCGGTCTAGGATCCACTAACCTAACGCTCGCTACATGGGTATTATTGTATAAGCTTTTTGGGGTCTCGTCCATTGCACGGTCAAATAAGCATGTGTGTTATGTATAATGTATGTGTCGTAATAAAGCATGAGTTCCTGTCTATCTCAAGTGGATTATGGAGGTGTCTCTAGTGATTGAGTGTTTAGCGTTCATTCTGTTTATAAGCTTGTGGTTGTTTTGGCGAAGAATAGGTTATGGTCTTGATTTAGTTTGGGAGTATATTGATGAGCATCGCACACACGCACGTTTTTGTGTTTGTATTGTTAGTATACAGGGATTTGGTCGAGCTCTATTTGGAACATTGCATTTTTTTGAGATGTTGGCTTGTTGATTGGTTATGGTTAGTCTGAGGGGATCGTCTGCATTAGCATATTAGTTGCATTCATGCATTGCATTTTATATATAGAGTTTGTTTATGCTTGAGGACAAGCATCGGTTTAAGTTTGGGGGTGTGATAAGTGGATTTTATATCTACTTGGAACGCTTCATATCGGCTTAAATTGACTGATTGTACTCAAGTATTTGATGTTTTTAATGTGTTTTTAGTTAGAATGTGCAGAGCTACAGAATTGGCAGAGTTGTGGAGTTTCCAAGATTATATGGTGGTGTAGAGCATCAATGTGAAAGCCATGCAGTTGCGGGAGTTGGAAGCGCAAGGAAAGCAAAGTTTCAGAATTCTTGGACTGTTTGTGTTCTGTTTTGGAAAGGGGCAATGACCAGTCAACCGCAGGGGCTATATAAAATCATGGGGGATGATTTTATAAAAGGGGATATATATATATATATATATCTACATCCCTAATCACCAGAGAGAACAAGAAGACGGCTGATTACGAAGACCTAGTTTCATCTTATCTTTGTATTCTTCTAATTAGGCGATACTTTGGATTCTCGTTGGAGTTGTTTTCGTAAACCTTATTAGTATTCTTTAGTAGTATTCCAGACTTACTTACTATCATGTTTTCATCAGAACCCATGATGACGAGTGGTTCGATTATGAACTAATCGTTGTCATGGGATTCTAACGGATTTATTTATGGATTTTAGTAGTTAATTGTTTTAAAGATCTGTGTGTGATGAATTATTGGCTTCCTAGTATGGTTGTGCTTATTCTTCTCGGATGCGTAGCTAACATCTAAGTTGTTTGTTAATCTCTATTGATTGCGAAAGTGGATATAGAGGTTTAGAACTTGCCATGCTAGCATAGGTTTATGTCTATTTGTCATGCATGATTCGTAGGTAATTTTAACCAGCTTACCTGCCCTATGTAATCTGAATGGATAACTTGCTCGTTAAACCGTTATGTTTTCAAATCTTATAGACATATAAGGTCTAAGCATAATTGGTGTCTACCTAACTTCTATCTCTTTTGTGGATGTTTGAGTGGTTTGGTATACGTATACTGAAAGGTAGCGTGTACTGATTTCGTGTTGTCCGATTAGTTGTCATAACCGTCGCATACATTGATTAAAGGTATAAAACTCTAGATGAAGTATTAAATGAAGTTAGGATCCCATGTTTTATTCTCATAAGTAATTCAACAGTAAATTCCTTAGTTAATTATTGTTTTAGTAAATTGCTTAGTTAAATTAGATAATCACAACACAAATTTGATACTTGTCTTAGCGTTGAACAATAGCCATACATTGTTGCATAAGTGCATAACTATAGTAACCTAAACCAGTCTCTGTGGGAACGAACTTGACTTATTCATATATTACTTGTGACCGCGTACGCTTGCGTGATTTTGTGCGAACAACCTCCTCACAAAAAGACAGTGGGATGTAAATGGTTATACAAGGTAAAGTACTTAGCTGATGGTAAAGTTGATCGATATAAAGCACGTCTTGTTGCAAAAGGCTTTACTCAAACGGCTAATATGGATTACTTTGAAACCTTCGCTCCAGTAGCTAAGATGACCTCATTTCGAATTTTGTTGGCAATTTCTGCTATGCATAATTGGGTACTAACTCAATTAGACGTCACTAATGCTTCTTTACATGGAATTTTGGTAGAGGAAGTGTACATGTCATGCCCTCCTGGCTACAATATTCCTGAGCATATTCTGAAGAAGTACCCTACTATCAAACTAGTGTGTCGCCTACTTAAGTCCTTGTATGGACTTAAACAAGCACCTAGACAGTGGTTTATTGCTCTTTCTTCAGCTCTATTGTCCTTTGGATTCATTCAAACAACAGGTGACCCAAGTTTATTTGTTTATTCTCAGCATGGTTCCATCTTATTGCTGTTAATATACGTCGATGACATGATATTGACTGGTAATAATCCAGTGTTGCTGTCTCAAGTAAAAGACTTTCTTGGCACTCAGTTTAAAATAAAAGACTTGGGTGCTTTACATTACTTCTCCGGGATTCAAGTGTTTCGCAATGCCTACGGAATCTTTATGAATTAGAAAAAATATACTTATGATAATCTCAAGGATTTTGAGTCAGTTTGCTCGAAGAGTTCTTTGGTTCCTATGGAAAAAATCATGGATTGCAACAACCTTCTGATAGCCCTTATCTTACTGATGTCACCAGTTATAGATGACTAGTTGGGCGTTTGATATATCTTACCATTTCTTGTCCTGACTTGTCATATGCAGTGCATATATTGGCACAGTTTATGCATACCCCTCAGTCTGTTTACTGGCATGCGACCTTGAAACTGGTACGCTACCTGGCTCATACTGCTTCTCAAGGGTTGTTCTATGCTGCTCGAGCCAATCCAGTACTCACTGCCTTTTGTGATGCCGATTGGGGAAGTTGTCAGCTTACTCGTCAATCTCTAACTGGTTTCTGTCTTACTCTTGGTGGTACACTTATTTCATGGAAATGCAAGAAACAACATACGGTTTCACTCTCGTGTGCAGAAGCTGAATATCGTAGTTTGGCTGACACTTGTTGCGAGGTTACTTGGTTGGTGTCTCTCCTTACTGAGTTACATGTCATCAATCTTACTCATGTTCCATTGTTTTGCGACAATCAGTCAGCTCTTTATATAGCCTCTAATCTTGTGTTTCATAAGAGAACTAAACATATTGACATAGATTGTCATTTGGTTCTTCAGAAGCTTAAATCTGGGCTGGTTTCTACACAACATATTGCCTCTTGTGATCAACCTGCTGATCTTTTTACTAAGGCTTTGTCATCCATTCAGTTGTAGTTTATTTTGTCCAAGTTGGGTGTGTGTTCGTCTCTTCCCACACCAACTTGAGGGAGGCTGTTAGTGTGCAAGATGCCAGCTGTTGCTGACTAAGTTGTGGCCAGCTCAGCTTCCCGCCGGAATCTGTTAGGAAGTTTGTTAGAGATATAGTCTTCGTGGTGTAGAGAATGTAGAGACATTGTTAGTTTAAGTGTCAATTTGGGACTTCACTTTACTTCACTTTTCTCTCTAAAGTTTAGAGAGCTTATCACAGTCTGGTGACTTTGTAAATATACATACAAACACTTTGATATTGTTGATGAAGAGATGAAGATCATCTATTTTGTTTCTGCACATTCTTGCTAGTTCATAAAGATGAGAACTTTGGTTTGTAACAATGTGATAGCTCTTTGTTTATTTTTCGACGAGGAAATCAGATGGCATACTTATTAGTCTATATTGATGACATTGTGTTGACCGCTTCCTCTGAAAAACTACGGCTTGATATCATTTCATTACTTAAAGCCGAATTCGCCATTATTGATCTGGGGCCATTGAGTTATTTTCTTGGCATTTCTGTCACTCTGCCACCCAAATAATATGTTCCTTTGTCAGAAGAAATATGCGGAAGAGATCTTATACAAAGCCAAAATGAGTAATTGCAAGGTAGCGTCAACTCCGGTAGACACTAAGAATAAGCTTAGCGCCACATCCGGAGAGCCTGTTATTGATTCTTCCATATATAGGAGTCATGCAAGTGCTTTACAGTACCTCACTTTCACCAGGCCGGATATCTCTTATGATGTACAACAGATATGTCTATTTATGCACGCAGCACGAGAGTCACACTTAATACACTTAATGCTCCTACAATATGTCATTTATTTTTTGATGACAATGGTATTCTATTTGCTAAAGCGACTGTTGGAGAATGCTCCGTGATAGCTGAAATAATTAGCAAATATGAGAGAGATATAGACAAAGTATGTCAATCCACATAAAACAGATGTCGTTTTCAGTGAAGGGTAATGCAAGTTGACGGTAGGAAATCGTTGATACGCTGGGGGTAAAAGAGGTTGAAAAACATGAGAAATATTTGGGTTTGTGTACTATCATTGGTAAATCGAACAAAGAAATTTTTGCATGTCTAAAGGAGAGAATTTGGAAGATGTTACAAGGTTGGAAAGAAAAACTGATGTCTAGACCTGGAAAGGAAATTTTGATAAAAGCGTTGGCTCAAGCTATTCCAACATATATGATGAGCGTCTTTAAAATTCCGGATGGGCTACTGGATGAGATACATTCTCTGCTACCGCGGTTTTGGTGGGGTTCTGATGGATCAAACAAGAAATTACATTGGCAAAGTTGGGAGTCTTTAAAGTTAATGACTTAATTGATGTTGAAAGTGGAACATGTAGAGTGCAATGATTCGGAATATATTCTCAGAAGAACTTGGTAACAAAATTTTAAGTATTCCGTTATCTACAAGGATCCCTGAAGACAAATTATATTGGCGGCCATCAAAATGTGGTGAATACTTGGCCGGTTGGGGAGATTACAAATAGAGTTGTCTGCTTCCAATGAAGATGGTAGACAGATTTGGCGCATGGTATGGGGTCTTGGTTGTCCTCCACAACTTAGCCACTCTGTTTGGCGAGCGTGTAAGGGAAGTCTAGCAGTGTAGGACGTCCGATTTAATTAGATGTCATATTGCTTCAGATAAAAATTTTAGCTGCTATAGGCTGGAGGTCGAATCAATTAACCATGTTATTTTCATTGCACTATGGCAAGAGAGGTATGAGAGAGTAGTCATCGTTTGCCATGAAAGTTTAATGGTTCTCCAACAAAGTTAGTGTAACAAAGAGGACGAAAGATGTGGGCAAAAGAGGGAATTTAATAGGAAAAATTATTAAATTAGCTGGTGAACCTAACTTTCATTAACTCCTTACTTATCCAAAACTTTGGTCGGTCACTGTACTACCAAAAATATACGATCCGTTGTATTATAAAACTATAATTATTCAAATAGATGAGGATCGTTAGATATAATATTAAAAATTGTATTTGATTAATAATATGATACTCCCTCCGTACCAAAAATATACGATCCGTTGTATTATAAAACTATAAATATTCAAATAGATGAGGATCGTTAGATATAATATTAAAAATTGTATTTGATTAATAATATGATACTCCCTCAGTCCCACTCAAACTGTCTTGTTTGACTTTTATTGGTCAAATTGACTAATTTTGTAATGTAAATTACATATATTATATATTGAATATAATTAATGTAAAAACTATTATAAAAAAATATAAAGAAATTATTATAACGTACATTTTTTAGATTTGAAGAAATGTAAGTCAATAATTTTTAAAAATTAGTCAAAGTTTGGTCAGTTTGACCAAGAAAAGTCAAACAAGCCAGTTTGAGTGCGACAGAGGGAGTAGTATTTAAATACTAAAAGGTGTATTTTGATAATTTAAACCAATTATAAATGAGTTTTCTATATTGAATAGAAATCTTTATGTAAAAATTCGTAATTATCTTTTCTCTTTAGTTTATGGATAGTTCCAGTTAGATAATAATTATTAAACCATCATTAAATTAAAGATAATTTTGTTAGATTCGTGTGGGCTGTAAAATCGTTAAAATCTGTTGTCTAAAACTCAAGATAGAGCCCAAACAATAAAGTGATTATCTAAATTTTAATAAATATTTTTTTATTATTGTAGCACCAATTTAATTTTTTTCCTAATTCTTTTAAATTTATAAATTCTATGTTTATTTCAATTTAAGAAATCGATCTGGTCCGTGTACGATCACTATACGACCACATATTACATAGATCGATGAGAATTGTTAGATATAATATTAAAAAGTGTATCTGATTAATAATAAAATTTTATTTAAATACTAAAAAGTGTATTTTGATAATTTAAATTTTTTTCTATGTAAAAATTCTTAAATATCTTTTCTCTTAAATTTATGTATAGTTCCAGTTAGATAATAATTATTAAACCAAATATCAAAATAACATTTTATATGGATTACAATATTAAAAATTATCAATATAATGCTCATGTATATCATACTAACAATGATATACGTGGACCCTACGTTATAAGAGACTTAGGAGAACTCATGTATATGAATAAATTTAAACACTTGACAATTTGATTAATCCAAATTATAATTATATTATTTTACATATAACAAACATAAAAAGATAATATCAAAATATTATTAAAATAATGAGGGTTTCATATTAATAAACGATAATTTTGAATATAATACTTATATTAAAATGTGTATTTGATTAAATGTAGGATTATATTTAAATACTAAGAAGTGTGCTTTGATAATTTAAACCAATTATAAATTGGTTTTCTATATTGAATTGAATTGAATTCTTTATGTAAAAATTCTTAACTATCTTTTCTTTTCGGTTTATGGGTAGGTCAACCGGTCAAGTTAGATAATAATTATTAAACCATCATTAAATTAAAGATAATTTCGTTAGTTTCGCATGGATCGTAAAATCGTCAAAATTCAATTTCTAAAACTCAGGATATAACCCAAATAGTAAAGTGAGTATCTAAATTTTAATAAATATTTATTATTATTTTAGCACCAATTTATTTATTTTTCCACTAATTCTTTTAAATATAAAAATTTTATGTTTCTTTCAATAAAGTATTAAAATTAATTAAGAACAAATTCAAATCGATAAAGAATATAATAATATGAGAATAAAATTTTATATAATCATAACATAATTTTTATTCTGTTTAAGAATTTTTAAGTAATAATGTATTTTAAAATTTTATATACACTGTAAATAAAACCGAAACATTAAAAGTAAAAGCAGTTAGTAAGATACTTATATCAGTATATACTTGATATCTTTATTATATTAAATTCTTATATATAATAAGCATAATTGGGATATTATCCAAAATTTTGAATCAAATCAATAAGGACCATTAGATCTTAACAAGATAAATGAAAATCGTTAGATCAAATATTAAAAAAGTGTATTTTATTAATAATATGATTATATTTAAATTCTAAAAAGTGTATTTTGATAATTTAAACCAAATATACCAAATATAAATAAGTTTTCTATGTTGAATAGAATTCTCCATGAAAAAATTCGTGACTTTCTTTTATCTTCCATGGACAATTCCAGTTAGATAAAAATTGTTAAACCATCTTTTAATTAAAAATTAATTTAGTTATCTTCATGTGGGGGTGTAAAATCGTCAAAATCTGATTTTTAAAACACAAGATAAAGCCCAAATTAGTAAAGTGAGTATTTAAATTATAATAATAATTATTATGTCATCATTATTTTAACGTCAATTTAATTACTTTTTTCTAACTATTTTAAATTTAGAAATCTATGTTCAAAAATTTAAATCAATCTAAGAAAAATTTAAATCAACAAAGAATATAATAATACGAGGATACAATTTTATAAAATTGTACATATTTTTTATCCTATTTTATTAAGTTTTATATCATAACTAATCAAATATTATTTATTATTAAATAATAAATTATACGCAAATGGTGATTTTGTTTTATAAGAACTCATAGAGACCTAATTTCATTGTTAGGAGGACTATATTCATATTAAAAAAAAGAATCATATTTTGAAATTTTAGACTCAGAAGAGACCAAACTTTTTTAACCTATATACATTGTAAATTATTAAATTCGAAACTTTTAAAGTTTGTTAATCAATTAGTATACTACTTTTCTGAAAAATCGTACTTTACAAAAAATATTATCAAATAACATATGTCTGCAAGAAAAAAATGAAAGAAATTATTATTTTTCAAAAAAACCTGTAAATTTTAATATGTTATTGGTAGATTCAAACCTTAGATCATTCTACATGATAATTTTACTATTATATCTAACGTTTCTCAACAATTTAATTTGAAAGATCCAACGGATTGAGTGATCAAACAAAGCGACCAGACTTATAAGACTTATAAGGAAGCTTTCATTATTTAGTCTTTAATATAATAACATATATATTTACCAGATATACTATAAAAAAAATGAATTTTATATAGAATTTTGATCGTCACGGTGTACTACTTTAAAAGAAGAACTATTACAAAAAAAATTAGATTTTAATTGATAATTTATTTTCTCAAAAGTTCAAAGTTCCCGCAGCATTAACATATTACACATATTACAAAAAAGAGTATATTATATTTTAGCAATAAATATTTTAAAAAATTAAAAATTAAAAAAATTTATAAGTATTAAGAAAAATTAATGATATTATCTTGGTAGTTTGGTCCTAAATACCGCCAAAACATTCTCAACCGCTATATCCAATATTTTTAAAAATAGATGATCAAGATTATATCATATAAAAAGAAGTTATTATCTAAAAATGATATAAGTTAAAAGATATTATATTAGGATTGGATTTTCTAAAAATCAAAACATAAAAATAGTTATAATTAAATAAGGAAACTCATTTAATAACAAAATAATAAAAATCGTTAATCTTAAATAGATAGGTGGAAACCGTTACATTTAACATTTAAAACTGTATTTGGTTAATAAATGGTATTCTAATAATCTAAACTACATATAAGTAAATTTCCTAAATCGAATAGAATTCTCAACATTAAATTTCGTCACTTTATTCTCTTTTTAGTTTTAGAATAGTTTTTAATTGAAAAAGAACTATTAAACCACAACTAAATTAAAGATTATTTTATGAATGTCATGTGTACTATAAAATTGGTCAAATATAACTTTTATAACTCAATATAAACAAATATTAAATTGAGCGTGTAAAATATAATAAATATCAAATTTTTAACTACAATTTTCTTGGCTAAATCTTTTTTAACAATAATTTAATCATGTAAACTAATAACTTTTAAATATTAAAATATTCATAAATAAATATAATTATAAATATTAAAAAAAAACAATCGTGTGTTGCATGGGTAATAAAAATATAATTATAAATAAAATTTAAGTAACCGTGCATCGCACGGGCTATAAGCTAGTATACAAAACAACTGGATTTAAATAGTAATTTTATGGATCGTTAATATTTATACCGAGTGTTCTAAAAGTCGGCGATTAATCCCGATTAATCGCTAGACGGCGGGCTACCGAACTGATTAAGTGAAAATCGGTCAATTAATCGTTTTTTCCAGAAAAACGGTCAAAAATCGACTGAATCGGTCAAAAATCGGATTAATCGGTCAAAAATTGGGCTAATTCTTAAATAATATTTAAAATTTAAAAAAATAATTAGAAATTTAAAATGTAAAAACTTGATTAAATGATAGGAAAAAACATTATTTTTGTACATGTAATTATAATTTTAGATGCCAAAATCGTAAATTCTCTTAATTTTTCCTCTTAAATTGATCTCTAATTAAAAAGTTATACCTTCAAAATTTTATTTATTAAAATTATATAATACTAGCCTATAACCCGTACAAGGCACGGGCCGTAGAAAATAATAAACTAAAACATTTAATGTGAACGGAAAATATTAAAATAAAAGTAAAAATTAATATGATAAATTATAAAATGAGAAACTTAAATATTAATTGGAACGTAAAAAATATATTAAAAAGTACAGATGGGGCTGATGAAGATAAATGAGGTATTATTAATATTAATTTATAATAAAATAATATTAATAATAAGGAAATATAGAAAATATAACATGTTTTAATTAAAAAAAGTAATTGCCCGTGATATTTTTAGAAGTGTTTTAATTATATGACTTGTATTTATTAAAAAAATACGTTGACATGTTAAAATAAGTAAGTTTTTTTAATAAGGACAAATAGGAAAGCTAACATGTTTTAATTAAAATAAAGTAACTACCAATAATATTTTTAGATGTGTTTTAATTATATTAATTGTATTTGTTAAAAAAATATGTTCACTTGTTAAAATAGGTAAGTTTTTTTTAAATAATTAAAAATATTAAAATAAGTTCAAACTTGATAGAACTTTCATTTATTATTTTCAAACTTGATAAAACTTTCTTTGATTTAGAAAATTACAACTTCCTTATTATTTTCGAATTTGTAGGACTTGATATAACTTTTTTTTGATTTAGAAAATTACAACTTCCTTATTATTTTCGAATTTGTAGGCTTGATAGAACTTTCTTTTATTATTTTCAAACTTGATAGAACTTTCTTCTATTTTTCTAATTTTCTCAATTTTTCACAATTTTTAATTTTAATAATTACAACTTTCTTTAATATTTTCAAACTTGATAGAACTTTCTTTTATTATTTTCAAACTTGATAAAACTTTATTTGATTTAGAAAATTACAACTTCCTTATTATTTTCGAATTTGTAGGACTTGATAGAACTTTTTTTGATTTAGAAAATTACAACTTCCTTATTATTTTCGAATTTGTAGGCTTGATAGAACTTTCTTTTATTATTTTCAAACTTGATAGAACTTTCTTTGATTTAGAAAATTACAACTTCCTTATTATTTTCGAATTTGTAGGACTTGATAGAACTTTCTTTGATTTAGAAAATTTCTTTGATTTAGAAAATTACAACTTTCTTATTATTTTCGAATTTGTAGGACTTGATAGAACTTTCTTTGATTTAGAAAATTATAATTTCCTTATTATTTTTGAATTTGTAGGCTTGATAGAACTTTCTTTTATTATTTTCAAACTTGATAGAACTTTATTTGATTTAGAAAATTACAACTTCCTTATTATTTTCGAATTTGTAGGACTTGATAGAACTTTTTTTGATTTAGAAAATTACAACTTCCTTATTATTTTCGAATTTGTAGGCTTGATAGAACTTTCTTTTATTATTTTCAAACTTGATAGAACTTTCTTCTATTTTTCTAATTTTCTCAATTTTTCACAATTTTTAATTTTAATAATTACAACTTTCTTTAATATTTTCAAACTTGATAGAACTTTCTTTTATTATTTTCAAACTTGATAAAACTTTATTTGATTTAGAAAATTACAACTTCCTTATTATTTTCGAATTTGTAGGACTTGATAGAACTTTTTTTGATTTAGAAAATTACAACTTCCTTATTATTTTCGAATTTGTAGGCTTGATAGAACTTTCTTTTATTATTTTCAAACTTGATAGAACTTTCTTTGATTTAGAAAATTACAACTTCCTTATTATTTTCGAATTTGTAGGACTTGATAGAACTTTCTTTGATTTAGAAAATTTCTTTGATTTAGAAAATTACAACTTTCTTATTATTTTCGAATTTGTAGGACTTGATAGAACTTTCTTTGATTTAGAAAATTATAATTTCCTTATTATTTTTGAATTTGTAGGCTTGATAGAACTTTCTTTTATTATTTTCAAACTTGATAGAACTTTATTTGATTTAGAAAATTACAACTTCCTTATTATTTTCGAATTTGTAGGACTTGATAGAACTTTTTTTGATTTAGAAAATTACAACTTCCTTATTTTTTTCGAATTTGTAGGTTTGATAGAACTTTCTTTTATTATTTTCAAACTTGATAGAACTTTCTTCTATTTTTCTAATTTTCTCAATTTTTCACAATTTTTAATTTTAATAATTACAACTTTCTTTAATATTTTCAAACTTGATAGAACTTTCTTTTATTATTTTCAAACTTGATAAAACTTTATTTGATTTAGAAAATTACAACTTCCTTATTATTTTCGAATTTGTAGGACTTGATAGAACTTTTTTTGATTTAGAAAATTACAACTTCCTTATTATTTTCGAATTTGTAGGCTTGATAGAACTTTCTTTTATTATTTTCAAACTTGATAGAACTTTCTTTGATTTAGAAAATTACAACTTCCTTATTATTTTCGAATTTGTAGGACTTGATAGAACTTTCTTTGATTTAGAAAATTTCTTTGATTTAGAAAATTACAACTTTCTTGTTATTTTCGAATTTGTAGGACTTGATAGAACTTTCTTTGATTTAGAAAATTATAACTTCCTTATTATTTTTGAATTTGTAGGCTTGATAGAACTTTCTTTTATTATTTTCAAACTTGATAGAACTTTATTTGATTTAGAAAATTACAACTTCCTTATTATTTTCGAATTTGTAGGACTTGATAGAACTTTTTTTGATTTAGAAAATTACAACTTCCTTATTATTTTCGAATTTGTAGGCTTGATAGAACTTTGTTTTTATTTTCAAACTTGATAGAACTTTCTTCTATTTTTCTAATTTTCTCAATTTTTCACAATTTTTAATTTTAATAATTACAACTTCCTTTATTATTTTCAAACTTGATAGAACTTTCTTTTATTATTTTCAAACTTGATAAAACTTTATTTGATTTAGAAAATTACAACTTCCTTATTATTTTCGAATTTGTAGGACTTGATAGAACTTTTTTTGATTTAGAAAATTACAACTTCCTTATTATTTTCGAATTTGTAGTCTTGATAGAACTTTCTTTTATTATTTTCAAACTTGATAGAACTTTCTTTGATTTAGAAAATTACAACTTCCTTATTATTTTCGAATTTGCAGAACTTGATAGAACTTTCTTTGATTTAGAAAATTTCTTTGATTTAGAAAATTACAACTTCCTTATTATTTTCGAATTTGTAGGACTTGATAGAACTTTTTTTGATTTAGAAAATTACAACTTCCTTATTATTTTCGAATTTGTAGGCTTGATAGAACTTTCTTTTATTATTTTCAAACTTAATAGAACTTTCTTTGATTTAGAAAATTACAACTTCCTTATTATTTTTGAATTTGTAGGACTTGATAGAACTTTCTTTGCTAAATATACAATTTTTATATTCTTTCCTTTAAAATCTTTAATAATGAAGGAAAGTAAATATACTATTTTAATATTAAACATCTTTATCTTTTTATCTTATCAATTTTTATCTTATTTCTCCTTTTATTTATCTTCTTCTTTATATATATATAAGGAAACTCTCACGAGCTCTCAGATCGTCCAAAAAATATTTATTTATTTTTCAACAGCTCCACAACTTTACTTCATTAAAAAAAATTCCTTATTTACATTCGAATTATTAGAGAAGACAATATAAATAAAAAAGTCAATCCTATTATTGAATGTCATCTTTGTATATAGTTTTTGATATATTATTTTTCTGATGTTGCAAATTAATTAGAGTTATATTCAATACTATTATCTCATTAATTTTTTTATGAGAGGCATGATAACTTTATAATTTTATATATTTGTTTCTCAATTAATCATGTTTAGAGAATTCAATTTCTTTATTTATATTCGAATTCATACTAAAAACAATAAATATATAAAAGTCAATCATGTTTAGAATTCAATTAAACAAAAAAAAAATTCTTTTTCTGTAGAACTCCTCTATTTCTATCCAAGAAAATTAAATTTCCTTATTTAAATCATATTTAGAATTTATTCTTTATTATATTTTTTATATCTTAAATTGTCTATAAAAATCATGGCTGATTTGTTTTTCTCAAGTCACCATTTTGTGGATTTATTCGAGGATCTTTTCATAACGAGTATATTCGTGTACATTAATAACATTACATACTCATGATAATAAGACAAACATCTAGATCTATTGTAATACCTGAATGTAAGCATGTGACGATTAACATTACATACATATAGTTATACTTGATTTCTGTAGCTAATAATAATTTATTAAATGTCATCTTTGTATATAATTTTTGATATTTTTTTGTGAATTTAATAATTAATTAGAGTTAGATTCAATACTATTATCTCATTTTTATGAGAGACATGATAACTTTCAAAATTATATATATATATTTTTTAATTAATCATGTTTCGAAAATTCAATTTCTTTATTTACATTCAAATTCATACTAAATATAATAATAAATATATAAAAGTCAATCATCTTTAGAATTCAATTAAACAAATGTTAATTTTTTTCTTAACTAAAATAAAATTGAATTCCGTTATTTACATTCAAATTCATAGGGAAGACAATGATTAGATAAAAATCAATTATGTTTCCATGATTAACCGTTTATATCATAACGATGCACATGTACGTACCCAAAAAAATTATTATAACGTCTAGAGATATTTAACAAATTTGTAATTTTTGTGATAATACGAATAGTTGAAGTTTGAAACGGTGGTTAATAATTAAATTTTTATTATTACTTTTTTTTTTTGAAACTAAATTTTTATTATTACTTATTTTTAGTATTTTCAATTTCTATGTAGTGCAACTAACGTCGGCTCAAGAAAATATGACACAAAATTGGAATATAAAGTATATGGATATTTAAGAAATTTGTAATTTATGTGATAATACAAATGGTTGAAGTTTGTCGCGGTGGTTAATACTTAAATTTTTATCATTGCTTATTTTTAGTATTTTTAATTTTTATGTATTTTGTGCAATGGTCGTCGGCTCAAGAAAATATGACATCGCATATAAAGTATTGAGATATTTAATAAATGGTCGTGGGCTCAAGAAAATATGACACAAAATCGGCATATAAAGTACAACAATATTTAAGACATTTGTAATTTTTGTGATAATACTAATGGTTGAAGTTTGAAATGGTGGTTAATACTTAATTTTTTATTATTTAATATTTTTAGTATTTTTTATTTATATGTATTTAGTGCAACGGGCAGCGGCTGAAGTAAATATGACACAAAATCGTCATATAAAGTTGAGGGATATTTACGAAAATTTTAATTTGTGATCATCAAATGGTTGAAGTTTGAAGCGGTAGTTAATATTTAATTTTTTTTATTATTACATATTTCGAGTAATTTTTATTAATATGTATTTATTGCAACGGGTGTCAGCTCAAGAAAATGACACAAAATATATGTAAATAGTTTATTTTATTGTTATGTAAGTTTACTATGTAAAATATAGTGTTCACTATTTATATGATATTTATATATACTTTTCTCGAATTTTTTCTTAAATAGTAATATTTAAAATTTTACAAAAAATATTATAGGACCGCCGCGAAGCGCGGCTTAGTCGACTAGTTTTAATTTAAAGGTAATTGACCGTGATATTTTTGGAAAAGAAGTAGATTTTGTTAGAAAAAAAATATTTTAATTATAAAAGGCAATCATCTAGTTAATATTTTTATATTATTTTATTATTTATTAAATAGAGTATTAAAATAGATTTTAAAATAAATAAGTAAGGATTGCACCTCATATTTTTGGAAAATAGAGATTTTAGTGATAACAAATATAAAATATATTATGTTTTAATTTAAAGGTAATTGTCGTGATATTTTTAGAAAATGAGTAGATTTTGTTATATTTTTTTTAAATTATAAAAGGCAATCAGTTAGTTACTATTTTTATATTATTTTATTATTTATTAAATAGAGTATTAAAGTAGGTTTTAAAATAAATAAGTAAGGATTGCACCTCATATTTTTAGAAAACATAGATTTTAGTAATAACAAATATAAAATGTAATATGTTTTAATTTAAAGATAATTGTAATGATATTTTTGGAAAATGAGTAGATTTTGTTAGAAAAAAGTATTTTAATTATAAAAGCAAATCATCTAGTTACTATTTTGGTAACTTGACAATAATACAATTTCATAAAAGATTTGGTTTGTAGTAGCTGTCGTTATCCTAAAAAGAAAGAAGTATATATGTAATGTAGAATAAAACTTTCCCGAATTTTGATTATATTATTAATTTATTAATTAGAAAAAGTATTGAAAACCAAAAACTAACTGAAAACCAAAACTTTCAATATTTCGGCTTTAATAATACTAGCCTATAACCCGTGCAACGCACGGTCTTAAAAAATAATAAACTAAAAAATTTAATGTGAACGGAAAATATTAAAATAAAAGTAAAAATTAATATGATAAATTATAAAATGAGAAACTTAAATATTAATTGGAACATATAAAAAATATTAAAAAATACATATGGGACTGAGGAAGATAAATGAGGTATTATTAATATTATTTTATAATAAAATAATATTAATAATAAGGACATATAGAAAATCTAACATGTTTTAATTAAAAAAATTAATTGCCCGTGATATTTTTAGAAGTGTTTTAATTATATTAATTGTATTTATTAAAAAAATACGTCGACATGTTAAAATAATTAAGTTTTTTTAATAAGGACAAATAGAAAATTTAACATGTTTTAATTAAAAAAAGTAACTACCCGTAATATTTTTAGATGTGTTTTAATAGCTTGTAGATTTTGTTAGAAAAAATGTTTTAACTATAAAAGGTAATCAGCTAGTTATTATTTTTATATTATTTTATTATTTATTAAATAGAGTATTAAAATAGGTTTTAAAATAAATAAGTAAGGATTGCACCTCGTATTTTTGGAAAATAAAGATTTTAGTGATAATAAATATAAAAGATAATATATTTTAATTTAAAGGTAATTGTCGGGATATTTTTGGAAAGAAGTAGATTTTGTTAGAATATTTTTTTTAATTATAAAAGACAATCAGCTAGTTACTATTTTTATATTATTTTATTATTTATTAAATAGAGTATTAAAATAATTAAGTAAGGATTGCATCTCATATTTTTTGGAAAACATAGATTTTTTTTATAACAAATATAAAAGGTAATATATTTTAATTTAAAGATAATTGCCATGATATTTTTGGAAAAGGAGTAGATTTTATTAGAAAAAAAATATTTTAATTATAAAATGCAACCATCTAGTTACTATATTTATATATTTTTATTATTTATTAAATAGAATAAAAGACCTAAAACCAAAACCAACTTTCAATGTTTGGAATATAGTATAGATTTGACACCATCTGGTTGTTTACGTGAAAACCAATAATTGAAACTTTGGAAACATCTTACAAAGACACCATATACGGCAGCAAACAAGAAAGGTCTAATATCTACAGCTATTAATACTCAATATTCTATCAAAATCCAGTTCGATCAGATTAGTTAAATAATCTCTGAACCATTTACATATATCTTTGTAAAAAGATTAGTCACTTAAAAAGATTAGTATTATTCTTCTTGTTGTTCTAGAGGAGAATGGTTGATCCAGTCGTATCTTTTGCAATTCAAAAGCTTGGCGAATTTATTGCACAAGAAGTTAACATTCGAAAAGGTGTGAAAGACAATGTAAGGTGGCTCAAAGATGAATTGGGCTACCTCCAATCTTCAGTAAGAGATGCAGAATTGAGGCAGGAAGACCTAATCCGCAACTGGGTGATCAACATCAGAGATGTTGCCAATGACGCCTTAACTATTCTGATCGATTTCAATGCTCTCCAACAAGAACATGCAGCTCCCAAACATGGTATCTTGGTTCTTTTTCGGGGCTGTGTCTGCATGTTCAAAAAAGAAGTTAGGCTTTCTGATATTGGCAAGGATATCGAATCACTCAAGGAAAGGATTAGGGTGATCAAGTACAGGCGGATTGAGTACGGTATTGACAACATCTTAGCCACTCCAAACGTGCAGCAGGAACAGAGAACATTTTTAAGAACTACCGCCATTAATAACCAGGTGGATGTGATTGGCTTCGAGGATGATATTAAAACTTTGACAGGTGAACTTAATAGCGAGCATCTCTCCCTCAAAGTCATTTCTATTCACGGAATGGGAGGGTTGGGTAAGACTTCACTTGCCACCAAATTGTACAACTCTAGCAAATTGAGACAATTTGACATTCGTGCTAAGGTTTGTGTGTCCAACGAATATAACGTTAAAGATGTTCTGAAGAGAATAGTGAAGTCTTTTATGGGACCTGAGCACGAAAAATATCTGTCAAACATGGACGAACATGATTTGGTGCAGTACCTGCCACAGTTACTTGATCGAGGCCGCTACTTGGCGTTGATTGATGATATATGGGATATAAAGGCTTGGGACCAGATTAAACTTGCATTTCCAAACCAAAAGAATGGTAGTAGAATTATCATAACTACAAGAAACAAAAAAGTTGCGGAGATGGTAGATGACAAATGTTTTGTCCATCAACTCCGTTTTCTAACGGAAGAAGAGAGCTGGCAATTGTTCTGTAAGAGAGCAGAACCAACAACCCCAAATTTGAAGAAATTAGGAAGGGAGATGGTTGGAAAATGTCGAGGTTTACCACTTGCAATTGTGGTACTGAGCGGCCTATTATTCCACAACATGAGCTATGATTATTGGTCAATGGTGAAGGAGCATTTATGGAGACAATTGAGGGAAGGTGACTCTTTCCAGATTGAAGAAATACTGAGCTTGAGTTATAATGACTTGTCTCCCCAGATGAGAGACTGTTTTCTCTACCTTTCAAGGTACCCGGAAGATCATGAGATTGACTCAGACGAGTTGAAGCTTCTATGGATTGCAGAGGAATTTATGTCAGAAGCTGAGGAAGGTGAAGGAGTAGTCATGGAGGATTTGGCTGAAAATATTTTGAATGAGCTAATTAGTCGCAATTTGCTTCAGGTTGCAAATTCTCAATTCAACGGAAGAGTTTTGAGTTGCCGGGTCCACGATCTTGTACGTGATCTTGCCATAAATAAAGCAAAGGAGCACAGGTTGTTGGTTGTTTTAGACTCAGGTAAAGACCATCCAGATCCCATCCATTTGTTCAAAGGACAACCGCGTCATGTCATCTATAACGGATTAGGTGAGTACTTGAAATTACTTGATGAGCGTAGATTTGATGCTTCGTATTTGCGTTCATTGGCACTAGTAAAGTATTTTAGTAAATTTGAAATAAAAGTAAAAGAAATGGAGTTGGTGTGTACCAGATTCAAAAATCTCAAAGTTCTAGATGTGAGAAGTGTATATTCAGAGAGGATACCAGAAGAAATAGGGAATTTAGTTCTCCTAAAGTACTTGGGCTTAATGGGTGGTAAGTATTCAGAAAAACCTCTAATAATTCCACCAAGTATAGGCAAGCTGAAAAAGCTACAAACTTTGCTGGGCGCGGAAGAGAGACGCTACACATTTCCAAGAGAGATATGTGAGCTGCATGAGTTGAGGTATCTAAAAATCAAAATTAGTGGGAGTTGGAAAATAGGTAACCACCAAACGAAGTTACACATTCTTCGTTATATACATCCTGAGGAATGGATGAAGATTGATACTGTTAATCTCACCAACCTCCATACACTATCTATAGAAGAACTAGAGAAGGAGAGGGGAGCACGATATGGTTATCCGTTGGAGTCCGTAACTAATTTAACAAGTCTCCAAACATTCACACTCATCTTCAATTATTCTGATATTCCAACAATCAAACCACTCTCATCTTGCAATCGTCTCAATAGCGTTTCCCTATTAGGTATTTTGAAAGATCCATCGGAACTACGTTTTCTGCCAGATTCAGTCACGGAATTATATCTAGTTGGTAGTAAGTTCACAGAAGATCCAATGCCCACTCTGGGAAGTTTGTCAAATCTCACCGCTCTTGAGTTGATTATGGTGTACCGGGGAAACAAAATGGTTTGCAGTCATAATGCATTTCCAAGCCTTCAAATTTTAAGATTAGACTACTTTTCCGATCTGGAAGAATTGGAAGTTGAGGACGGAGCATTCCCTTCTCTTAAACAATTTCGGACATATCGTTGTGACAAACTGAAAAAGATTGCGGTACAACTGGAACGTTTCTGTAACAATTTATAAACTTTGTAACAATCCGTTGGTATTGTTAGCAAACATATACGAGATTTTTGGTTTTTCTAAACCTGTACGTTGCTACACATCTATTAAAAAAATAAAAGATACCAAAAGTCCTTTTTATATAATACCAACATTTTCCTTAGATAATATAAATTCAAACTGGGGCTAAGAGTTACAACATCACTCTAGTCCCATATTTAAATACTAGGATAAAACATAACATACCAACACAGTCAGTTAAGGCAATACAATGTTTTAGGCTTCCTACCAACAAAAGCATACCAAACACAATGTTTGTTTAGGCTTCCTACCAACAAAATCCAGTTCGATCAGATTAGTTAAATAATCTCTGAACCATTTACATATATCTTTGTGTACATTCAAATCATAAAATCTCCAGCTTCCCTCACTACAAGAATAAGCTAATATACCAACAGAATTTAGCAACGGAAATCTATCTGTTAGTAGTTACATACAGATTGCTAACGGATATCAAAAGTTTGAAAAGTCAAAATTCTACCAACAGAAACCCAGCAGATCACTAACGAATATTTAATAACGGAATATTTTCTTTGGTAAAATAGGCGCCAAAAATGTCCGCCCAAATGTGCCAATGAAGTAGCTATGGTTTGCCAACAGATTGTTTCCTTACGAAATAGTAATGACATAATAACTGTTTGGTAACGAATTGCCAACCCATACTAACAGAAGTTACAGCTTTTGTTCCGTTAGTAATCTCTTACCATTTTTAAATCGGTTAAATATATTCTGTTACTAGCCTGTTACCATTTTTAAATCGGTTAAATATATTCTGTTACTAGTCTGTTACCATTTTTAGATCGTTTAAAATATATTCTGTTACTAGCCTGTTACCAATTTTAGATCGGTTAAAATATATTCCGTTACTAGTCTGTTACCAAGTTAAATTGTATCTGTTACTGTTCCGTTGGTAATATTAATTTTGAATTTACTAATAGTTAGTACTTTCTCTCGGATTGATGTTTTGATTTTTCTAAAAATATTTATCGGCAATCCAACCGTACGGATGTGAAAATCTATTTTATTTTTTTTTGAAAAAGAATAAATTTATTTGGTTTGAGATTTTAAGAATCAATTAGCACTTTGACTTGTACTTCTAACTAGTGTTTCCTCCCGAATTAGTGTTTCGATTTAAAAAAAAAATATTAATCGAAGATCCAACCGTACGTATGTGAAGATCTATCCATTTTAATGATATTTTAAAAAATTTATAATACAATAAATTTATTTGGTTTGAGATTTTAAGAGTCAAGTAGTACTTTGACTTGTACTTTTAACTAGTGTTTCCTCCCGAATTGGAATTTTGATTTTTTTTTTTAAATATTTATCGACGATCCAACCATACGGATGTGAATATCTATCTATTTTAATAATATTTCAAAACTTATGTAAAATAAAAAATTTATTTGGTTTGAGATTTTAAGAGTTAGTTAGTACTTTGACTTGTACTTCTAACTAGTGTTTCCTTCCGAATTGGTGTTTCAATTTTTTTAAAAATATATATCGACGATCCAACCGTACGGATGTGAAGATTTATTTATTTTAATGATATTTCAAAAAAATTGGAAGATAATAAATTTATTTGGTTTGAGATTTTAAGAGTCAATTAGTATTTTGACTTGTACTTCTAACAAGTGATTCCTCCCGAATCGGTGTTTCGATTTTTTTAAAAATATTTATCAACAATCCAACCGTACGGATGTAAAGATCTATCCATTTTAATAATAATTCAAAACTTTTGGAAAATAATATATTTATTTGGTTTGAGATTTTAATAGTCAATTAGTATTTTGACTTGTACTTCTAACTAGTGTTTTTCCCGAACTGGTGTTTTGATTTTTTTAAAAATATTTATTGACGATCCAACCGTACGGATGTGAAGATTAATCTATTTTTAATGATATTTCAAAATATTTGTAAAATGGTAAATTTATTTGGTTTGAGATTTTAAGAGTCAATTAGTACTTTGACTTGTACTGTTAATAAGTGTTTCCTTCCGAATTAGTGTTTCAATTTTTTTTAAAAAAATTTACTCGATGATCCAAACGTACGGATGTGAAGATCTATCTATTTTTAATGATATTTCAAAATTTTTGTAAAATAATAAATTTATTTGGTTTGAGATGTTAAGACTCAATTAGTACTTTGACTTTTATTTCTAACTAGTGTTTCCTCCCGAATTGGTGTTTCGATTTTTTTAAAAATATTGATCAACGATCAAACCGTACGGATGTGAAGATCTATTTATTTTAATGATATTTCATATTTTTTGGAAAATAATAAATTTATTTGTTTTGAGATTTGAATAGTCAATTAGCACTTTGACTTGTACTTTTAACAAGTATTTCCTGCCGAATTAGTGTTTAGTTTTTTTTAAAACTATTAATCGACGATCCAACCATATGTATGTGAAGATCTATCCATTTTAATGATATTTCAAATTTTTGAAAAATAATATATTTATTTGCTTTGAGATTTTAAGAGTCAATTAGTATTTTGACTTGTACTTCTAACTAGTGTTTCCTCTCGAATTGGAAAATAATAAATTTAAAATGAAGATTCTCCTAGCATGATTCTCATATTTAAAATGAAATTTTTTTGATCCGACCGTATGGATCAAAAAAATGCTAGCAGATTATCCGTGAGATCTTAATTTTTTTAACAATTATTTATAAAAAAATATTCACGTTATAATATATCTTTGGTTTTCCTACCGGGAGGAAAAATGAAGGTGTTGAATGTTCTATTCATAGGCCATGTGTCAAGATTTCATTGGACAAAAACAGAGCACACAGATTACTGTGATTCATCAATTTACAGCCGTTGATAAGGAAAATGAGAAGACATTTCAACGGCTACACATGACCTAATAATTCATATCTATCTCTCATGCTCTCACTCAACTATCCATTCACTCTTTGCCTTCATTTCTTTTAAATCTCATACATTCATCTTCATAGATCTAACCTCGATCTTTCCCATTCTGTCTCAATAAAATTTCCATAACCCCAAGTACATAATATATATGTCCATTGCCCAATTTTCTAGCCTCCTTACGTATAGACATGTACACACACACATTTGCATATTTATTCATTGAAAATTAACTTCCAGGACAACATGATGACAAGCTGAGAATAAGCCTTCTATATGAATAAAACCGATGTCAAAAGGTCAGCGTCGACGCCACTATTTTGAGGAACATTAATTTTGCTGTTGATAAAAAAGAAGAGATACAAGGTTGTTTATTATGTATTTTTGATTATTCAATCATGTTATTTGTTTCTCTCAACATGAAGTAAGCAAAATTACTCATGGAATATCAATGTAATTTAAATTAGGATATAAATTTTCTTACCCATGAGTTTGTAAATACGATTTTGATAATTTTTGATTTGTTCAAGACTTCGCTTTGTATGGTTCTAAAAGTTCATCCTGAATTACTTACAAATTATCAGTTGAGAATTTGTTATTAAATTTGACAACGAAAATTTCATTAGCATTTGGTGCTAACAGTACTAATAGATTATCCGTTGGCAATTCGTTGCTTAATTTAATAACGAAAATTTAATTTGTTGGCATGTGGTTGCTAATAATACTAGCAGATTATCCGTTGGGAATTTGTTGCAAAATTTTACAACAAAAATTTTGTTACCATGTGGTTGCTAACAATGCTAACAAAATATTCCGTTACTAAGTTGATTGGAGAATCGTTATTTTGAAAACATGAATTCTGTTGTTAGTATGTTGATATTCCATTGTTAAGTTTAGTAACGAAAACAAATCCGTTGGTAGCTACTTCCCAACGACGTTTACTCCAACGGACCATTTCGGTGGCCATTCCGTTAGCAAACTGTCTTAGTAACGGATTTTCTTAATCTACCAATGAAATTTTCTGTTGTTAAAACAAGATTTTCTGATATTGGAAAGGATATCGAATCACTCAAGGAAAGGATTAGGGTGATCAAGTACATGTGGATTGAGTACGGTATTTACAACATCTTAGCCACTCCAAACGTGCAGCAGGAACATAGAACATTTTTAAGAACTACTGCCATTAATAACCAGGTGGATGTGATTGGCTTCGAGGGTGATATTAAAACTTTGACAGGTGAACTTAATAGCGAGCATCTCTCCCTCAAAGTCATTTCTATTCACGGAATGGGAGGGTTGGGTAAGACTTCACTTGCCACCAAATTGAGACAATTTGACATTCGTGCTAAGGTTTGTGTGTCCAACGAATATAATGTTAAAGATGTTCTGAAGAGAATAGTGAAGTCTTTTATGGGACCTAGCACGAAAAATATCTGTCAAACATGGACGAACATGATTTGGTGCAGTACCTGCCACAGTTACTTGATCGAGGCCGCTACTTGGCGTTGATTGATGATATATGGGATATAAAGGCTTGGGACCAGATTAAACTTGCATTTCCAAACCAAAAGAATGGTAGTAGAATTATCATAACTACAAGAAACAAAAAAGTTGCGGAGATGGTAGATGACAAATGTTTTGTCCATCAACTCCGTTTTCTAACGGAAAAAGAGAGCTGGCAATTGTTCTTTAAGAGAGCAGAACCAACAACCCCAAATTTGAAGAAATTAGGAAGGGAGATGGTTGGAAAATGTCGAGGTTTACCACTTACAATTGTGGTACTGAGCGGCCTATTATTCCACAACATGAGCTATGATTATTGGTCAATGGTGAAGGAGCATTTATGGAGACAATTGAGGGAAGGTGACTCTTTCCAGATTGAAGAAATACTGAGCTTGAGTTATAATGATGTTAGGCCGAATACACAATATATAATCAAATATACGTATAATAATAACAATAAGAACACTGTTTATAGACAATAAACTGTATGGAATTAATAACTCCTCTCTCAGTGATGTAAAATATCACAGAGAGCTTCTAGGTTACAAGAATGATAATTCACGTATTCGCATCCCTTTTAGGGTTAACCTATCTGTGTTTATATAGTACACAACTACATACAATCTCTAATTGATATTCCTATAAATCAGCTATACAATTAATATCAATCTAGAATTGCTTCTGTCTTCTGTTCCGTTTCCATAGCCATCTCGATATCTCTTTGCTTCTTTCCATCTCCAAAGAATATCGCTTCTAGAATCTTCATTGCATAACACCGACAGCTAAGCAAACTCTGAATGTCAGAGTTTAACAAACTTTGACCAGTACTCTAGCTAAACTCTGATAGTATCCTGATACTTTAAACACTGATAAACAAACGTCAGCAATTATATCTAACAATCTCCCCCAACTTGTGCATATAAAAATGTACAAGTTAACAGATAATTGATGATGTCAAAACATATAACAAATGCAGTGTTTATAAAATCTCAGAGTTTATATTTTAACTTAGAACAGAAAACTTAAAAACTTACAGACTCCATTTACTTAATTTTTTCAATATCAGGTACAGTTCTGATGTAGTCCATAAGTAATCTTCTTTCAGCTCTCTCTAGCTCAGCTACCATTATCTTCTTCAGCTCTTTTAACTCTGGATTACTCTCTCCAGTTTGGTAGATAGCAGCCCTTAGAGCATAGATACTGTTCTTTCTCATCTCATTTCCCAGCTTTATTATGAAGGATTTATCTGATTCCAGATTAAATTCCAACACTTTTATACCAAGATATGTTCTGAGTCTTGCACTGTTCCTTTGAATCTCAACAAGCTTTCCATTGTAATCTCTGTACTTTGGTATGTAAGAACCAGCAGACTTTAAGCCACAAAGAGTTCTAGCTTTCACCATTCTGCTTCTTAATACCTCAGCTGCTTGATGAGTTCGTTGATTTTTGACTTTCAGTAGATACAGTACATACTCCAGCTCTTCCTTCATTTTTAAACCAATGTCAGCTTCACCAATTCTGCATACTCTGCCATCAGCCTTGAAGTATAACAGAAAATCCTTTTTCAGCCCTCTATGGTGAATTAACTGAACCGACTCTAAAGTATCAAGATTTTCTTGAGTCACACCAACACCTGGTTCAGCTAATGAGGTATGATCCATAGGACTATTGTTCACCCTCTTCTCTCTATGAGATCCTAAACCAGATCTATCTCTTGATTCTTTACCCATGATGGTTTTGCTTTGAAACAGATTTACATCACCAGGAATCAGAGAATGTTGAACTGTGACTGGTTTAGCAAAAGTTCTTTGAAGTTCAGAAAAGACCAAACTCTGTAGAACTTGAGTAGAATCAGTGGTTGTCACAGCTTCTAATGTTTTAACAACTTGAGCATTGTCAGAGGTTGATTTAGCTTTCTTCAATATTTGAGTCTCTTCTACAAGCTTCCCTTTGCCTTTATCCAAACTAACTTCAACTGGCCTTCTTGAATATTGTAAACTCTGTTGAGAATTTACATTTTCTTTAATTACAATTCCTTTCTCCTTTGGCCTCAAAACCTTCTTGGCTTTCTTGAATTTTCCTGTCTTCAACTTCTTTTCATGCTCTTCAGCTAGCATCTTCTCTTCAGCTTCAATATCTTCAATATTTGCCTCTGCACCATGTTCTTCCAGAAACAACTGAGCTTCAATCTCTTCATCAGTATTTGGTTGAGAAGTCAGCAATAAGCTTTTAGCTTTTGAAGAAGATTGAGCACCAGTGTTTACTCTTTCAGAGTTTGTCTTAGCAGTAGCAGAGTTTGACCTCAGTCTCCCTTGCTCTTGACTTGATTTAGACCTTAACTCTTGTTCTTTAGCACCACCATCAGTAGTAGCATCCTGTCTACTCAGAGTTTGAGATTTCTTGCATTTGTCTTTAAGTACTCTCTCCCCCTTTTTGACATCATCTGGAATCAACACTGAGGTGAGCAACTCAAGTGAAGCAGCAATTGAATCAATCTTCTCAGACATTACATTCTGATTTGCTTCAACCTTGATTAATATGTTCTTTAAAGCTTCTTGTTCTCTAGATAAAGAAAGTTTTTCATGCTTCAAAGTTAGCTCCCTTGCAGCAACATCATTTCTCAGTCCAATAACATCTTTTTGAGTGACATCAAAACGATTGTTAAGAGACTTTACTTGAACAATTGTAGCTTTGAGATGTGCAAGTAGCTCTGGATTCTTGATAGTAGTAGCAGACTTTGAAACAAATTCAGCTGCCCTTTGCTCAGGAAAGATGCATTCATGACTTGACCAGTTTGCAAAGTACATATCTTGAAAATGAGCTTCAGTATTGCGTTGAGATGTACCTCCAACATCATGCACTTTAGGATTTGATGCCCTTGGAGAAAATGAATCAGCTGCACCATCATCAAAGTTTGCACTTGAAGAATTAGATACATTCTTAGAAACATTTTCTTGTGCATCATTAAGAGCAGAGTGTACTGGAACATTGTCTTGAACAAATTCTTCATTAGCTGTATGTGCATAGTGTAAATTCTCATCAACTGTCTCAACAGTAGCAACAACAACTTCATTTTCTGCAGCAACTTCAACAATATTTTCTTTAACAGCTTCAGCAGTAGGCTCTTCAGCAGTGTAAATAACATTTTCAGCAGCCTTAGACATTTGTTCAACCTCCTCACCCTTGTCAATACCCTGGTGAGTAACAGAGAAAATCTCTGTATGAGAAGCCATAGATTCATCAAGAATGACTGTAGGCTGATCAGCTGCCACATCTTCAGTATCACCAACACTGCCAAACTCTTCAAGAGTTGCAGAAAGATGTGCTTCAAAATTCTCTTCAATATCCATCTCCAAGATAGGTTTAAGAAAATCATCAGTGAAAGCAGCATTATCATCAGTATTTTCTCTGGTTTCTTCAGGCACAGTAGCATTTGCAGAAAGATCTTCAATAACAACCTCTGGAGCTGCAACAGGTGTAGAATCTGGAATCAATCCATCAAATAGATAAGCAGAAACCAGCTTCCTCTTCTTGGAGTGGATAGACTCAGTTTCATCAGAAACCCTATTCGCATCAGAAGTAGGTCTATTTGCCCTCTTCTTCTTCCTTGAAGTACCAACAGATACTGGTAAATCATCAGTATTTGGCGATTTAGCAGCCTTGACAGGCTTAAAAGCCCTATGTTTTGTTCTACCCCCAGCCTTTGGTTTGTGAGATGTAGATGGAAGAGGTTCAGTGTTTAAAGGTTGTTCAGACTCTGGTTGAGGTTGTGGTGGAGGTTGTAAAAATTGTTGAACTAAAGCAGGAAGCAGCAATTCACCAACATTTCCTTTCTTGATATCCTTATTCGTCAAATCAGAGAATATTCTTTTATGCAATCTAAATGAGGGAATTACATCATCCTCAGCAATCTCAACCCCATCAACACAAGTAGAAAAGATTAACTGACAAAAACGAGCAAAATAAACTACACTCCTGTTCTCTGTCATCTTCTCTCCTATGTTATTCAAAACAAGTCTAGCTAAATCAAAATTGTTTCCATAAAGAAGAGAATACCCGATTTGCAGACTGTCAATTGGAATAGCATCCCAATTGGTACACTTCTTCCCGAACGCCCTTGTAATGCAGTCAAAGAAGAAACTCCATTCCTTCCTTAAGAACGGTCGCTTCAGATTACCTGTTCTTGCCAAAGACCCAGAGTAACCAATCTCTCATCATTCGCTGAAGCTCAGCATCACCAACAGAAATAGTATATGCATTGAAGTCTTCAAAACCAAGAGCATCACGAATAGTGGTTGGAGTGACCACATACTCTTGTTCATCAAACTCGAAGATTATCGAAGGAGTTCCAGACTCTCCTCCATCATCATAAACACCCGTCTCCCAGAAAGCTTTGATTTGAAGTCCAGACAGCTTTGCTGGTTCCAGAAGAGCTTGCCCAATATCTGTCTGAGCAAGAAAATTCTGAAGCAAATGAAACGCCTCCGGTGCGTTCTCAGTAGATAAGGGTGCTGCATAATTGTTAGGGACAAATTCTAGACCAACAAATTGAAACACAGTAGTTGCCATTAGAAAAGATTTGGAATAGATCAGAGTTTATGCTTAGAGAAAGTGTTTGAGAAAGTGATGCAGAAAAGGTGTTTGTGAATAAGTGTATGTGAAACTGTCCTGTGAGTAGAGTAAGTCTGTAAAATTTTTGAACGTTGTGTGTATAATGATTAAATAAAAATTAAAACTGAAGAGTTTTAATCATTAAGACACACAGCAGGATTAATCGTGAAGTGTGTGAGTGGGACAGTTGTCACACATGCATTAACTGACAGCACTAAATCGTGGTAGTTTCCAACACGCATGCGCAGTAAAAACAACAATAATTACTGCTATTTACACGCTCCATCATTTTCAAAATGCAGACAAACCGTTGTCAATCATACTCTCTATTTTCAAAAATAATGTTCCTCAATAATTATGAAATGTCTAAAACACATTTATTTATTTTAATCATCAGAGATTAAAAATAAATTACCTCGGCGTAGAGTACACAATTCATCAGTTTTTATCAATTCTCCACCTTCATTAATAATCTCTTTTCTCAAAATGCACAGTTGTGATTATTTGTGTGTCAATAGCAGAGTTTACTGAATGTAAATATTTAGAACATCTCAAAGTGCATAAAATCCACAAATTAAATCAGTAAAAACTGGTTGCCCAAACTCTCATATGTTAAACATATTATGATTTCATCTAAACTCTGTACCTATATATGTATTTATTTGTTTTCACCCCCTATCTAAATTTTTTTTTTTTAATTTCTTTTCCAGTAATCAGTGGTTGGCACTAGTCACCAAAAATTTCAAAATTTTAGCCCTTATTTCATACAATAAGTTCATGGGTCTTCCTAGGCACAACATGATCTCAAAGGAATTTGTGCATGTTTTTGCATCTTTTGCTTGGGGGTGAATTAACAGCAACTAATTATCAGAGTTTAGACTATCATCATTTAATGTATATCATTTATGAGAGAAAGTGCAAACAGCTAATACAGACTCAGTGTATAGGATCAATAAACTAAGAGATGTTATAAATATTGAGACAGTATCATGCTATGTAAAGTTTCTGCACACATTTGAGATCAGATCATATATAACTCAGAAGGATTCATGATTACTTACTGAGAATCATGCTTCGTACTATTTTCTTCATCGTTTTTTATGTTTCAGACAATACCACAATCAGAGTTTAACCAACAGAGTATGTTAATCAGAGTTTAACAATATGATTTGCATGACAGTTAACATATGTTAGGCCGAATACACAATATATAATCAAATATACGTTTAATAACAATAATAAGAACACTGTTTATGAACAATAAACTGTATGGAATTAATAACTCCTCTCTCAGTGATGTAAAATATCACAAAGAGCTGCTAGGTTACAAAAAATGATAATTCACGTATTCGCATCCCTTTTAGGGTTAACCTATCTGTGTTTATATAATACACAGCTACATACAATTCTAATTGATATTCCTATAAATTAGCTATACAATCAGAATCAATTAAGAATTGCTTCTGTCTTCTGTTCCGTTTCCTTAGCCATCTCAATATCTCTTTGCTTCTTTCCATCTTCAAAGAATATCGCTTCTAGAATCTTCATTGACTTCACAGACAGCTAAGCAAACTCTAACCATCAGACTTTAACAAACTCTGACTGGTCCTCCAGCTAAACTCTGATAGTTTCCTGGTACTTTAAACACTGATAAACAAACATCAGCAATTATATCTAACAATCTCCCCCAACTTGTTCATACTAAAATGTACAAGTTAACAGATAATTGATGATGTCAAAATATATTAAAAATGCAGTGTTTATAAAATCACAGAGTTTATATTTAACTTAGAACAGAAAACTTTAAAAACTTACAGACTCCATTTACTTAATTTCTTCAATATCAGGTACAGTCCTGATGTAGTCCATAAGCAGTCTTCTCTCAGCTCTCTCTAGCTCAGCTACCATTATTTTCTTTAGCTCTCTCAACTCTGGATCATTCTCTCCAGTTTGGTAAATAGCAGCCCTTAGAGCATAGATGATGTTCTTCCTCATATCATTTCCTAGTTTTATTATGAAGGATTTATCTGATTCCAGATTAAACTCCAACACTTTTATACCAAGATCTGTTCTGAGTCTTGCACTGTTCCTTTGCATCTCAACAAGCTTTCCATTGTAATCTCTGTACTTTGGTATATAAGAACCAGCAGACTTTAAGCCACAAAGAATTCTAGCTTTCACCATCCTGCTTCTTAACACCTCAGCTGCTTGATGAGTTCTTTGATTTTTGATCTTCAGTATATACAGTACATACTCCAGCTCTTCTTTCAGCTTTAATCCAATATCAGCTTCACCAACTCTGTATACTCTGCCATCAGCCTTTAAGTATAACAGAAAATCCTTCTTCAATCCTCTATGGTGTATTAACTGAACCGACTCTAAAGCATCAAGATTTTCTTGAGTCACACCAACACCTGGTTCAACTAATGAAGTTTGATCCACAGGACTATTATTTACTCTCTTTTCTCTATGAGATCCTAGTCCAGATTTATCTCTTGATTCCTTTCCCATGATAGTTCTGCTTTGGAGAATATTTACATTTGCTGGAATCAGAGAATGCTGAACAGTGATTGGTTTAGCAAAAGTCCTTTGGAGTTGTGAAGATAGCTGAGTCTGTACAACTTGAGTAGAATCAGAGGTTGTCACAGCTTTCAATGATTGAACAACTTGAGCATTGTCAGAGGTTGTTTGAGCTTTCTTCATTAACTGATGTTCTGCCACAAGCTTTCCTTTGCCTTTATCAAGCTTAGTTTCTACAGCCTTCTTTGCTTGTTGTAAACTCTGTTGAGAGTCTACATTTTCTTTAATAATAATTCCTTTTTCTTTAGGCCTTGAAACCTTCACATTTTTCTTCACCTTTCCAGTCTTTAGATTCTTTTCATGCTCTTCAGCTAGCATCAATTCTTCAGCTTGAATATCTTCTATGGTAGCATCAGCACCATGTTCTTCTAGAAACAGCTGAGCTGCAATCTCTTCATCAGTATTTGGTTGAGAAGTCAACAATAAGCTTTTAGCCCTTGAAGAAGATTGAGCACCAGTGTTTATCCTTTCAGAGTTTGCTCTAGCAGAGTTTGACCTAAGTCTCCCTTGCTCTTGAATTGATTTGGATTGTAACTCTTTTCCTTTTGCACCACCATCAGTAGAATCATCCTGTCTACTCAGAGTTTGAGACTTTTTGCATTTGTCTTTAAGTACTCTCTCCCCATTTTTGACAGCATCTGGTATTAACACTGAGGTGAGCAATTCGAGAGAAGCAGCTATTGAATCAATCTTCTCAGACATTACATTCTGATTCGCTTCAACCTTGATTAATCTGGCCTTTAAAGCTTCTTGTTCTCTAGATAATGAAAGTTTTTCATGCTTCAAAGTCAGCTCTCTTGCAGCAACATCATTTCTCAGTCCAATAACATCTTTTTGAGTGACATCAAAACGATTGTTAAGAGACTTTACTTGGACAATTGTAGCTTTGAGATGTGCAAGTAGCTCTGGATTCTTGATAGTAGTAGCAGACTTTGAAACAAATTTTGCTGCCCTTTGCTCAGGAAAGATGCATTCATGACTGGACCAGTTTGCAAAGTACATATCTTGAAAGTGAAGTTCAGTGTTACGCTGAGTTTCCTTTGGATTTGATTGAACAGAAAGTCTTTGAGAAGATGAATCAGCTTGATCATCAGACTTTGCAGAAGACTCAGCACTTGGAGAATGTGGAATATTTTCAGCAAATGTTTCTTGAGCACCTTCATGTGTAAGATTCTCAGAGTTTATATTCTCTTGAACATTTTCTTCTTGTACAGCCTCAACAACAGGCTCTGCAGTAGCTTCAACAATATTCTCTGCAGTTTCTTCAAGAACAGTTTCTGCAGCTACAGCCTTTGCTGTCTGATCAACCTCTTCATCTTTTTCAATTACCTGGTGAGTAACAGAGAGAATATCTGTATGAGTAGCTAAAGACTCATCAATAATGATTGTTGGTTGATCAGCTGCCACATCCTCTGTTTCAGTAATACTACCATACTCTTCTAAAGTTGCAGAGGGATGTGCTTCAACTTCCTCTTCAATATCCATCTCCAATATAGGTTCAAGAAAATCATCAGTGTTTGCTCTGGCTTCTTCAGGCTCAGTAGCATTTGCAGAATGATCTTCAATCACAACCTCAGGAGCTTCAGTATTTGTAGAATCAGGAACCAATCCACCAAAAAGATAAGCAGCAACCAACTTCCTTTTCTTGGTATGAACAGATTCAGTTTCATTAGAACCCCTATTCTCATCATTAGTAGGTCTGTTTGCCCTTTTCTTCTTCCTTGAAGTACCAACTGAGTGTGGTAAATCATCAGCATTTGCAGGTTTTGCAGCCTTGACAGCCTTAAAAGCTCTATGCTTAGTCCTACCCCCAGTCTTTGGTTTTTGAGATGTAGATGGAAGAGGTTCAGAGTTTATTGGTTGTTCAGACTCTGGTTGAGGTTGTGGTTGAGGTTGTGAAAATTGTTGAACTAAGGCAGGAAGCAACAAGTCTCCAACATTCCCTTTCTTAATATCCTTGTTTGTTAAATCAGAGAATATTCTTTTATGCAATTTAAATGAGGGAATTACATCCTCCTCAGTTATCTCAACCCCATCAACACAAATGGAAAAGATTAATTGACAGTAACGAGCAAAATAGACTACATTTCTATTCTCTGTCATCTTTTCACCTATATTAGTAAGAACTAATCTAGCAAAATCAAAGTTATTGCCATAAAGCAGAGAATACCCGATTTGCAGACTGTCAATTGGAATAGCATCCCAATTGGTACACTTCTTACCGAACGCCCTTGTAATACAGTCGAAGAAGAAACTCCACTCCTTCCTCAAGAACGGTCGCTTCAAGTTACCTGTTCTTGCCAAAGACCCAGAGTAACCAATCTCCCTCATCATACGCTGAAGCTCAGTATCTCCCACAGAAATAGTATAAGCATTAAAGTCTTCAAACCCAAGAGCATCTCTAACAGTGGTTGGAGTGACCACATACTCTTGTTCATCAAACTCAAAGATTATCGAAGGAGTTCCAGACTCTCCACCATCATCATAAACGCCAGTTTCCCAGAAAGCTTTGATTTGTAGTCCAGAAAGCTTTGCTGGCTCCAAAATAGCTTGTCCTATGTCTGATTGAGCGAGGAAATTTTGAAACAAGTGAAACGCCTCTGGTGCGTTCTCAGTGTTTAGTGGTGTTGCATAGTTGTTAGGGACAAAATCGAGACCAACAGATTGAAACATGGTAGTTGCCATTAGAAAGATTTGAAATAGATCAGAGTTTAAGCTTAGAAAAGGTGTTTGAGAAATAGATCAGAAAAGTGTTTGTGAATATGCTTGTGTGAAAATGTCCTGTGAATTGAGTAAGTCTGTAAAAATTTGAAACGTTGTGTGTATAATGATTAAATAAAAATGAAAACTGAACAGTTTTAATCATTAAGATACACAGCAGGCATACTCGTGAAGTGTGTGAGTGGGACAGTTGGCACACATGCATTAACTGACAGCAGTGAATCGTGGTAGTTTCCAACACGCATGCGCAGTAAAAGGCACTAATTACTGCTATTTTCTAGACACCTTTCATCATTTTCAAAAACTCAACAAACCGTTATCAATCATACTCTCTATTTTCAAAAAAAATGTTCCTAAAAAATTATGAAATGTCTGAAACACATTTATTTATTTTAATCATCAGAGATTAAAAATAAATTACCTCGGCGTAGAGTACACAGTTCATCAGTTTTTATCAATTCTCCACCTTCATTAATAATCTCTTTTCTCAAAATGCATAGTTGTGAGTATTTGTGTGTGAATAGCAGAGTTTACTGAATATAAATATTTAGAACATCTCAAAGTGCATAAAATCCACAAATTAAATCAGTAAAAACTGGTTGCCCAAACTCTCATATGTTAAACATATTCTGATTTCATCTAAACTCTGTACCTATATTTATTCATTTGTTTTCACCCCCTATCTAATTTTTTTTTTTTTTAATTTCTTTTCCAGTAATCAGTGGTTGGCACTAGTCACCAAAAATTTGAAAATTTTAGATGAGGCTCTCTGGGATCTGCCTGAAATCTTGCACAAAGACAAGTTGCATACATAATGTCAGGTCTACTTGCAGTCAGATAAAGAAGAGACCCTATCATGCCTCTGTAGTTTGTCATATCTACTGAAGTTCCTGTGTCTTTGTCTAGCTTTGTTGCAGTTGCCATAGGAGTTGTTGCAGATGAACTATCAAGCATACCAAATTTCTTGAGAAGATTTCTGGTATATTTTGCTTGATTGATAAAAATTCCATCATCTGTTTGCTTTACCTGCAAGCCTAGAAAATAACTAAGCTCTCCCATCATGCTCATTTGGTACCTGGACTGCATAAGCTTGGCAAATTTCTTACAGAGTTTATCATTAGTAGACCCAAAAATTATGTCATCCACATAAATTTGAACTAAAAGCAAATCATTACCAGAATTGAAATAGAACAAGGTTTTATCAATTGTACCTCTAGTGAACCCACTTTCTAAAAGAAATTGAGCCAAAGTTTCATACCATGCTCTAGGTGCCTTCTTTAGTCCATATAATGCTTTGTCAAGCCTGTAGACATAATCTGGATGTTTGGGATCTACAAACCCTGGTGGTTGTTCAACAAACACTTCTTCTTCAAGTTTTCCATTGAGAAAAGCACTCTTTACATCCATCTGAAAGACTTTAAACTTCATGTGAGCAGCATATGCTAGAAAGATTCTTATGGCCTCCAACCTTGCAACTGGAGCAAAGGTTTCATCATAGTCGATTCCTTCCTGTTGAGAATATCCTTTTGCCACAAGTCTAGCTTTGTTCCTTGTAATTACTCCCTCACTGTCAGTCTTGTTTCTGAAAACCCACTTTGTACCAACAACAGACCTGTTCTTTGGTCTTGGTACAAGTGTCCATACTTCATTTCTTTCAAACTCATTCAATTCCTCCTGCATAGCTGTTATCCAGTTAGCATCTTGAAGAGCTTCATCCACTTTCTTAGGCTCTGTTTGAGATATGAATGCGTGAAACAGACATTCATTTGCTATAGCACTTCTTGTTTTCACACTTGCATCTGGATCTCCAATTATTAGATCAGGTGTATGAGCCTGAGTCCACTTTCTTGCTATAGGTAAGTGGCTTCTTTCATCCTCATTAGATCCTCCCCCTTGATCCATGCTTTCCTGATTTTCTTCTTGACCATCTGCATTTTCTGAGGCTCCCCCTGAATTGGACTGCTCAGAGTTTGAACTTTCAGAGTTTGACCCAGAGTGTGTGTTAGATTCTTCAGCTGACTCATTTTCAGAATGTGAGTCATCATGTTGAGATGTTTCTGAAGTATCTTCATTCTCCCCCTCAACTGGTTCTCTATTTTGTTCTGTCAGAGAAACGTTCTCAGTGTTTACCAGTAGAGGTTCAGAGTATGCTTCAACAGAGTTTTTTGGATTTGTTTCGTCAGAGTTTACATCATCAGATTTTAGATCTTCATTTTCAAATCGTAGTTGATCATGATTTTCTTCATCTTCAAGTCCAGTTATTTTCTTGTCATCAAATGACACATGTATAGATTCCATGATCACTTTAGTTCTCAGATTGTAGACTCTGAATGCTTTAGTTGACAGTGGGTATCCAACAAAAATTCCTTCATCAGCTTTTAAGTCAAACTTGGTCAACTGTTCAGGATGAGTCTTCAACACAAAGCATTTGCACCCGAAAATATGAAAATATTTCAGGTTTGGTTTCTTTTTCTTCACCATCTCATATGGTGTTTTCCCATGCCTATTGATCAGTGTTGCATTTTGAGTAAAACAAGCAGTTTGAACAGCTTCTGCCCAGAAATAAGTTGGCAATTTTGCTTCATCAAGCATTGTTCTGGCAGCTTCGATTAAAGTTCTGTTCTTTCTTTCAACTACACCATTCTGCTGTGGAGTCCCTGGTGCAGAAAATTCTTGCTTCACTCCTCTTTCCTTGCAAAATTCTTCCATTTTTGCATTTTTGAATTCAGTACCATTATCACTCCTGATAATTTTCACTTTATACTGTGATCCTTTATCCAGTAACTTCACATGATCCATCAGAGTTAAGGTAGTTTCATCCTTCTTTGCTAAGAAATACACCCAGGTATACCTAGTGTACTCATCAACAATGACTAGAGCATATTTCTTTCTGCCAAGAGACATTACATTCACTGGACCAAATAGATCAACATGTAGAAGATGATAAGGATCCACAACTGAAGATTCAGACTTACTCTTGAAAGATGACTTCCTTTGCTTGGCCTTTTGACAAGAATCACACAGACCATCTAAGCTTAGTATAGACTTTGGAAGCCCCCTTACAAGATCTTTTCGAATTAGCTCATTGATGTTGTTCAGATTTAGATGAGAGAGCTTTTTATGCCATTTCCAGCTCTCTTCATTTGACATTTTTGCAGACAGACACACAGCTTTTCCTTCAGAGTTTGTTACCAAACTTGCTTCCTAAATATTATTCCGTCTGTGTCCAACTAGAACAACTTTCCCTGTAGATTTGCTAACAACCTCACAGTATTCAGGTTGAAAATCTACATGATAACCTCTGTCACAGATTTGACTCACAGATAGCAGGTCATGCTTGAGTCCTGGAACATGAGCTACATTGGTGATGATGACACTTCCAAGATTGATATTGCCATATCCCATAGTACGTCCTATGTTGCCATCTCTATAGGAAACTTTTGGGCCAGCTTTCTCCTCATAGTCTGATAGCAGGGCTTTATTTCCAGTCATGTGTCCTGAACATCCACTGTCCAAGACTAGGGTGCTTTCCCATATGCCCTGCAATCACAAACAATTAAAGAGAATTAGATTTAAGGATCCAGACTTGCTTGGATCCTTTGGCTTTCTTAATATAGTTAGCTTTTGCAGCGGAATTCTTATCAACAGAGTTTAAGCTAACTGTATCAGAGTTTATACTATATGAATTTACACTTGCAGAATCAACTTTAACCCATTTCAAGTTGGGCTTCAACTCATAATAGTTGTGATAAATAGCATGATAATCCTTGCAAGTATAAATAGAATGCCAAGTACTCACACAGTGAGTGCATAAAGTCTGTGGTCTAACCCTAACATATTCATTCTTAACTCCAGACTTGGAGGGTAAAGAATTAATATCTTTGTTCTTCCTGCAAAAGCTCGCAAGATGGTTAGTACTACCACAATTATGACATGTTTTTCTAGGAGCATCAGTAATAGGCAAATGATTATTACTTCTATTAATGCCTACTTTTCCATTTCTGTTTTTCCTGAACACTTTCTGTTTTTCAACAGACTTTACCTCTTTAAGTTTATACTTGAATTGTTTCTCTGTCATTAAACCAACATTCACCTGTTTAACACAAGTTTTTACTGGTTCTATCTTAACAGTTTCTTCTTCAAGTACAGAGTTTTGCTTACTGGATTCAGGAACAAATTTCATAGGTGTAAGATGTGTTCTAACTTTAACTTTATCTTTAAACCTAAGTTCATCTTCCTCACAATAACCTAACCCAACTGTATCTGTTTGAAAAACTTGATGTGTGTCTTTTCCAGAATTTGTCCAGGTTTTAATTACCTTCCTCTCTTTTTCCAAATCAGTTTCTAGTTCCCTAAATTTCTTAAGCAACTCATGTTCAACATAAACAACATCATCTCTTTCCTTTTGAACTTGTTGCATGTTAACAAGTTCATCTTCAAGAAAGTTATTTCTCTCTCTAAGATTTAGATTCTCAGATTTAATTCTCTCATTCTCCAAAGTCTGATCTCTGTAACTAACATGTATGCTTTTAAGATAAATTCTCAATTCAGATATATTATCAGTATCATAAGCATAAGTTGTTAGGGGTACCTTGTTTTCAGATGAATCTGCTTCATCTTTGACAGTTGCCATGAGGGCATAATTTACATCCTCATCTGAATCTGAAGTGTCTGCCCAGTCTCTTCCTTTAGTGATGAGTGCTTTTTCAGATTTTCCTTTCTTGCACTCTGGAGCATAGTGACCCATCTCTTTACACTTGTAGCACTGGATCTCAGACTTGTCTTTCTTCCCAGATTTGATATCCCTTCCTTCAGACTTTCTGAAACTCTTCCTTTCAGAGTTTGAATCTCTCCTAGAGAATCTCTTTCCTTTCTTGAAGTTCTTGAAACCCATCTTCTTGAAAGTCTTCACCATCAAAGCAGCCATTCTTATCATCTCTTCTTCATCATCCTCGGTTTCAGATGATTCAACAGTGTTTGAGTCATCATCAGAGTTTGATGACTCACTTTCAGAGTTTATGACCAAAGCCTTTCCCTTAGCTTTCTTCTTTCATGTCTCTTTCTTAATGAGTTTTTCTTCGACTTTGAGAGCAACAGATTTTGTCTTCTTTCCAGATCTTTTGTTTCTTTGTTCTATCTCAAGTTCATGAGTTTTAAGCAACCCATAGATTTCATCAAGATCTGTTTCTGCAAGATCATAATTATCTCTTATTGTTGTTGCCTTTAAATCCCATCTTTCAGGTAGAGATAGTAGAAACTTGAGATTTGACTCTTCAAGATCATATTCTTTATCAACCAGAGACAAATCATTCAACAGTTTACAGAATCTGTCATATGTATCAGTCAAAGTTTCATCAGATCTTGAGTCAAAGTGTTCATACTCATGTGCTAGAATAGTCTTCCTGTTCTTCTTTATAGCACTTGTTCCTTGACACCTGACTTCTAAAGCATCCCAGATTTCTTTGGCAGTCTTGCAGCCAATAACTCTGTTAGACATGACATTATCTAAGGCACTATGGAGAAGATGTCTAACTTTTGCATCCTTTGCAATTGATGAGATATCTTCAGGAGTCAAATCTTTCTTTTCTTTTAGAACAGTCTTTTGTTCTTGACCAGTAACAACAGGAGACAATTTAGTTGGCATATGAGGACCATCATTGATTCTATCAAGGTATTATGGATCTGTGGCTTCTAGAAACATGGTCATCTTAACCTTCCATATTGGATATTCCACTAGTTTGAGAATTGGAACCCTGATTGTCTCATATCGACTAACAGAGGTTGGTTGAACCTTCTGAACATTAGCACCTGCCTGAGTATTTTCAGCCATGATTATACTTGTGTTTAGATCAAAAACTGTATATATTTAACAGCCTTGGCTCTGATACCAATTGTTAGGCCGAATACACAATATATAATCAAATATACGTTTAATAACAATAATAAGAACACTGTTTATGAACAATAAACTATATGGAATTAATAACTCCTCTCTCAGTGATGTAAAATATCACAGAGAGCTGCTAGGTTACAAAGAATGATAATTCACGTATTCGCATCCCTTTTAGGGTTAACCTATCTGTGTTTATATAATACACAGCTACATACAATTCTAATTAATATTCCTATAAATTAGCTATACAATCAGAATCAATTAAGAATTGCTTCTGTCTTCTGTCCCGTTTCCTTAGCCATCTCGATATCTCTTTGCTTCTTTCCATCTTCAAAGAATATCGCTTCTAGAATCTTCATTGACATCACAGACAGCTAAGAAAACTCTGACCATCAGACTTTAACAAACTCTGACTGGTCCTCCAGCTAAAATCTGATAGTTTCCTGGTACTTTAAGCACTGATAAACAAACATCAGCAATTATATTTAACAACATAAGCATGAAAACATGAGCAAATTATCACAGAAGAGTTAATTTTGAGTCTAACCAGTATCTCTAGTCGAAACTAGAGATCATTCCAAGTTCATTTACCAGTCTTGTAAATGTAGCTTCACTCAAAGGCTTGGTGAAGATATCTGCAAGCTGTTGTTCTGTAGACACAAAATGAAGCTCAATATTTCCTTCCTCCACATGTTCCCTGATAAAGTGATACCTTATGCTGATGTGCTTGGTCATGGAGTGTTGTACTGGATTTCCTGTCATAGCAATAGCACTTTGGTTATCACAGAAAAAAGGTATTTTAGAGTACCTTAACCCATAATCCAGTAATTGATTCTTCATCCATAAAATCTGTGCACAACAGCTACCAACAACAATATACTCTGCTTCTGCTGTGGATGTGGAAATTGATTTCTGTTTCTTGCTGTACCAAGAAACTAATATGTCACCTAGAAATTGACAGCTTCCACTAGTGCTCTTTCTGTCAATCTTACAACCTGCAAAGTCTACATTAGAGTAACCAATTAACTTAAACTCTGATTCTCTAGGATACCACAAACCCAAGGTTATGGTTCCTTTGAGATATTTGAAAATTCTCTTCACAACTGTTAGATGAGGCTATCTGGGATCAGCTTGAAATCTTGCACAAAGACAGGTTGCATACATAATGTCAGGTCTACTTGCAGTCAAATAAAGAAGAGACCCTATCATTCCTCTGTAGTTTGTCATATCTACTGAAGTTCCTGTGTCTTTGTCTAACTTTGTTGCAGTTGCCATAGGAGTTGTTGCAGATGAACTATCAAGCATACCAAATTTCTTGAGAAGTTTTCTGGTATATTTTGCTTGATTGATAAAAATCCCATCATCTGTTTGCTTTACCTGCAAGCCTAGAAAATAACTAAGCTCTCCCATCATGCTCATTTGGTACCTGGACTGCATAAGCTTGGCAAATTTCTTACAGAGTTTATCATTAGTAGACCCAAAAATTATGTCATTCACATAGATTTGAACTAAAAGCAAATCATTACCAGAATTGAAATAGAACAAGGTTTTATCAATTGTATCTCTAGTGAACCCACTTTCTAAAAAAAATTGAGCCAGAGTTTCATACCATGCTCTAGGTGCTTGCTTTAGTCCATAAAGCGCTTTGTCAAGCCTGTAGACATAATCTGGATACTTGGGATCCACAAACCCTGGTGGTTGTTCAACAAACACTTCTTCTTCAAGTTTCCCATTGAGAAACACACTCTTTACATCCATCTGAAAGACTTTAAACTTCTTGTGAGCAGCATATGCTAGAAAAATTCTTATGGCTTCCAACCTTGCAACTGGAGCAAAGGTTTCATCATAGTCAATTCCTTCCTGCTGTGAATATCCTTTTGCCACAAGTCTAGCTTTGTTCCTTGTAATTACCCACTCACTGTCAGTCTTGTTTCTGAAAACCCACTTTGTACCAACAACAGATCTGTTCTTGGGTCTTGGTACAAGTGTCCAGACTTCATTCCTTTCAAACTCATTCAATTCCTCCTGCATAGCTGTTATCCAGTTAGCATCTTGAAGAGCTTCATCCACTTTCTTAGGCTCTGTTTGAGATATGAATGCATGAAACAGACATTCATTTGCTGTAGCACTTCTTGTTTTCACACTTGCATCTGGATCTCCAATTATTAGATCAGGTGTATGAGCCTGAGTCCACTTTCTTGCTGTAGGTAAGTGGCTTCTTTCATAATTATTGGATTCTCTCCCTTGATCCATGCTTTCCTGATTTTCTTGTTGACCATCTGCATTCTCTGAGGCTTCCCCTGAATTGGACTGCTCAGTGTTTGAACTTTCAGAGTTTGTGTTAGATTCTTCAGCTGACTCACTTTTAGAATGTGAGTCATCATTTTGAGATGTTGCTGAAGTATCTTCATGCTCCCCCTCAACTGATTCTCTATTTTGTTCTGTCAGAGAAGCTTCCTCAGTATTTACCAGTAGAGGTTCACAGTATGCTTCAACAGAGTTTGTTGGATTTGCTACGTTAGAGTTTACGTTATCAGAGTTTAGATCTTCATTTTCAAAGCGTAGTTGATCATTATTTTCTTCATCTTCAAGTCCAATCATTTTCTTGTCATCAAATGACACATGTATAGATTCCATGATCACTTTAGTTCTCAGATTATAAACTCTGAATGCTTTAGTTGACAGAGGATATCCAACAAAAATTCCTTCATCAGCTTTTAAGTCAAACTTGGTCAACTGTTCAGGATGAGTTTTCAACACAAAGCATTTGCACCCGAAAATATGAAAATATTTCAGATTTGGTTTCTTTTTCTTCACCATCTCATATGGTGTTTTCCCATGCCTGTTGATCAGTGTTGCATTTTGAGTAAAACAAGCAGTTTGAACAGCTTCTGCCCAGAAATAAGTTGGCAATTTTGCTTCATCAAGGATTGTTCTGGCAGCTTCGATTAACGTTATGTTCTTTCTTTCAACTACACCATTCTGCTGTGGAGTCCCTGGTGCAGAAATTTTTTGCTTTACTCCCCTTTCCTTGCAAAATTCTTCCATTGTTGTATTTCTGAATTCAGTACCATTATCACTCCTGATTATTTTCACTTTATAATGTGATCCTTTGTCCAGTAGTTTCACATGTTCCATCAGAGTTAAGACAGTTTCATCCTTCTTTGCTAAGAAGTACACCCAGGTGTACCTAGTGTACTCATCAACAATGACTAGAGCATATTTCTTTCTGCCAAGAGACATTACATTCACTGGACCAAATAGATCAACATGTAGAAGATGATAAGGATCCACGACTGAAGATTCAGACTTACTCTTGAAAGATGACTTCCTTTGCTTGGCCTTTTGACAAGAATCACACAGACCATCTAAGCTGAGTATAGACTTTGGAAGTCCCCTTACAAGATCTTTTCGAATTAGCTCATTGATGTTGTTCAGATTTAGATGAGAGAGCTTCTTATGCCATTTCCAGCTCTCTTCATTAGACATTTTTGCAGACAGACACACAGCTTTTCCTTCAGAGTTTGTTACCAAACTTGCTTCATAGATATTATTACGTCTGTGTCCAACTAGAACAACTTTCCCTGTAGATTTGCTGATAACCTCACAGAATTCAGGTTGAAAATCTACATGATAACCTCTGTCACAGATTTGACTCACAGATAGCAGGTCATGCTTGAGTCCTGGGACAAGAGCTACATTGGTGATGATGACACTTCCAAGATTGATATTGCCATATCCCATAGTACGTCCTATGTTGCCATCTCCATAGGAAACTTTTGGGCCAGCTTTCTCCTCATAATCTGATAGCAGGGCTTTATTTCCAGTCATGTGCCCTGAACATCCACTGTCCAAGACTAGGGTGCTTTCCCTTATGCCCTGTAATCACAAAAAATTACTGAGAGTTAGTTTTAAGGATCCAGACTTGCTTGGATCCTTTGGCTTTCTTAACATTGTTAGCTTTTACAGCGGAATTCTTATCATCAGATTTTGAGCTAGCAGTATCAGAGTTTACACTTGCAGAATCAACTTTAGCCCATTTCAAATTTGGCTTCAACTCATAATAGTTGTGATAAATAGCATGATAATTCTTGCAAGTATAAATAGAATGCCAAGTACTCCCACAGTGAGTGCATAAAGTCTGTGGTCTAACCCTAACATAATCATTATTAACTCCAGACTTGGAGGGTAAAGAATTAATTTCTTTGTTCTTCCTGCAGAAACTTGCAAGATGGTTAGTACTACCACAATTATGACATGTTTTTCTAGGAGCATCAGTAATAGGCAAATGATTATTGCTTTTATTTACGCCTACTTTTCCATTTCTGTTCTTCCTGGACACTTTCTGTTTTTCAACAGACTTTACCTCTTTGAGCTTATACTTGAATTGTTTCTCTGTCATTAAACCAACATTAACCTGTTTAACACAAGTTTTTATTGGTTCTATCTTAACAGTTTCTTTTTCAAGTACAGAGTTTAGCTTACTGGATTCAGGAACAAATTTCATAGGTGGAAGATGTGTTATAACTTTAACTTTATCTTTAAACCTAAGTTCATCTTCCTCACAGTAACCTAACCCAACTGTATCTGTTTGAAATACTTGATGTGTGTCTTTTCCAGAGTTTGTCCAGGTTTTAATTACCTTCCTCTCTTTTTCCAAATCAGATTCTAGTTCTCTAAATTTCTTAAGCAACTCCTGTTCTACATAAACAGCATCATCTCTTTCCTTTTGAACTTGTTGCATGTTAACAAGTTCTTCTTCAAGAAATTTATTTCTCTCTCTAAGCTTTAGATTCTCAGATTTAATTCTCTCATTTTCTAAAGTCTGATCTCTGTAACTAACATGTATGCTTTTAAGATAAATTCTCAATTCAGATATATTATCAGTATCATAAGCATAAGTTGTTAAGGGTACCTTGTTTTCAGATGATTCAGATTCATCTTTGACAGTTGCCATGAGAGCATAGTTTACATCCTCATCTGAATCTGAAGTGTCTGCCCAGTCTCTTCCTTTAGTGATGAGTGCTTTTTCAGATTTTCCTTTCTTGCACTCTGGAGCATAGTGACCCATCTCTTTACACTTGTAGCACTGGATCTCAGACTTGTCTTTCTTCCCAGATTTGATATCCCTTCCTTCAGACTTTCTGAAACTCTTCCTTTCAGAGTTTGAATCTCTCCTAGAGAATCTCTTTCCATTCTTGAAGTTCTTGAAACCCATTTTCTTGAAAGTCTTCACCATCAAAGCAGCCATTTGCATCATCTGTTCTTCATCATCCTCGGTTTCAGATGATTCAACAGTGTTTGAGTCATCATCAGAGTTTGATGACTCACTTTCAGAGTTTATGACCAAAGCCTTTCCATTAGCCTTCTTCTTTGATGTCTCTTTCTTAATGAGTTTTTCTTCAACTTTGAGAGCAACAGATTTTGTCTTCTTTCCAGATCTTTTGTTTCTTTGTTCTATCTCAAGTTCATGAGTTTTAAGCAACCCATAGATTTCATCAAGATCTGTTTCTGCAAGATCATAATTATCTCTTATTATTGTTGCCTTTAAATCCCATCTTTCAGGTAGAGATAGTAGAAACTTGAGATTTGACTCTTCAAGATCATATTCTTTATCAACCAGAGACAAATCATTCAACAGTTTACAGAATCTGTCATATGTATCAGTCAAAGTTTCATCAGATCTCGAGTCAAAGTGTTCATACTCCTGTGTTAGGATAGTCTTCCTGTTCTTCTTTATAGCACTTGTTCCTTGACACCTGACTTCTAAAGCATCCCAAATTTCTTTGGCAGTCTTGCAGCCAATAACTCTGTTAGACATGACATTATCTAAGGCACTATGGAGAAGATGTCTAACTTTTGCATCCTTTGCAATTGATGAGATATCTTCAAGAGTCAAATCTTTCTTTTCTTTTGGAACAGTCTTTTGTTCTTGACCAGCAACAACAGGAGACAGTTTAGTTGGCATATGAGGACCATCATTGATTCTATCAAGATATTCTGGATCTGTGGCTTCTAGAAACATGGTCATCTTTACCTTCCATATTGGATATTCCACTGGTCTGAGAATTGGAACCCTGATTGTCTCATATCGACTTACAGAAGTTGGTTGAACCTGCCTGGGTATTTTCAGCCATGATTATACTTGTGTTTAGATCAAAAACTGTATATATTAAACAGCCTAGGCTCTGATACCAATTGTTAGGCCGAATACACAATATATAATCAAATATACGTATAATAACAATAATAAGAACACTGTTTATAGAAAATAAAATGTATGGAATTAATAACTCCTCTCTCAGTGATGTAAAATATCACAGAGAGCTGCTAGGTTACAAGAATGATAATTCACGTATTCGCATCCCTTTTAGGGTTAACCTATCTGTGTTTATATAGTACACAGCTACATACAATCTTTAATTGATATTCCTATAAATCAGCTATACAATTAATATCAATCTAGAATTGCTTCTGTCTTCTGTTCCGTTTCCTTAGCCATCTCGATATCTCTTTGCTTCTTTCCATCTTCAAAGAATATCGCTTCTAGAATCTTCATTGCATAACACCGAAAGCTAAGCAAACTCTGACTGTCAGAGTTTAACAAACTCTGACCAGTACTCCAGCTAAACTCTGATAGTATCCTGATACTTTAAACACTGATAAACAAACGTCAGCAATTATATCTAACAAATGACTTGTCTCCCTAGATGAGAGACTATTTTCTCTACCTTTCAAGGTACCCGGAAGATCATGAGATTGACTCAGACGAGTTGAAGCTTCTATGGATTGCAGAGGAATTTATGTCAGAAGCTGAGGAAGGTGAAGGAGTAGTCATGGAGGATTTGGCTGAAAATATTTTGAATGAGCTAATTAGTCGCAATTTGCTTCAGGTTGCAAATTCTCAATTCAACGGAAGAGTTTTGAGTTGCCGGGTCCACGATCTTGTACGTGATCTTTCCATAAATAAAGCAAAGGAGCACAAGTTGTTGGTTGTTTTAGACTCAGGTAAAGACCATCCAGATCCCATCCATTTGTTCAAAGGACAACCGCGTCATGCCATCTATAACGGATTAGGTGAGTACTTGAAATTACTTGATGAGCGTAGATTTGATGCTTCGTATTTGCGTTCATTGGCACTAGTAAAGTATTTTAGTAAATTTGAAATAAAAGTAAAAGAAATGGAGTTGGTGTGTACCAGATTCAAAAATCTCAAAGTTCTAGATGTGAGAAGTGTATATTCAGAGAGGATACCAGAAGAAATTGGGAATTTAATTCTCCTAAAGTACTTGGGCTTAATGGGTGGTAAGTATTCAGAAAAACCTCTAATAATTCCACCAAGTATAGGCAAGCTGAAAAAGCTACAAACTTTGCTGGGCGCGGAAGAGAGACGCTACACATTTCCAAGAGAGATATGTGAGCTGCATGAGTTGAGGTATCTAAAAATCAAAATTAGTGGGAGTTGGAAAATAGGTAACCACCAAACGAAGTTACACATTCTTCGTTATATACATCCCGAGGAATGGATGAAGATTGATACTGTTAATCTCACCAACCTCCATACATTATCTATAGAAGAACTAGATAAGGAGAGGGGAGCACGATATGGTTATACGTTGGAGTCCGTAACTAATTTAACAAGTCTCCAAACATTCACACTCATCTTCAATTATTCTGATATTCCAACAATCAAACCACTCTCATCTTGCAATCGTCTCAAGAGCGTTTCCTTATTAGGTATTTTCAAAGATCCATCGGAACTACGTTTTCCGCCAGATTCAGTCACGGAATTATATCTAGTTGGTAGTAAGTTCACAGAAGATCCAATGCCCACTCTGGGAAGTTTGTCAAATCTCACCGCTCTTGAGTTCATTATGGTGTACCGGGGAAACAAAATGGTTTGCAGTCATAATGCGTTTCCAAGCCTTCAAATTTTAAGATTAGACTACTTTTCCGATCTGGAAGAATTGGAAGTTGAGGACGGAGCATTCCCTTCTCTTAAACAATTTCGGACATATCGTTGTGACAAACTGAAGAAGATTGCGGTACAACTGGAACGTTTCTGTAACAATTTATAAACTTTGTAACAATCCGTTGGTATTGTTAGCAAACATATACGAGATTTTTGGTTTTTCTAAACCTATACGTTGCTACACATCTATTAAAAAAATAAAAGATACCAAAAGTCCTTTTTATATAATACCAACATTTTCCTTAGATAATATAAATTCAAACTGGGGCTAAGAGTTACAACATCACTCTAGCCCCATATTTAAATACTAGGATAAAACATAACATACCAACACAGTCAGTTAAGGCAATACAATGTTTTAGGCTTCCTTCCAACAAAAGAATACCAAATACAATGTTTGTTTAGGCTTCCTACCAACAAAATCCAGTTCGATCAGATTAGTTAAATAATCTCTGAACCATTTACATATATCTTTGTGTACATTCAAATCATAAAATCTCCAGCTTCCCTCAGTCACTTAAAAAGATTAGTATTATTCTTCTTGTTGTTCTAGAGGAGAATGGTTGATCCAGTCGTATCTTTTGCAATTCAAAAGCTTGGCGAATTTATTGCACAAGAAGTTAACATTTGAAAAGGTGTGAAAGACAATGTAAGGTGGCTCAAAGATGAATTAGGCTACCTCCAATCTTCAGTAAGATATGCAGAATCAAGGCAGGAAGAGGATCTAACAAATTGTACAACTCTAGAAAATTCAGACAATTTGACATTCGTGCAAAGGTTTGTGTGTCCAACGAATCTATCGTTAAAGATGTTCTGAAGAGAATAGTGAAGTCTTTTATGGGACCTGAGCACGAAAAATATCTGTCAAACATGAACGAACATGATTCGGTGCAGTACCTGCCACAGTTACTTGATCGAGGCTGCTACTTGGCGTTGATTGATGATATATGGGATATAAAGGCTTGGGACCAGATTAAAATTGCATTTCCAAACCAAAAGAATGGTAGTAGAATTATCATAACTACAATCCCAAATTTGAAGAAATTAGGAAGGGAGATGGTGGGAAAATGTCGAGGTTTACCACTTGCAATCGTGGTACTGAGTGGCCTATTATTGCACAACTTGAGCTATGATTATTGGTCGAAGGTGAAGGAGCATATGTGGAGACACTTGAAGGAAAATGACTCTTTTCAGATCGAAGAAATACTGAGCTTGAGTTATAATGACTTGTCTCCCCAGATAAGGGACTGTTTTCTCGACCTTTTGCAAGGAGCATATGAGCATAAGTTCTTGGTCGTTAATGACTCAGGTAAACACCAACGAGATCTCATCCACTTGTTGGAAGGACAACCGCGTCATGTCATCTACAATGGAATAGGTGAGTACTTGAAATTACTTGACCATGGATTTGATGCTTTATGCTTGCGTTCATTGGTACTAGTAAATGGTAAAGTTGAATTAAAAGAAAAGAAGTTGGTGTGCAGCAGATTTAGAAATCTCAAAGTGTTTGATATGAGAAGTATAGATTCAGAGAGAATACCAGAAGAAATAGGGAATTTAGTTCACTTAAATTACTTGGGCTTAATGGGTGGTAAGACGGAATCTACAATACCTATAGAAATTCCAGCAAGTATAGGCAAGCTGAAAAGGCTGCAAACTTTGTCGGGTTCGGAGAATAGATGCAACACAGTTCCTACACAGATATGTGAGCTGCATGAGTTGAGGTATTTAGACATGAAAATTAGTGGGAGTTTGAATATAGGTGACCATCAAACAAAGTTGCACACTCTTTGTGGAATAGAGTTTAAATAATGGATAAAGATTGATACTACTAGTAATTTCACCCGCCTCCATACACTTTTTCTAGAGGAAAAATACAAACAAGAGGGATATGGTTACACGTTGGAGTCCATAGCTAATTTAACAAGTCTCCAAAACTTCAACCTTTACTTTCCTTATGTTTATATCCCAACACTCAAACCACTATCGTCTTGCCATCGTCTCAAGACCGTAAACTTAGTGTGTACTCTTAAAGATCCATCGAAACTATGTTTGCTGCCATATTCTGTCACGAATTTAAGGCTAGCTTATAGTGGGTTTATAGAAGATCCAATGCCCACTCTGGGAAGTTTTTCGAATCTTACCTTTCTTGAGTTGTATGTTGTGTATGCTGGAAGCAAAATAATTTGCAGTCACAATGCATTTCCAAGCCTTCAATTTTTAAAATTAGATGGTTTCTTCAATTTTATATATTAGGATCTTGACTAACTTTGTTTTGTTTATTCAATTTATAAAAGTATAAGACAATGGTTTTTGTTTAACAAAGTGTTGTAAGTTTTAAGACATAACAATGGTTTTGTTCTAAAAACTCGTTGTGTATTTGTATAAAATACACAAGGGTTTTTGTTTTGATCCATCCGTTGTTGAATAATATTTGTAATAATTGTTTATGTTTTTGAACCGTTGTATGATATAGACAATGGTTTTTTCTTACAAAATTCTTGTGTGAGTAATTACTTTACAAAGTTTTTTGGATAAATCGTTGTCTGTATCAAAAGCCTTCATTTTTTATAAAATTTATTTGTTTGCCTTAATACATAAATGTCACACACTTCATACAATGTTATTAGATGAATATATTGTTTAGATATTAAGTATAAAAATTTGTTAAACAATAAAACTTTAATAAATGTTAATAATAAAAATAATAATATCATTGATAGATAGAATACAATCATATTTCAGACATTTTGTTATACACGTTGTAGATGTTGACATTATATATTTTATGATTTCCGATTCTTGTTGTTTGTTTATAAGAAAAGATTAGGTAGAAAAACATCAATAATGGTAACATTTATAATTTTGAAGTTAAACTAACATTATATAATAAATATACTAATATTGATATCAGAAGCTTAATAAGTGACATAGCAAATATTATTAACAATAAAGTTGTCATATTCAAATTATTAGTTTTACATATCAATATGATATAATTTAATTATAAAGTCGTGAGTAAATTATCGTATAATAATTTTTATATATTCGGATTGTGACTAACGTTTGTTTATTCGATTTTATAAAAGTATAAGACAATGGTTTTTGTTTAAAAAAGTGTTGTAAGCTGTAAGATGTAACAATAGTTTTGATCCAACAACCGTTGTATAATGTACACAAGGGTTTTCGTTTTGATCGAATCGTTGTTGAATAATCTTTGTAACAATTGTTTATGTCTTTAAACTGTTGTATGATATAGACAAAGGTTTTTTTTATAAAATCCTGGCGTGAGTAATTACATTACAACACTTTTTTTAGCTAAACCGTTGTCTATATCAAAAGCGTTGATTTTTTTAAAAAATATACTTTATTTGTTGCCCTTAATACATTAGTGTTACACACTTCATACAATGTTATCGTATGAATCTCTTATTGTTGGCCTTGATACATAAGTGTTACACACTTCATACAATGTTATCGTATCAATCTCTTATTTGGATATTTAGAATAAAAATTTGTTAAATAAAAACACTTAAATAAATGTTAATAATAATAATAATATCATTGATAGGTAGAATACGATCATATTTCAGATATTTTATTATACACGTTGTAGATGTTGACATCATATATTGTATGATTTACGATCCTTGATATTTTTTTATAAGGAAAAATTAGTTTGGCAAACGTTAATAATTGTAACATTACTAATTCCGAGTTAAACGAACATTATATAATAACTATACTATTATTGATATCAGAACGTGAATAAGTGACATACCAATATTATTAACAACAATGTTGTCATGTTCAAATTACTCTTTTTACATATCAATATGATATAATTTAATTACAAAGTCGTGATTAAGTTGTCTGATATTAATTTATATATATATATGAGTCAGGAGTCAGGACTCACGTATGTTTTCTTATTCGATTTATAAAAGTATAATACAACGGTTCTTATTTACTAAATTATTGTAAGTTGTAAGACTTAACAATAGTTTTAGTCCAAAAAACGTTGTATAATATACACAAGGGTTTTCTTTTTGATCCATTCGTTGTTGAATAATCTTTGTAACAATTGTTTATGTCTTTAAACCGTTGTATGATATAGACAAAGGTTTTTTTTATAAAATCCTGGAGTGAGTAATTACATTACAACACTTTTTTAGCTAAACCGTTGTCTATATCAAAAGCATTGATTTTTTTAAAAAAAATACTTTATTTGTTGCCCTTAATACATTAGTGTTACACACTTCGGTGAAAGTTGGCATCATGTGAATTTCTATGCTATGTTAGATCCTTGTCCCCAGAATATTTGTCCGTAGTTTGGTAAGCTTGTTCGACTAAGTCCAACATTCGATATATCTGTCTTGCATGGTTCGACAACTAGTTTTCTTGAGTTAGTGTTGGAGCACTTCTCGAATAGTTATCTGGACCCTGTGACATTTGCACTTCTCGAACTAGTGTATTGACTTGTGGAATTCTGACTTCTCGAACCAGTGATATTATGACTTCTCGAATTGCCAGGTCGAGTCAACATAATGAGCACTTCTCGAATCAATACTCTAGACTTCTCGAAGCTTTATTCTTTGACACTTCTCAAACGGGTGACTTCTCGAACATTTGTATTTGCACTTATTGACTTCAACTTCGGTTTTAATGATATTCCAAATTAATCGGAAAAAATAGTTTATTTGCTTTGAGATTTAACAGTCAATTACTTTTACAATGATCCAACTGTACAAGATATATTTGTTATTTTTTAATTACTTTTATGTGTCATAAAAATAAGTAGATATTAACATCCGAATGGTTGGAGCATCGAATTATTTTTTAAGAAAAACATTTTGTTAATCAGACTTTACTGTCGTTTAAGGGAGTATTGTTAAAAATCCATACACGGTAAATTTTATATTTTAAAATTAATATTTTACATCATTAAAATAAATAAGTATGTATATATTTACGACTGGATCGTTTAAAAATTTAAATTTATTCTATATATATTTTTGATAGAAAATTTCAAATTACTACTGCACAAATAACATTTTTTCGCTTCCCTCCCACACTTTCATCAACAAACCTAAATTTTCTTTATATTTTCGGACTCTAATACCCCCCTCTGCCAATAATTCGTTTCCCCCTTTAACAATAATTTTCCCTCTCTCGCTTATATCAAAAGTTTATGTCTATCCCTTTCTCTTTCTAGCCTCCCCCGTCTTTCTCTCAAGTCTCATCTCCCTCTCTTACCAATCTCGACCACAACCACCACCAATCCCAACTCCAACAACCCATTTCATCTGACCCCATAATCAATTAGTGCTTATAATTTTCAAAATCAAAAAGCCCCAATTTTGGTAATAAAACCCTAGTTGATTTCTCTCTCCCTCCCCATATTTCCCCCCCTCTCTCTCTCTCTCTCTCTCTCTCTCTCTCTCTCACTCACTCTCTCCCTCTCCCACTCTCCCTCTCTCTCCTTCTCTCTCTCTCTCTTTGCCCTCTTTGTTATATCGAATCTTTGTTTTCCCTCTTTGCCCTCTTTGTTATATATTTATATGTGAAGTTAATGTGGGATTGAGTGTATATATGAATCAATTTGGTGTAATCAAGGCGTGAGTTAATATAACTCGATGTTGTCACTTGTTTTTGTTTTTTTTGATATATCTGCTTTCAGAAAATCAGTGGATTTTGTTGTGTTTGCAGTTGAATTACCTTCAAAATGACAATGGGTTGCTTTCAAGCAAAAAGCTGTTGCAAGGATGTATTAATAGATTGCTTCAATCAAAGGAAAGTTTTGTTAAAATTTACGAGGTTTAATTGTATACTAACTGGTACTATTAAACGTATTTTGTGCTATGTATTTAAATTATCTATCGCATTCTTGGTTTACTACTTTTATCTCTTTTCTGTGCGTAAGTGTGTATGAAGTTCATGTTTGCGGTGATGATAATTTGTGACATTTTTCGACATAATTTATGTAGGTTTGATGGGAGGGAAATGCTGGAGATGCTAAGAGGAAAAAGAGTGGTTTTGTGGGTGATTCACTCAACAGGAACATGTGGGAATCATTGGTATGTGCATTGAGAGAGTCATTGGTTGATAGAAGTAGAGTTCTTGAAGTTTCAGGTCGTCGTAATTTCAGGACTTGAGGCTTCTTCTCATTCCTATTTAAGGTTTATAATTTTTTGGAGTTCTGCAATTTTCTCGTATATTTGCTGTCCATTTTCCCAATTTTCTGGCATTTGAATTGTGTACTATTAAATGCAAAGGTGTAACATTTTTTTTGTTTGTTTGTTTTGTGTTGGTGTACTCATTTTTTAAGTACGAGGGTTTGAAGCCATGGAGTGGGAGATGCACATTTGCTGATAGGTTATCTTCGATCATCAGACAGTAACCCTTTTTTTTAACATACGCAGGATTATCACTGCTCAATTGATTTTATCAAGTCCCCGTTCCTGGTTCAGGAATGGAGGATATCTACCAAAGCTGGAGCACGCCGAGAAACCCTGAGACTGGACATGATCCAAGGCTCTTCAATTAAGTACAATGATGCTGATATTATCATCTACAACACAGGTCACTGGTGGACTCACCAAAGAACAAATAGAGGGTAGAATTTCAGTTTACGATAGTCATTGTCCCCATACATGTATCTATGCATAATTCTTGTGCATAATAACACACTTTCTTTGTTTTCCAGTAACAGTTATTTCCAGGAAGGCAATAAAGTGTACAGTAGACTAGAAGTGGAAGATGCGTATTGGAGGGCCTTAAGAACATGGTCACAGTGGGTTGATTCTAACATCAATGCAAGCCAAACCAGTTTGTGGGTTGAGTGTTCTCGAATCCATAATCGCGGAAATGAAAACTCCAATTTTTTATTTAAACATCACAAAAATGACAGATTATCGAAAAGATTATTCATGGCAGAGTATCCTTGCACTTTTTTTGGTGGGCTTGAGTTGAATACAGTTTGTGTAATCCGTAACTTTCTCATAACTCTGTCCTGTGCCAGTCAGGCATTTGATCTCATATAACTAGCCCAGCTAACAAAGTTTTGTTTTTAAACTTCTAGATTACAGTTTATGGGATTCACATGTCAAGTTAAAATTAGTATACTTATTACTCATATATATAATTATTAGTTGTTCAGCTTCTTTTCCTCTTACATTATAAGCCTCAAAAAATCTGAACTGCCTACGTGCTGTGATGTCTTGCTGATAGAGAGGAGTTAGCAGTTCCGGTTGCTGATAGCTCGTTGCCCCTGAAGCTAGAAGAGGTAAATAAGATGAATGACTCCCTAAAGGAAGTTGAAGTAATGAAAATCAATAAAGAATCTATGACAACTGATTGTAATCAGGTAGGTGATTCATATAATGATTGGCAAGTTCCACTAAGAATCTATGCGCTATGCTTTTCTGGGTTCTGTTATGAATATAAGATAAAAATTATAAGTTCCTCATAATTACTTGCTCTCGCCTGGTGTAAACTAAGAAGTGTTTTTGAATGAAATTATAGTTAGAGTGATTATTTATTAAAAATGTTACCAAACAGTAGTCTTTTTGAGTAGAAACATATTGTAAAGGAAGCTGATTGTAGGCTACCATATACTAAAGGTTCATATCCATTATTTATTTGTTTTCCATTCTGATCTTTGCATAGAACATATCCATATATTATGTCAACTCTATTATATTTGGTTGCTGGCAGTGTATAAACTCTATTATCTTTTGTAAATATAAGTATTGTTTATTTTATCATTTTCCATTGTTATCATCTTTCAAAAACACTTATTAAAAGTATCATCAAAGAACACATTTGTTAGAAGAAACCATTGTATGAACAGGGTTGACAACTCTATAAAAATTGTAAAACCATCATCTATAAATGATACACACAATTCTTCCTGTAAAAATGAACCATTGTGTGAAAACAACAAAAACAAACATAAAACCGTTGTGCAAAAGAATCATAAACGAGAATGTCCAGGAAGAAAACCGTTATATTTTTTCTTCAGTTCATTTGGTTAATGATTATGTGAAATGGTCTTGCAGTTTGTTGTTTTGCGTTGTTGTAGTATGTAAATATGTACTCTCTTTTCTTATCTCATTGTTTTCAGGATTAATTGTACGATGAATTTGTAGAATGTTGTTATCTACGTGAATTTTTTGTGATCATTCCGTATTGAGTGTTGAATGTTATATGTAAATTTATTGATTTTTCGTTTGTGAATCATTTTTGTTTGTCAAATTTTAAACTTAGTCGTGGAACATCACAATACATTAATTCTCAAACAAGTTGACCGTCACCCGGATTTAATTTTTGCTCTTGCTGTTGCATCTTAGTGCATTCTGTTCACTCGGATTGCAGTGCACCATATGCATCATACATGCTTTGTAAGCGAGCTATTTACAGTGATATGTTGAGGTATGTATAATTTCCTACTCTTAAGTAACAGTCACTTTATAATCTTTAGGTGTCCGAGAAAACCCCTAACAAGATATTATATAAAAGTAATGTTTAATTTACTATAATGTACTTAAGGTACTTGTTATCGATTACAAATAGAGAGAACACTAATATAGCCAATAGCCAAATAATAATAAATGTAAATTGACCTAACAATGAAAACTATTACAATTACAGAATTATTCAATAATAATAATATTAAATATGTTAACAGTTTCAGCATATAACTTACATTATACACGTTCCCCAATCTGAAAAAAATTGGAAGTTGAAGACGAAGATTTCCCTTCTCAAACAATTTCAAGCACGTTCTTGTGACAAACCGAAGAAGATTATGGAGCAGCTAAAACGTGTCTGGGTTCCATTTCTTTCATTTTAAAATTCTTTAAATGCATTATTATTTTTGGTTCTTTATTCACATTGGAAAGATTTGCGCTTTCGATTTTTCTTAATTTTAATATTTTTATTTTTTTTATTTGTATTTAAAAAGAAAAATGAATTAAATTATGTACAACTAAAACCGAAGAAGATTCCGGTACCACTATAACACTTTCTAGATTCCATCAAACTTTTTTAGTTTTTAAATCCTGTGAATGTGTTTTAGTTTTAACTTTCAGTTTTTCGTGTATAGCATTTTACAATAATGTTTTCTAATAATATTTTACTTGGTTAGAAAAATTAATTGAAAATATGGTAGGAAACATATGAAGCTCCGGCAGAGCTATCGGAATGTATGGCACTCCATAGCATTTCACTCTGTCCGTTTTCAATTAATAAAAAATTTTATAATATATTTTTTCTTACCCCTATCTCTGTTGTTTCAGCACATAGCACGTAAATTTATTTATCTTTAATTTCTTTAGTTTTATGCACAGTTCGATTGTCTATTACTACATAATTAAATAATTATTTATTTATTATATATTTTTACCATTCAATTTTCTCGAGAAATACATTTTTAAATAATATTTATTAATAATTTATTAATACTAATATTTTAATATCGAGTCATGTTCGGCCCGTGCTTGGCACGGGTTATAAGCTAGTATAAACTAAAAGTGGACAACAATTTTGGGACGAGCGAAAAAAGAAATTTTGGACAATAAAAGTGGGACGGAGGGAGTATTTTCGAGAAAAAAAAAATTAAAACTTCGGATGTTGTTAATTGTACTCAATCGGGAGAGATTAGGGAAAATATTCACGACTTTCATTCTTTAATTCATCCTTTTCAAATAATTTAAACTAGCAATTTATCCCATGCATACTATATATTTTAGAGGGAATGATTCATTCTCCTTCTTCATGTTTTCTCTACAATCTTTATCAAAAATAAATTTCACTCCCTCATATTTGTTCACTATTTTTTCTTACATTTTTTTTAATCATTAATTTTGTTTACAATTTTCATTCCATTTCTTTCCTATTCTATTCTCTCCAAGTGAACACAACCTAACTGTTAATTTTTTTTCTAGAGAAGAAATCTTATATTGGTAATATATCTTTGAAACAAAACAAAAGGAGTTGTCATCCTACTTGATCTACATACAAAACAGAACTACAAAAGTATAAGTTGCGACACTGAAATCCCGAACAAATTAACAATGCCGTCGTCCCATCCCAAGCGCAATTAGATAAGATGTAGCTGCGGCAAATATATCCGAATGTACGGCACTCCAATCTCATTTCCACAATGCACCATATATAAATCACTTTTTCCGTTCTTAATAAATAAACATTATATATTATATTTTTTCTTTGGTTCATTTGGTTAATGATTATGTGAAATGATCTTGCAGTTTGCTGTTTTGCGATGTTGTAGTATGTAAATATGTACTCTCTTTTCTTATCTCATTGTAGTATGTTAATGATTATGTACTCTCTTTTGCGATGTTGTAGTTTGCTGTTTGTAGAATGTTGTTGTCTACGTGAATTTTTTGTGATCATTCTGTGTTGAGTGTTGAATGTTATATGTAAATTTATTGATTTTTCGTTTGTGAATCATTTTTGTATTTCGAATATATTTTTGTCAAATTTTAAACTTAGTCCTGGAACATCACAATACATTAATTCTCAAACAAGTTGACCGTCACACAGATTTAATTTTTGCCCTTGCTGTTGCATCTTAGTGCATTCTGTTCACTAGGATTGCAGTGCACCATATGCATCATATATGCTTTGTAAGCGAGCTCTTTACAATGATATGTTGAGGTATGTACAATTTCCTACCCTTAAGTAATAGTCACTTTATAACCTTTAGGTGTCAGAGAAAACCCCTAACAAGATATTATATAAAAGTAATGTTTAATTTACTATAATGTACTTAATGTATTTGTTATCGATTACTAATATAGCCAATAGCCAAATAATAATAAATGTAAATTGTCCTAACAATGAAAACTATTACAATAATCGAATTATTCAATAATAATAATATTATATATATGTTCTTCAATTTAATAAAAAAATTTATAATATATTTTTTCTTCGGTTCATCTGGTTAATGATTATGTGAAATGATCTTGTAGTTTGTTGTTTTGCAGTGTTGTGGTATGTAACTACGTGCTCTTTTTTTTTATCTCGTTGTTTTCAGGATTAATTATATGATGATTTTTGTAGAATGTGTTGTCTACCTGAATTTTTTGTGATCATTTCTTGTTGAATGTTATATGTAAATTTATTTATTTTTCATTTGTGAATCATTTTTGTATTTTGAATATATTTTTGTTAAATTTTGAACTAAGTCATAGAAAATCACAATACATTAATTCTCAAACAAGCTGATCGTGGCTGGGATTTTATTTTTGCTCTTGATGTTGCATCTAAGTCCATCCTGTTCACTCGGATTGCAGTGCACCATGTGCATCATACATGCTTTGTAAGCGAGCTCTTTACAATGATGTTTCGAGGAATGTACAATTTCCTACCCCTATCTCTGTTGTTTCAGCACATAACCGTTTGCAGCTTAAACTTACATTATGTCACAGGTATGATTGCTGTGCTGGTTATCGATCTGCCCTGAGTTTGTCTTTGCACTGAGGTAAAGAAATAGCCTTAAAAGTCTGCATTCAAAATTCTCTGTTTTCAACTTCCATGTAGCTTTTAAGTGGAAGTAGTCTCTACAATTGTTGCAAGGATTTGAGGACATCAACATACCAAATTGTAGTAAAAGGTATTAAAATACTCTCAATGGTTTTTATCACATTTTCGGGAAGAAATTTTTGATGAGAAACCAGAACCAGAACTATTAACATAACCATAACAATATCACAGCTCTGTTTATAAACAGTTTCTACAGAATTTTAATTATCGACAAAATTAAATAAAGAGTTTTTACAGACATCTTTCCTCACTTTCATGACCTGCAAATTCTGTTTGAGATAGAAAAGAAAAGGTTTTCATAACTGGGTAATTAGAAATGTTTCTCGCAAATTTTCTATAAGAGACTGCGGTGTGTGTGGCTTGGCCCAGGGAAATGCAGATTGTGATGCATTTGTAACTGTGAGGGAGATGAATAGGAGTCAAAGAGAATGTAAGGTGGCTCAGAGACGAATTGGGCTACCTCCAAGCTTCAGTAAGATATGCAGAATCAAGGCAGGATGAGGAGCTAATCCGCAATTGGGTGAACAACGTCAGAGATGTCGCTAATGACGCAGTTACTATCCTGAGCGGTTTCAATGCTCTCCAACAAGAACATGAAGCTCCCAAACAAGGTATCTTGGATCGTTTTTGGGACTGTATTTGCATTTTAAAGAAAGAAGTTATGCTTTCTGACACTGGAAAGGATATCGAGTTAATCAAGGATAGGATTGTTGTGATCAAGAATAGGCAAACTGAGTATGGCATTGACAACATCTTAGCCACTCCAAACGAGCAGCAGAAACGTAGAACATTATTTATAACAACCGCCATTGATAACCAGGTGGACGTGGTTGGTTTGGAGGATGATTTTAAGACTTTGAAGGCTGAACTTGATAGCTAGAATCCCTCCCTAAAAGTCATTTCAATTCATGGAATAGGGGGATTGGGCAAGACTTCACTTGCCACCAAGTTGTACAACTCTAGCGAGTTGAAACATTTTGACACTCGTGCAAAGGTTTGTGTATCCAACGAATATATCATTAAAGATGTTCTGAATAGGATAGTAAAATCTTTTATGGGACCTGAGCATGAACAATTTTTGTCCACCATGGATGAGCATGATTTGCTCCAGTACCTGCCAAAGTTACTTCAACATCGAGGCCTCTATTTCACGTTGATTGATAATATCTGGGATATAACAGTTTGGGAACAGATTAAAATTGCATTCCCAAACCAGAAGAACGGTAGTAGAGTCATCATAACCACACGCAACCAAAAAGTTGCAAAGATGGTAGATGACAAATGTTTTGTCCATCAACTCCGTTTTCTAACGGAAGAGGAGAGCTGGTAATTGTTCTGTAAGAGAGCTAAACCAACAACCAAAAATATGGAGAAATTAGGAAAGGAGATGGTTGGTAAATGTTGAGGTTTACCACTTGCAATTGTGGTACTGAGTGGCCTATTATTGCACAACAGAGGCTATGATTATTGGTCAAAGGTGAAGGAGCATATATATATGGAGACAATTGAAGGAAGGTGGCTCTTTCCAAATTGAAGAAATACTGAGCTTGAGTTATAATCACTTGTCTCCCGATATGAGAGATTGTTTTCTCTACCTTGCGAGGTACCCGGAAGACCATGTGATTTTCTCAGACGAGTTGAAGGAGTAGTCATGGAGGATTTGGCTGAAGATTATTTGAATGAGCTGATTAATCGCAATTTGCTTCAGGTTGAACTTTTGCATTTGAATGGACAAGTTACGAGTTACCGGGTCCACGATCTTGTACGTGGTCTTGCCATAAATAAAGCAAAGGAGCACAAGTTGTTGGTCATTTTGGACTCAAGTACGCAGCATCCAAATCGCATCCATTTGTTGGAAGGACAACCGCGTCATGTTATTTATAATATCGTACTAGCGTGGAGTTATGGCTTGCTCGCGGCCCAACAACCACTAATATGTAATTTACTCTAAAAATAATATAAGGCTTTATGACCTTTTAAACCTTAAAGTTTAAGGCTTTATATCAATCAATCCTAAATATTTTAACTCGTATCTTTTAGCCCCTGAAATCTATATTCTTTATTAATAAGTAAAACAATGTGAAAATGGTGCGCGGTACTAAAGTACCAAAGTACCAAATTTGGTTATCACTTAACCCGGGTTCAATTCCTCGCAACTACATAATTATACAAGATTTATTTACTTTAAATTCTTTAGCTTCATCCGGGGTTCGATTCCTTACAACTACGTAATTATATAAGATTTATTTATAAAGTACCAAATTTGGTCGTGGTACTAAAGTACCAAAGTACCAAATTTGGTTACCACTTAACCCGGGTTCGATTCCTCGCAACTACATAATTATACCAGATTTATTTACTTTAAATTCTTTAGCTTCATCCAGGGTTCGATTCCTTACAACTACGTAATTATATAAGATTTATTTATAAAGTACCAAATTTGGTTATCACTTAACCCAGGTTCGATTCCTCGCAACTACATAATTATACAAGATTTATTTACTTTAAATTCTTTAGCTTCATCCGGGGTTCGATTCTTTACAACTACGTAATTATACAAGATTTATTTATTTACTTTATATTCAATTGCTTTATCGAGCGTTAGATTATTTGCAGCTACGTAATCATACAAGATTTATTTATTTACTTTAATTTCTTTAGCTTTATGCATAGTTCGATTGTCTATAACTACATAATTAAATAGTTATTTATTTATTATATATTTTTATCATTCAATTCTCGAGAAATACATTTTTAAATAATATTTATTAATAATGTATTAATACTAATATTTTAATGTCGACTCCTACTCGGCCCGTGCTTGGCACGAGTTATAAGCTAGTATCCATAAAAGTCCAATCAACCCTTATAACAGTATCGACTAAAAAAAATTCAAATCGGTACAACTTGGATGAGTTAAATAGACATTTGACATTTAGTAAAGGTACCGGTATAAGGGTTAATTGGACCGTTATGGATACTTCAGGGGCTAAAAGGAATAATTTTGGTAAACTTCAGGGGGCTAAAAGGAATACTTTTGGTTACATCACAACCTACTGAACTCATCTAATGAACTTTGGAAAATCTTGCAAAGATTTAAAGATATTATTTGTACCTTGATATATTGACTCTATCTTTTCACTCCAAGAATAACAACATGAAACTTCAAATCACGATGTCCCCGGCACTTCGTGTAAGTGCACAAGAAACATCAAAAAGTACAAGAAGAAGCATAATAGTTTCCTCCAATATGTTAATATGTAGAGAGAATGAGATGTACAGGTACATCATACATTCATATAAGATATGGGATGAGTTTATAATTTGATGATTTTGGATTGAATAGATGGTAAGTGTAACATTGCATATTCGTAAAGAGATGGATAAAAATGATGATTTACTCATGAGGCACCTACTACTTTAAATCATGAGACATATTGGTTGCAAATTTGGTAACTCTTACTTGTTTATAAGAGATATTTGACCTATGAACACAGAGAGCAGCTTTGTTCGTGTACTTTGAGCAATCAGAGTTTTTAAATACCGATATACAATCAGCATCTTAGATATCTTTCTTGAAGCTTTGAAAGGCACAAAATAAAAATAGGCACGGTGGGTTTTAGAGGTGCAACTAATGACTATACAGAAAAATTATCATCTATAGTTTCGTTGAATATGTGTTTAACATGGGATGCCTCGGAAAAAACATCAAATCCTTCAATTTCTTCGGATATACCAAGAAAGGAGCAACTTTCAGCAAGCATCCCTCAAATATTCCGAAAGAGCAAACTTCAAGCAGCAATCCTAACATCAGTTTGGCACAAACTTCTTTGAACAATATATTCTGGAACAAACAGGTAGCAAAAACTTCTTCCAATCGGAAACATATAATCGTTCTCAGTTATGATGATGATGAAGAGTAGATGATCAAAAAAATCAAATAATGATTTAATGTATTCATCACTATTCACTACTATATATGAAGGAGACACGTGTGACTTCTTAAAAGAAAAATACTCACTGGTGTAACCAAAAGTATTCCTTTTAGCCCCTGAAGTTTACCAAAAGTACTATTTCTTTTACCCCCCGAAGTACCATTAAAGGTCTAATTAACCCTTATACCGATTTCTTTACTAAATGTCAAATGTCTGTTTTACCCATCCGAGTTGTACTGGTTTGAAACTTTTTTTAATCAATACCGGTGTAAGAATTAATTGGACTTTGATGGGTACTTCAGGAGCTAAAAGGTACGAGTTGAAATATTTAGGGTTAATGGGTATAAAGCCTTAAACTTTAAGGTTCAAAATGTCATAAAGCCATAATATAAACTAATAAGCTCCTCGTAGTACATTGAGAAGTGTGGAAAATCCAACAATGATCTTCATGTGAACTCCATTATGACTGATTCAAATTCAAATTGGAGGGAATAAATTTATATTAATACAAAACAAGTTAAGAGTCATGAGAAGAGAGAGAAGTGGCTCTTAAGAGCAACTCCAAGAGTCTCTTAGCATGTTACTTAAAAATATTATAAAAAAATATGACTCTTAGTAACTTAGGAGCATCTCCAAGAGACTCTTAGTTCACTCTTTATAAATAATATAAAATATAGGCTCTAAGTGATTTAGTACATGTTCATCTCCAACAATTCTCTTTTTATTCCCTCCTTAATCAATACTTTATTATTTATTTCATAAGAATGCAAAAGAAAGTGGGAAGAGAGAGTATGTAGTTATGAATATATTATATAATAATAGTTAAGAGCAAAATTTGGCTTTTAAAGTTGAGAAGAAAGAAGACGCTCTTAGTGATTTTAAGAGCCACTAAGAGTCTCTTGGAATATTTTTCTTCTCGCTCCTCAACTTTTGACTTAAGAGCCAAAATAAAGAGGCTCTTGGAGATGCTAGATTAATAACTCGGTAGATTCAAACTCCACTAAAAAAAAGGTGTAGCAGCGCAACTCCTTATATTTACTCATTATACATATAAAAATATCAAATTCAAACTTCACTAAGAAAAAGGCGTAGAAGAGACATGTAGAAAAAAGAGGGAAATGAATATTTTATTGATTAAAATAGGATAAGAGATGACTATAGTTTCCTTAAAAATAAGGTATGAGAGTTGTGTCTTCTTAACTTTTAAAGAACTATTTAAGAGATTGTCGAAGTACAATTTTTTTTTCAAATTCCATAAATTTGAATTTAGGAGTTGAGATAGCTAGTCTATTAGAATTTCTCTAACTTTATAAAGAACCTTTAAAAGTTTCTTGGAGCTTGGAGCTTTACTGTATTTCTAGCATGACTCTTTATTTTTTTATACTTTAAGAGTCTATATAAAGAGTCTTCTGGAGATAATCTAGGGAAGGGTTCAAGTTTCAACCCTTTAGTTTAGTTGGATGTAGGGTCAAGAGTGAAGGTCCGTAAAACAATGTTTGATATTTATATTTTTTGATATATAAGATTTTTGTGAAGTCCTGTATGGTAACTTAAAAAAAAGTCTCGTTAATCAATATTTTATTATTTAGTTCATAAGAATGCAAAAGAAAGTGGGAAGAGAAAGAGTATGTAGTTATGAATATATTATATAATAATAGTTAAGAGCAAAATTTGGCTCTTAAAGTTGAGAAGAGAGAATAGACTCTTAGTGATTTTAAGAGCCACTAAGAGTCTCTTGGAATATTTTTCTTCTCCCTCCTCAACTTTTGACTTAAGAGCCAAAATAAAGAGCCTCTTGGAGATGCTAAATTAATAACTCAGTAGATTCAAACTCCACTAAGAAAAAGGTGTAGAAGAGACACGTAGAAAAAGGAGAGAAATGAATAATTTATTGATGAAAATAGGATAAGAGATGACTATAGTTAAATGTCAAATGTCTGTTTTACCCATCCGAGTTGTACCGGTTTGAAACTTTTTTTAATCAATACCGGTATAAAGGTTAATTGGACTTTGATGGGTATTTCAGGGGCTAAAAGGTACAAGTTGAAATATTTAGGGTTAATGGGTATATAGCCTTAAACTTTAAGGTTTAAAATGTCATAAAGCCATAATATAAACTACTAAGCTCCCAGTAATACATTGAGAAGTGTGGAAACTCCAACAATGATCTTCATGTGAACTCCATTATGACAAAGATTCAAATTCAAATTGGAGGGAATGAATTTATATTAATACAAAACAAGCTAACACTGTGTTCCAGAAACTATTGTTTGAAAGAAAAGAAAAGAAAGTTAAAAATTTAATTTCTTTAACATGTTCCCAAAAGATTTTTGTGAAAAGAAAAGAAAAGATTTCTAAAGATTTGGAGAGAAGATTTTTGTATATTTGTCTCCAAAATCTTCTTTCCACTTTTGGAAAGATGCAGAGAGAAAAGAAAATTACTCATTTTCTATTCTATTCTTTTCTTTCATTGTTTCTGGAACACAGCGTAAGAGTCATGAGAAGATAGAGAAGTGGCTCTTAAGAGCAACTACAAGAGTCTCTTAGCATGTTACTTAAAAATATTATAAAAAATATGACTCTTAGTAACTTAGGAGCATCTCCAAGAGACTCTTAGTTCATTCTTTATAAATAATATAAAATATAGGCTCTAAGTGATTTAGTACATGTTCATCTCCAACAATTCTCTTTTTATTCCCTCCTTAATCAATATTTTATTATTTAGTTCATAAGAATGCAAAAGAAAGTGGGAAGAAAGAGAGAGAGAGTATGTAGTTATGAATATATTGCATAATAATAGTTAAGAGCAAAATGTGACTTTTAAAGTTGAGAAGAGAGAAGATGTTCTTAGTGATTTTAAGAGCCACTAAGAGTCTCTTGGAATATTTTTCTTCTGTCTCCTCAACTTTTGACTTAAGAGCCAAAATAAAGAGACTCTTGGAGATGCTAAATTAATAACTCAGTAGATTCAAACTCCACTAAGAAAAAGGTGTAGAAGAGCAACTCCTTATATTTACTCCTTATACATATAAAAATATCAAATTCAAACTTCACTAAGAAAATGGTGTAGAAGAGACATGTAGAAAAAAGAGGGAAATGAATATTTTATTGATGAAAATAAGATAAGAGATGACTATAGCTTCCTTAAAAATAAGGTATGAGGGTTGTGTCTCTTAACTTTTAAGGAACTATTTAGGAGATTGTTGGAGTACAATTTTTTTTCAAATTCTCTAAATTTGAACTTAAGAGTTGAGATAGCTAGTCTCTTTATTGAGCTAAGAGGGTATTTTGGTAATTCTAGTTAGGTTTCAAGTTGTTACATTTGAAGGGAAAGTTAGTTAGAGGAGAGAGAGTATCTGGTCTTGTATAAATACTGTGTTTTCATTTTCTGTAAAAGTAAGTTTTGTTAGATACACTTTTCTGTAAATACTTTTGGTGATGGAATGAAGTTTCAGAAAGTTTTCTGCATTTGTACAAAGATGATGCTCATCTTCTCACTCTTGGAGTTGTTCTAACTTTATTAAGAACCTCTAAAAGTTTCTTGGAGCTTGAAGCTTTACTGTATTTCTAGCATGACTCTTTATTTTTTTATACTTTAAGAGTCTATATAAAGAGTCTCTTGGAGATATTCTAGGGAAGGGTTCAAGTTTCAACCCTTTAGTTTAGGTGGATGTAGGGTCAAGAGTGAAGGTCAGTAAAACAATGTTTGATATATACATCTTTTTGATATATAAGATTTTTTGATATATAAGATTTTTTGATATCAACAGGTATGTTGATTCTTCGTTATCAACAAAGTTAGTTAGTTCAATGGAATCAAAATGTGTGTTTCAACATAAAACACGACACTCTTTCGGTGTTGAGGTGCTAAAGAAAACTGACAGGCTGCTAAAACAACAATTGTGCAAATTGGAGAACCAAAACCAAAACCTACAAACAATTCGCACCATGTTTTCATGATTTTTCGAGTGTAGAGCAAATAATCCTAAAACCAAAACTGCATGTCAATTAATCCAAATTTAAACCTTAATTGCATAATCTCTTAGAAGGCTCAAGCAAAATACACAGACTAAGGTAATACACAAAAGAATACAAGGATGCACCCGCTTCAAAAGAATACTAGGAACTCGAATTTTATTTGATTCTCAAGATTAAAAATAATTGAAAGCATCTTTTCCTTTTTTGAAAGTTTGAAAGCATGCACATGCTTTTAGACAACTGTTGGCAATTTTACAGTGATAATTATATTTATTTTGAATTAAACGTATTAAACTAATTAAACTAATAATTATACGTGTATAGAGGGGTTATGTTTTCAAAAACTATAGACTAGTGAGTTAAGTTCTATGGAGATCACTTATTTTGTGGAGACCACATAAGTAAATTTAGCAAAATATAATATTTTATAAATTATGTTCTATGAAAATAACTATTTTCATTTAAAATCTTTAAAATTATATATGTTTTGCAACTAAAACATAGCAAAACATATTGTTATGCAAAACATGTTCGGTTTGCAGAACATTCATGTTTAGTTTGCAAAACTTACATGATTTTCAAGATTTTCAATGAAATATTGATTTTCATATAATATACTTTGTAAAACAGTACGTTTTGCAAATTTTTGATTACAAAATATGATCTATTTTGTCAAATTTAGATTGCAGAACCTATGTGGTCTCCACAAAAAAAGTGGTCTCCATATAACTTAACTCATAGATTAGTTTATATTTTAATAACAATAATTAAATAAATTTGGAATTAAGCTAATAATATTTTTAAAACTAATTAAGTTAATAATTATGTGTATATCGCGGTATATATGGCATAATACTATTAAGAGGGTTTCTGCTTTAAATTCAAAGATTAATATTTAATTAAATAATAATTAATATGAAATTAAATCAATAATATTAAGCTAATAATTATATGTACATTGCAATACATGGCATACCAAGGGGTTTCTGCTTTTAATATAAGGGAAACTAATTACGTATTAAACAAATAATTATATGTGTATATCGTAGTATAGATGACATATATGCATAGATTATTTTTTATATTAACAATATTTTTAAAACTAATTAAGCTAATAATTATATGTATATCTACATGACATACCACACCATTAATATGGGGTTTTTTAATTTTAATAAGGAGATTAATTTTTAATTTAATAATAATTAATTTGAAATTAAATTAATTAAATTAAATTAATAATTATATGGATATCATACATGATTCTGCTTTTAATATAGAATATAGATTATAGACACCACTCAGGTTGTCGCCAAGACAAAACAATTAAAAGCATCTTACAGGCACACCATTGAATTAAAGCATTATCACTTTTACGTCTGTGCACTTAAAATCTTCACTTGACCAGCCTCCCTGAGTCACTTAAAAAGATTGGTACAATTCTTGTTGTTGTTCCCTTCGATTGCCTCCAGATCATAAAGCTTCATAAAGAAGAATGGTTGATGCAATCGTATAGGTAGCAATCGAAAAGCTTGGTGAATTCATTGCACAAGAAGTTAACATTCTAAGGGTGAAAGCCAACTTTAGCCTGTTTTTTATACAAAATTAACAATAATAATCATTTTTAAAACTTTAGCCAATTTTGGTCTATGGGATACCCAACTGTCAATGGAGTATCCCATATATATGGGATACCCAACTGTCAACGGAGTATCCTGTACATGAGATACCTAACTATCAGTGGAGTATCTTGTACAAATTGGGATACCCAACTATCAGTGGAGTATCCCAAAGACTAAAATTGGTCACTTTTTTCAGAATTATTATTTTTGTTTATTTTATCAAAAAAATGGTTATTTTTGTCATTTTTTCACTTTCTAATAGGAGTCGAAGAGAATGTAAGGTGGCTTTTCAATGCTCTCCAACAAGAACATGCAGCTCTGAACAAGGTATCTTGGATCGTTTTCGGGGATGTGTATGCATGTTCAAGAAAGAGGTAATGCTTTCTGATATTGGCAAGGATATGAGTCACTCAAGGAAAGGATTGTTGTGATCAAGAACAGGCGAATTGAGTACGGTATTGACAACATCTTAGCCACTCCAAACGTGCAGCAGAAACAGAGAACCTTATTAAGAAGAACCGCAATTGATAACCAGGTGGATGTGGTCGGTTTCGAGGATGATATTAAGACTTTGATGTCTGAACTTGAAAGCGAGAATCTCTCCCTCAAAGTCATTTCAATTCACGGAATGGGGGGTTTGGGCAAGACTTCACTTGCCACCAAGTTGTACAATTCTAGCGAGTTGAGACAATTTGACACTCGTGCTAAGGTTTGTGTGTCCAACGAATATAACATCAAAGATGTGCTGAAGAGAGTAGTAAAATCTTTTATGGGACCTGAGCACGAAAAATATCTGTCAAACATGGACGAGCATGATTTGCTGCAGTACATATCAAAGTTACTTCAAGATCGAGGCCGCTATATAGTGTTAATTGATGATCTATGGGACATAAAGGCATGGTACCAGATTAAAATTGCATTTGCAGACCAGAAGAACGGTAGTAGAATCATCATAACTACAAGAAACAAAAAAATTGCAGAGATGGTAGATGACAAATGTTTTGTCCATCAACTCCATTTTCTAACGGAAGAAGAGAGCTGGCAATTGTTCTGTAAGAGAGCAGAACCAACAACCCCAATTTTGATGAAATTAGGAAGGGAGATGGTTGGTAAATGTCGAGGTTTACCACTTGCAATCGTGGTACTGAGCGGCCTATTATTGCACAACAGGAGCTATGATTATTGGTCGAAGGTGAAGGAGCATTTATGGAGACAATTGAGGGAAGGTGACTCTTTCCAGATTGAAGAAATACTGAGCTTGAGTTATAATGACTTGTCTCCCCAGATGAGAGACTGTTTTCTCTACCTTTCAAGGTACCCGGAAGACCATGAGATTTGGTCAGACGACTTGAAGCGTCTATGGATTGCAGAGGAATTTATATCAGAAGCAGAGGAAGGTGATGGAGTAGTCATGGAAGATTTGGCTGAAGATTATGTGAATGAGCTACTTAATCGCAATTTGCTTCAGGTTGTTCAGATGAAATTGGACGGACATGTTTGGTTTTTCCGGGTCCACGATCTTGTACGTGATCTTGCCATACATAAAGCAAAGGAGCACAAGTTGTTAGTTGTTTTCGACTCAGGTAAGCACTATCCAGATCTCAACCATTTGTTGGAAGGACAACCGCGTCATGTCATTGACAATGGGATTGGTGAGTACTTGAATTTACTTGAACAAAAATCTGATGCTTTATATTGGCGTTCATTTTCACTAGTAAATTATTTTTGTCGTAAAGTAGAATTAAAAGAAATGAAGTTGGTGTGCACCAGATTCAAAAATCTCAAAGTGCTAGATATGAGAACTGTAGATTCAGAGAGTATACCAGAAGAAATAGGGAATTTGGTAAAGATTCCCATACGACTAGAACGTATCAGGGTTCCATATCGTGCTTAAATGTATTTTTGTTTTTACTCCTTCATATTCAGAGTTTGAAAGATTTTCATTTTCTATATTCCTTCTAAATTTTATGTTTTTGTTTCAAAATTTGTATTGCCTTTTGTATTAATTTCTAAACTTACAAATCATGACTATGACCAGTAGTTTAGTTATTACCTAAAACATAGTTGTTCGTAGTTATGCAGTTAGTTGATGCATAAACACATTGTCTTGCGATAGGCATGCACTACATTGTCCACCTAGGCACCGACCAATTTTTACTGGTTCTGATTACTGCCGCTCCATCTCATCCATTTCCTGCATCTGCCGCTTCATCCTGTAGTGCAATGTGGCTCATGATAAATGTCCTGCGATGATCCATTGCCATAAATTTCACTTCTCTTGTTACTTCCACCAACGGCATCATTAAACGGCTAGTTCTTGTCAAATGGTTGAGGTAGTAATGAGCCCTCAATAGGCTGGGAACGCTCAGCACGCAGTGTTCTTCAACATAATGGTTTCAAAATGGAGATAAAGTGGTCAACAAAACAAGAGCAATAGCATCAATAAGTCAATATCTTCTAATCCGATCACTTCAAAATTCAGGTATAAAACTGAAACATACGTACTTTCTTACAAATATATTTGCACTTTTGTCGTCAATTCATGTCTTCTCGTCGTGCTTTTTGGTGTGTACATATAGAAAACAACTCAATGGTGTTCGGTGTCTTTCATATTTATCTGCCTGAACAAAATATTACAAAATTAGGCATTAAGATAATTCAGCAAGTCATTTGAGCATAATTGCAAGAGTATATCTGGGTATAATCGCAAGGAGGCAGCAGAATCGCTACTGAAAACGAATATCAAAATCTAAATGTGGCATGGAAGTGGGCAGTCTCCTTTTCCATCACAGTAAGCATATTCCACAAACAAGTCAGTGACATCAAACATTGTCCCTTTTAATGTCATCTGTGTAACTATCTAGATGGTTTTAATGTCATAGTTTTTAAAAACTCATGCTTCTTAACTGTTAAGCTGCTTTTGATCCATACAGCATACATGTACAAACTTTAATTGACTAAACAAGATTTTAACTATTGGAACTTTAATTAACTTAAACAAAATTATAAGTACTGTAAATTTAATTAACTAAAATGTACTCGGGCTTACCAAATCATCTATAAGATCTCGAACCACCTGTATGTGTTGCAGGGTAGGAGCCACCTCGTTAATTCTACCTTTACGATTGCTCTTCTTTATTTTAGTTTTGGCCTGAATTTCCGGGATTCTCTAATTTTCCAATGCTATTATTCAACCGAGCATTTTCCACTGTTTACAAGCTGCATACCAAATGGTCTGGCTGTCGCCTTACAAACGATTTCTGCAAAACTTAAAATAGAGTATACATCATATGAAATTCAAGGCCCCTGTATTAGGGCTCAAGTTTAATGAATATTATGATGTAAAGCAGGACATTAGTAATATAATCAGATAAACATATACTAACATGTCCGAACCAGAACTAGAACTAATAACAGAACCATAACAATATCACACATCTGTCTATAAACAGTTTCTGCACAATTTTAATTATCGATAAAATCAAACAAATAGATTCTACAGACATCCATCTCACTTTCATGACCTGCAAATTCTGTGTGAGCTTGCAGCAAAGATTAAAATAAAAAAGGAAAGGTTTCATAACCGGGTATTAGAAATGTTTCCAATTCCATGAGAGACTGCACAGTGTGTGTGGCATTGCCCAGACAAATGCATATGGATTCCAAAAGCTGCCTACTCTTTATTATGTTTGAAAAGATGACCCCTTATTCTCTTTTTTTTCCATGTGTCGAACTCGAGCTAGCATTAGATCAGGATCCATGTGGAGTAAATATAGCCAGGATCCTTATACAAGTGGAGTAAACATAGTCAGGATGATAAAAAAATATGTTGGACATGACGATAACTGTAAAGACTAGGTTTGTGATTCTATACCCATGTCCTCTTTCTTTCCTTAAGGCCAGATATCCCGGTAATGCAAATAAAACTGCAGAACTGACCTAGAGACATAGAGTATCATGTCTAAGTCATGATCTATAAACAAGACTATATAGTACCGGAAGAAATGATGCACCGATTTTATTGTATATAGAACCGGGTTTTTTAAAATGTGCTCAGAAAGAGTGGATGTAGAGCAAATTTATTTTGTTGAGGGGATTTGTAGTGCAACTTGATCTTTATATATGTTTCTCCTTCAATATACTTTTCTTTGTTTGTAATAGACCATAAACACTCATATATAGATTGACTGTGCTTCTTTTAGACATTTTCTGATATTAGTCATGGAACAGCTCAACTGAGATTCTTGTTAACAAAAACAGCATTGAGTGACATACAATAAGTTGATTGTCACTGAATTTAACTCCCGGAAAGGGAAACATTCTTCTTATAATACAATGGTGACTAGTAGACTCCAAATATAGATTTCTCCTTTTCTTATTTTCAGTGGAGAAACCTTTAACCTTAAGTGATGATCAAAAATACCATTTTTTTTAATAATGAGAAAAGAATATTCATTTTGAAAATTTTGGCATTGAGAAATGAGTATTACTATTACGCATTTGAAAAATGGATATCACGTGTTTTTTCAGAAAAAAATAGCAAAAAAAAGATTAAAAAAAAAAAGTTGAAAAATGTTTTATGCATCTTCCAAATGCGTATCTGATCAATTTTTTTTTAATTTTTTTAAAATTTTTTTTGAAATTTCTTTTTATGTAATACCCATTTTTCCAATGCTAGTGATACCCAATTTTGAAATGCGTATTAGAGTGGTATTTTTGGCCAAATTTTTTAAAAATGATATTTTTGTCACTTAGGCTAAAAAAAATGATATTTATGTCATTTTTTCCAACGTTACAGATGTAAAGTTTGTCAGTGAATCGTCGTCTAATTTACTGACATTACAATTCTTGCATCTCGTAAGTGCCTTTACTTGCCAATACTTTGGTACACAATTTTTTTATGTTTTTTCTTGTAGCTGCATCTATGAAAATCCTGTTCACTCGGATTGCAGTCCACAACGTGCATCATACATGCTTCGAAAGCGAGCTCTTTGTGATGATATGTTAAGGTATGTAAAATTTCCTACCCGTATTTGTGTTGTTGCGGCATTTACCAGTGTGCAAATTGAACTTGTTTTATGCCACAGTGTTGGAGAATGAATTTGAACCCAATCCAACTTAACTTCAATAGAACAAAGAAAGGAAACTCTTTCCGATGGAAATATACGGACCGATAGAAGAAAGAAAGAAACCTCTTACCGATGGAAATAGATGGCCCTATAGAAATTACTCTTCCCGATGGAGATATTTGGCCCGATGAAAACTACTCTTTCTGACTACACCAATGAAAGTATATCTCAATGGGATTATAATGACCTATCAAAATATGGATTATAACAAACATTCGAGCCCATTCAATTCATGAAGCCCATTGCTCACTAAGGGTGTAAGACGGTGGGAACAATCCTATTCTGATATGGATTCCAGTTGGTAAAGTAACTCACTCCTATCGGATGATCCTGAAGAATAGAAACATCAAAACCAACAGACTTCTAATCGAATAAGGTAACTTTTACTAATAGAACTACGTAGACTTGATTCTCTATATAATAGAGATACCTAGAGAACTTGAGGGGATCCAACACTCTGATAATTCTAGAGAACATGCCCTCGAGCTCAGTCTAAAATTCTGGTAAACCTTACAAAAATTCGTCAAGTTCTTTAAGTGGAGACCCGAAACCTTGAAGTTGTCGGTGACGAAAAT